>JAJOZX010007745.1:110000-135000 GCA_023014485.1 Bathynomus jamesi | reverse complement strand
TGGAAATAATTGAGAAATTGTTCCTATTCTCAAACTTAACCTTGTAACAGTTGAAACAACATAAAAAAATGCAGAATATGTAGTGTTCCCAAACTAAAGGATTGACTAGGAACATCGTCAATACTGAAGAAAAGTAGCTTTGTTGTTAGAGGACCAACATTATTCAATCATTTACCCAAAGAAATTTAGAACATAGATGGTGTCGATGCGGAAATCCTCAAAAGGAGATTAGACACCTGGTACCGGACAATTCCAGATAAACCGGGTGTTCCTGGCTATGTGAAATAGAGAGCTCACGAAAGCAACTTTCAACTTCATCAAAACAATTCTATAGAGGCGGAGCCGTGAGCCGGATCTCCGTTCGATGAGGGATCGATGCACGAAATTCCTTCCAGGTATATACATTAGTGGTGCACCGATTAATCGGTATCGGCACCTGGCATGCCGATATTAGGAAAATACCTTGCATGGCCGATTAATCGGCATGCAAGGTGCCGATACCGATTAATCGGTGCACCACTAATATACATATATATATTTCAAAATTTGGAAACGACTGCCGATTACTCATTCACGATTCACAATTCATGATAAGTCGCCATATCTTGTATAAAACCGATATATGGATTCACAATATATTTAGAACACTGTTCTAATACGGTAATATTGTTTTGTACTTTTCTTTCAGAATAAATGTTAAAATGGCACTTAAAAGATTTAAATGACCTCAAAAAGGGCATGATATTAGCTAAGGATTCGTTTGTCTGCTGCCTCACTTCATTAAAAAAAACAACTACATACAAAAACAGTTGCGGATGAATAACATCATTGACGGAACGAATTACAAATCCTGAACCGAAGACAACTGCATCAAAACTTTGTTCAGAGCTTAACAGAAGTCTACAAACGACCACTGTCAGTCCAAACAACTCGAAGAGAACTGGATAAATCGGATTTGGTAAGATAGTTTTCCGATCGGGCTTCATAGTTCGTGATAAAGTTATTTGGCACGTTTTTCCAGTGGGTTTTTTTTTTTTTTTTTTTTTTGCTCACTATTTTATTTATTTGAAGACTATTCTTCTTGAGACATTTGAAACATGGCCAGTCTCAACGGCTTTAGTCACTAAAGCACGAGTCAAACCATTTTTGAAGTAATTTAAGCCTTTTATTTTAGTGCCGTTTTAAAAGAACAAAAGCGAGAAACATCGCACTCTGAATCCTGTCAGCTCCGTGTTTTAAAGTTGAGAGTATAAATGAATTTAAATAGACTTAGCAAATAAAGTATTTAAAAATTACGCTGTTAGTAGATCAAATATAGGCTGACAGTATATTAAAGCGGTTCTCTGCTACATGGCAAGAAGGATGCTCTGAAATGAAGAAAAACATAGAAAGTATGATTTGAGGGATAAAGAAAACCTTTCACATTAATTTTCACATTATCTTCAACCTACTGAAACTGCTCATTATTAAATATAATATTCAGTGTATTTAGACTCATTTAGACTCTCATTACCTTCAACCTACTGAAACTACTCATTATTAAATATAATATTCAGAGTGTATTTAGACTCATTTAGACTCTCATTTTAGACTCATTTAGACTCTCATTATCTTCAACCTACTGAAATTACTCATTATTAAATATAATATTCAAGGTGTATTTAACTCATTTAGACTCTCATTTTTAAAGCAGACACAGAGGATAGGATTTGGAGCGGCATCGTAATTAAGTGGTAAGTGTTCAAAATATAATACCTCTTTATAATGTTAATTTCAGGCAGAATACGACGCTTTATCGTCAAGTGTAAAGCATGGACGAGAAACCTGCAGACAGGTGTATATATATATCCGTTGAGTGGAAAACATTTTTTCTAATTAACTGAGGTGTAATAAAAATAGAATTATTCGGAGCTTCTTTTGAAGTCACTTTCGCGCATCGACGACAAAAATGAAAAGAAAATGAACGACAAAGTGCAAAAAGTGTTTTCCCAATTTTAAAAAAGAAATTTTCAGAATGATAAAAAAAAAAAAAAAAAACTCTGCATTCTTCTAATCTCCAATTTTAATTTTGCGATTATTCTCTCACTCAGAATCACGGTTTCTCTTCAGTCTTTCTTTTCGCTTCGCTCTTCGGTTGGAAGGGTTTCTTCTTCGTCGGATGCAGATTTCGTTGGCGTTCCTCTTTTCCTCCTCTTCACACGCAAAACATTCGGTGAAGTGTTTTGTCAGACACCTGGAAAGAGACTTCATCCGAAACTTAATCTCGTTCACTTACGAGACTGAAGAAAGAGTGAAATTAAGTAAATCTCTCTCTCTTTCTTTTATTAACGTATTTCTTTATCTTTCTTTATCTTTCTTTATCTTTCTTTTGTTTCTTTTGTCCTTTTTGTTTTCTTGTGCATTTAGGAGTCGAAATCGAACAGGTCCGTTTTATTCTTTGTCTTTCTCTTCGTTTGTTCGGGGTGGCTACGTCGTAGCCATGCCATAACACCACTCCCCGTACAGATCAGCGAAGTTAGACGACAATGGGTCTGGGTAGGAGTTGGATGGGTGACTTTCCTCTGCGGATTCCACGTAAAGTTTTAGGTCCCCTCCGTCACACGACCTTTGCTGTTACGAAGGAGGTTAAACAATCCCAAAGCACATACTACTCGTACAACAACTCTTCGTTCGTTCTTTAATACTTCTTTTCTTGTCTTTCCATCAGCGTTTGTCGTTCTTTGTCCGTTTTTGGCGTTTTCTGGTTCAAAATCACGCTTAATTATCGTGCCTTTCCCTCTTATGTTTACTAGATATTACATCTTTTATCTTTTCTATCTTATTCTCTTTTTCACTAAATTATTCTTTCATTTCCTTTGTCCCCTTTTTCCATTCCTAAATTCCCCTTCAATCCCGCAACCCTTCCGTAACCCCTCCGCATATCATCTTCACGTCCATCGATTTACAGTACTCACTCAGTTATCCGTGATTGAGGGGCGGTCTATGATCACTGGATAACAGGATTTCACAGTTAACTCAGTATACCCCACCGGTGGGTGGGTGGCGCAGCTGCTGCTGCCCGCCAAGTCGTGGATGTAAACACAACGCCAGTTCATGGTTAACTCGGTATCATGATCACGGATAAGTGCACAATGGTTACAGTTATTAAATCACGGATACAGTAAATGCGTGAATACTTACTATATTTGATTGCAGTTTCAGCGTAATTTTTATTTTTTCTTATCAGAACTGTTGTTTGAATGTGTTCGTATTTTAATGAAATTTTATTTAATCTTCGAAATAACATTTATAAAATTGAAAGAAATTCAATTTGAAAGATTTATTTCAAATTAATTTTCGATTTATTATATGGGTTCCCTTAATTTCATTAAACATTATTATGCGATAACAGTTGGAGTTATTTTATTACTTATATCGACGGTTCAGAGAGAGAGAGAGAGAGAGAGAGAGAGAGAGAGAGAGAGAACAAAGAAAGAGATTTATTTTTATCCATAGAGCCATAACTAGAGGAGGCTTAAGAATGTAAGTCGGATGTTTTGATTATCGACGCTTACACGAAAGAAACATCCCTTTGATGTTACATTAAATCCTTCACAAATGAGGTTAGAGTGAACGTAAAGGAGAAAGTAAATATATTCCCGATCAAAAAGCTTAGCAAAAAAAGATGTTAAAAAAAAAAACCCTATTCAAATGCGTCTTTTATGAAAGCTTCCTGTAAACGTTTTCCGCGAACGTTTTCACGCAGTGTCGAAACGTTCAACAAATATTGTTTACAGTTCTTACTTTGATTCCTGTTTGCACTGGAAATTCAGCGATGAGGAAATGAGAACGTTTCTGTAGAAGGCAACGGAAAAAAGAATTATTTACTCTTCTTTGATTATTCAAATCAACGCCTTTTCTCGTAGACAAATAAGGACGTTTATAGAATGCAATTATGTATGGGAGTTTGCACGGTTGAGATATGGTATATATGGAGATGATGTTTACATAATGATGTTGATGACATGGTGGTGGTGGTGGTGGTGATGATGATTTTGATGATTCTCATGATCAGGGTAATGGTGGTGATGATATAGATTTATATACGTGGATATGGTTTGTTGTTTGTGTTTAGTCTTTGTTTTATTTTAATGGTTTTTATTAATTTGTTTTGTTAGTACGATGGTATTTTGGGTCTCAAATATGGACGTTCTGTTTTGTTTAATTCATATGTTACAAATTATTTCACGTATAAATTTCTACAACACATCATTATTTTCACGAAACTTTGTAATGTTTCATTGTAGTTTAGGTTAGGATAACTAAGCTAGACTATCATCTAATTTATAGTTCGGGAGGAACTAGTCCGCAATTTTTCTACCAACATTTTTTAAAATTTACTTTACGTAACTTGAATATTCCAATTTCTTTATTAGTCTCTTTATTGCATATCCTATGAGCTTCCCTTAATCCAAAATTGTGCTTTAAAATCACGTTACATTCGCACAAAACATTGTATGGAAATAATGATTCCCAATAAACACACGTTGAGCTGTAAAATACGCTGTTTTTGCACTGTAAGATGAATAATATCTTAACCTAAACTACGAGTACAAGCAAAACCTCCAAAGTTTCGTGAAAATAATGATATGTCACGTAGAAATTTCTATATAAAATACTTCCTAACATGAATTAAACACAGTAGAGGGTCCCATTTTCGAGCCCTGTTTAAGTATTCTATATCTATATCCTATAATTTTATCTTGATATATATATATAATATATATATATATATATATATATATATACAAGAAATCTTCAATGGAAGTCTCCTATTCAGATTTTATTAATAATAAAATTTTAGTTTAACATGTACTAAAGTATTTTATGAGTCTCGTAGTTTAATTAAAACTAATAAAATCAAGAAGGGAAAATCCATTTAAAACGAAACGTTAGAATGAAAACCGTTTCAAGGAAATTCAAAACGTGTAACAATTATTATGTTTATTTCGTATTTGTGATTAATGAATATCGCTTTCAAGGTTTCTCCATGTAAGCCAAAACACATTATCAGAATTAAAATGGGGAAGTTATTGTCGCCTATTTGTACGCATACGTATGTATATTCTACGTGCGCGCATACTACTCGTTAAAATTAATTTATTTTATCTGGTATTAAATGTAAGTGATTTGAGTGCACGCGTGATTTTAGTGGTGAAAACGGGAAATTAATCAATTAATTTACGTTCTTTGAAATTTTATCTTCAACGAATTTAATTTAATTTGCGTTTAGTTATAAATTAATTGATAGATGTGTAACATAAGGGGTGTTCTGGTACTTTGTCTATCGGGCCACAACATCTTGCAACACCGCTTCCCGTTAAATCAGCGAAGTTAAGCGACGTTGGGTATGGTTAGTAGTTGGATGGTTGACTGTCTCGCACGTTCAGATGATGTAGCGACCAGTGGTTCGGAGTTCACGTAAATCTGTAAATCCCGTACCTTTGCCGTTACGAAGAAGGTGAAATAACCCCCAAAATAACCCCCAAACATTATTATGGTTATTATTATTATTTATATGTGGCCCCAAAACCTGTATAATATTTGAAGTTTCTTATGGAGACCATGTAACGATGCATAATACTTCTATTTTTACTCATATAAAACGATATATCTTGTCCATGCTCTGATGAATGCCTGATGCAGTGAATAGAAAGCTTCAGACCGCAGAATATTTCTTCGCATCAGGAAGAATTTGATGAATATGAACGTCGTTCCGAACTCTGTTCGAGAATGGAGTTTAAATTCGCAGATCATGTGAAGTTTGATCAAAAGCATGTCAACTGTACAAGTTCCACAGACTAGTTGAATTTATTGGACATCATTAAGCTTGCGGTTCTTCTATGATGTTGTGTTCGTCTTTCCCGTTTTAAGTATTTGCCCTCTTTTTACCCTTCTAGTTGCGTGTTTTCGTTTTGATCACTTAGCGTGATATATATTATAATGTATATAATTCAAAGGGTGCTAATGACATCTGAGGACTTTAATCCTTTCAAGTCTTCTCTAGAACTAATTAAAATCGTATAACATTAGCAAGAACAAAATAATAAAGTACTAAGCAGGATCTCAATATGTTGAAATACCACATGAAAACGGAGATCCAAATTACAGACGTATATTGGATAGACTTGCTATTCAATCCTGAACTGTTGAACATCAAGATCTCTCTGTTTTAGAATTCACCCAAAATTTTATAAGTCTGAAAAATGCGTCCTGCAAAAGGGCAATTCTTTTTTGTATGCATAAGAATAAACCTTAAAAAGAATAGGACAAGAATAACACAAAAAAAACATTTGACGTTAAAAATTCAAAGTTGAAAAATAAAAAATATTTAGCAGCAGCTTTTAACATGTGCACTGAGACCAGAATTTTCACCAAATATGGGAAATTTTTTCAAAGAACAAGTGCCCTGAGGTGACGACAGTATTTTTATCAAATTTCGATGCTTCATGAAATACTTTTCGGGGAACTGATTCCTTGAAAATTTAATCGAATTAGGTGGCACCAGCTATTGGAGGAAATGTCAATTAAATACCATTTCGTTTTATTTTCATTAACAGTGTAATTGCACGCATATCGCATATCACTTTTATGTTTCTCAGGAACAACATGCTAACAGCAACTTAAGTTTTAAGATTAAATATCTAAAAAATAAATTTACTTTCTCTCGGTGAGATTCGAACCGATGCCACTGAAGATTCGAATTTTGCGAGCCCCCACGTTACCCACTCGGCCATGAGACATTAAGATATGCTAAGAGTTTTGTGTATATACTCTTTCGCATTAGTTTCAGTATGTTCATTTTAATATGTATACTGTTTCTGTTTATATATTTTTTCTTTCTAAAGAGCTGCCGCTAAATTTTTTTTTTCTTTGAATTTTTAACGCCAAATATTTGTTATTCTTCTCCTATTATTTTTAAGGTTTATTATTATTAGGCTGACCATACGTACCGTTTGTTTTATATTTCCTGGCCGTCCCGTCGTTTTAATAAAAATGTCAATTTTGTCCCGGTTTATGTACTTACTTTTTCATGAATACAGAATATTACATAACCCCCGTCCCTTTTTTGCCATCCCAATGTCCCGTTTTTGTCTCAAGGAAATATGGTCAGCCTAATTATTATGCACACATAAAAGAGTTGCCTTTTTGCGGGACGCATTTTTCAAACAAGGCCATGATTTTTGTAGATAACGCCTTTTTTTTTAAACAGCTTTTACGCAAAATTAGCGCGAATCCTTTTGAACACAAGTTTTTAAGCCAGTGAATACTTAACATTTACTTTAAGCTGTTTTATTCATACATTCTAATTTAATAGTTTTACGACAAAAAATAGGTAAATGATATTTTTCATTGTTGTACCAAATTGAGGTGTGTGGAAATTCCTTGCCGTAGAGACCCAGTATATAGGTAAGGTAAAGGTAACAGCTATGTCCCATATCCTCCAAGGAAGAGTGGGTAGTGGGCCGAGCTGTGGGATATCTTAGTCAGAATCATTTAAAGAGAGTTGGCGGATGTAAAATACAGAAGAGACAACCGCCTAGCTTTAGGCAGCACTAGGATTCAAAACCATGACTCAGCGGAGTCCCAACACTGCGCCCTATCCGATCGTACCACGAAATGCTCAAGACCCTATATAGAAAGCTTCTAATTCGCAGTAATTGACAACTTTCAGCATTAAAGTAAATAGATCTTCAATCTTTTTTACATATGAGGGGTCCCACATCTTAAGATACCTAAGCGCCAAAATTAAAATTCGCCAGAAATCGCCTCCAAAGTTCAACAATATTCTGGCAATAGTATCTCTGTTATTAATTGAGCTAGAACGTTCATGTTTTGGCTAAATTAGAGTTCTAAGTATGCTAATGAATGTTGATGAGTTTTTTGGAATAGATTTTCATATTTTATATTGTTATATATTTTTTCTTATTTTTTATTTTCTTATTATGCCGAACTTTGGGTGCGATTTCTGGCAGGCAGATGAGTGAAAAAAGTAGTTCGCTTCATAGGTTTTCAACCATACTTCTAGTGTCGTAAGGTCATTATAACCCAAACCACGCGATAGAGGAAGGGTGAAAATAGTGATATCCATCAAAAACACGTTTTCGCCTGTTGTGGCGCTTAGGTACCTTAAGACGCGCGACCCCTCAATTATTTCGAGATTTCATTAAGCTTTTTCCCAAAGGTTGATGTTGTAATATACAGACAGTACGTTTAAAATGCTGAAATTTACATTCACAAACCACTATAATTTCATTCTTCATTAAAATATCTAAAACTTATCGTTTTACGATTTCTTCACCATACAGCCAGTTAATTTTCTGAGCTTAGTCGACTTTCATGAGGTGTCTGCAAACACTGCGGTATCCAGTCTATTCCATGTACAGTGGTCTATGGTCTAAATAACCCTGCAGGACAAGTCATTCTGTCCCTCCTCTCAACAGCACCCAGTCAACTATGAAAGTGGAGGAGCATTTTTTTGGAATATTTATAAAAAATATATATAATTTTAAATAAATAATTGCCCACCGGTGACTCACTCTCCCGTGAACGTGTTAAATATGTCATTCAGATTTCGTAATCAGATACAGTCTTTCGGATGGTTTATTTTGTCTGAAGTGCTGCCATCACAAAGAAGTTGCCTTCATCCAAACTGCATCTTCCATAGTTCCAGAAACAATCTTCAGCATTATGTGTATAAACCTTGTGGATTTTGTAACATGTACACTGAGACCAAGGGTTTACCTATGAAGTCTCACCAAGGGTTTACCTATGAAGTCTCGCGTCATAGGCGCACCTAAAATTTGTAAAGCCGATAAAAAATTACTAATTGGCAATATTTTCTCTCCTTGGATATTTTTATTCTTTTTTGTCACATTAATAAAATTTTTAAAAAAATCCGTTATTAATTATTTTTTATTCTTTTTAAGAGATTTTATGTTTCTAGGCGAACTTTTTTTCGAAACTTTACCTTTGTATTAGATTGATCGCTACTTCCCCCCCTCCTTTCTCCCCTAATAAACACCATTGACGGTTTTGGGGGTAATTGTCATTTTAATACTGAGACGATCCTACTCCCAGTTTTTCTCTACAAAAAACTTTCATGAGTTCAAGAAATGAGGTCGTCTGAGTCTCTGCTCAAAATCCTTAAAATCTGAAAAAATCGCCGCCTTGATGAGCTACACCAACTAAAGTGCCATTCATCGTCATTACAGTATGTTTATACACCTAAAACAAAGTCATCGTAACCGCCTATATATATATATATATATATATATATATATATATCTGAGTTCAATCCCATATATATATATATATATATATATTATATTATATATATATATAAGCTGAGGGGAAAAGACGAATAGAAGGCTAATAAAATAATACTCGAACAATAAATAGCGGAGAAAATGCCAAAAAGAAATTAGGCGCCGATGGTTTTTTTCACTGCTCGCTTTTTATCGTAGTAAATTTTTGTGGATCAAAATTTTACCTATATATATAGATAGATATAATATAGATATATATATATATATATATATATATATATATATATATATATATATATATATATTAACCCCCCCCCCCCCCCCCCCCCCCCCCCCCCATGAGTAAAGTCTGATCCGTAAAAAAATCACTGCAATGAAAAAAGCAAACATTGAAAAAATCAATTTTCGCTTAATATTTTCATTTTCTCCGCTATTTGCTGTTCGAGTATTATTTATTATCCTTCTATTCGTCTTTTCCCCTCAACTTATTTACTTTGTTAAAATTTCATTTCCCCTCGTAATCACGGCCTAATTTCTTCCCCTTTTCACAAAGAAATCCCTCTTTTGGCGTCGTAGCCCTCGGCGTAATACATGCAAGATTCAGCTAAGTCAATTTGAGGGTATAGCGCTAGTCTTGACGATATTATTTCTGTAAGCAGCTCACAAACGATGGGCGAAATCCATGTCTGAGGAAGCGCCTAATTACCGAATAGATTTCGCGGATTGATTCTCCGTAAGCCTTTCAAATAAATAAAAAAAATAGAGGTTCCTTTTGTTCGGAATCGAAAGTGAATTGAAGCAGAATCGAGTTTTTGTTTGAGTCGAGATCCATCTTATATAATAAGGGCCGAAGAAAGACTGATCAAAATCAACACTTAATCGGGAAATCAGTTTTTTGGGGGTCATACTTTTACTTTTATACCGAAGTTATGCAGGAAAAGTTGTGTATATATATATATATGTGAAAATTATTTCACGAAAGTGACACGTGAAAGATATTTATGATGAATAAAACCACGAAGGGAAAAGAAACACAAAGTGGTGCTCAAGCGCTTTTGAGGATGTCATTAGACGAAAGCGCTTGAGCACCACTTGTGTTTCTTTTCCCTTCGTGGTTTTATTCATCATATATATATATATATATATATACAGGGTGTCCCGTAAGTCTGGACCCATAGGGAAAAAATATAAATTACAAAATAGTCCAAAAATTTATTACATAATCTGTTCAAAGTGTCCGCCGTTGTGTCGCACACATAGTTGAAGACGCAATCTCCACTGCGACAGCACTTTCTGAATCACAGTCGCAGAAATTTCTTGACACGCCTCCACAATGCGTGCTTTAAGGTGGAAAATGTTCTGAAGTTTGACCTCGTACACTTTGGCTTTCAAGTGGCCCCACAAATAAAACTCCAGCGGAGTAAGATCATAATAAAAAATAATAAATAATAATAAAAATAATGAAAAAATATATTATAAATAAATTTTTGGACTATTTGTAATTTTATTATTTTTCCCTATGGGTCCAGACTTACGGGACACCCTGTATATATAATTTTATATATATATATATATATTATATATAAAAGCCTTAATCCCCAAGTAGTGCCAGCAGTAAGCCACTTTTTATACCAATTAGGCTGAATTTTGTAAATAAGTCGGATTTTTTGTGGGACGTACGTTTTTGGGGTTAGGTTAACTCGGGTTAATCTAACCTAACCTAATGTTTGATTTTTATTATAATACATATATATATATACACCTTTCCTTTCAACCTTTCAAAGGTTCCGTACGATGATTTCACGAAGGTCAAGCTTGTCGCCCCTCCTCTCGAGTTGGCCTGGTGAAGTAGTGAGTTGGTTTCTTGTACTCTCCACCTCACATAGCCAGGTACGTCAGGCTCATCGGAGATTGTTCTGAGCCAGGTGTCTAATCTTCTTTTCAAGATGTCCACTGCAACACCATTCGTGTTCCTTAGGTCTTTGGGCAGCTGATTAAACAGTTTTGGTCCTCTCACAACAAAACTATTTTCTTTCAGGGTAAAGAATGTTTCTAGTCTTGCCTTTAATTTGGAAACACGACACAGTCTTCCTTTTCTACTTTCCACCGTTGTTTGGGGAGTTACAGGGTTCAGAGTAAGATTAGGGACTAGTTTCTCCATTATTTTCCAAGTGTAAATAATGGTATATATATCTCTTCTCCTTTCCAGTGAATATAGGTTTAGTTCGCGTAACCTTTCCCAGTAATTTAGTTCTTTGCACCCCTTGATCTTGGCTGTGAAGCTTCTCTAAATCCCTTCTAGCTCTCTGATGTCTTCTTTTTTATATGGGGATGTTAGGACCGAGCAGTATTCCAGTTTGGGTATGATCAGTGTTTTCAATAGAGGAATCATTATATTCCTATCCCTTCGTTTAAAGGTTCTCAGTATCTGCCCAGTTATTCTCTTTGCTCTGTTTACTGCTATCTTATTTTGTGTTTCAAATTTCGCATCATCAATCATTACGACCCCTAAATCTTTTGCTTTAGAATTTCTCTGAATTTCCTGTCCATTTGAGGTATAATATTCCACGGATTTTTAGATCCTCTCCTTTTCCGTACCGTAACAGCTGAAATTTCTCGGTGTTAAACTTCATATTGTTGTCTTCCGTCTACTTGTAGATTCTGTTTATGTCGGTTTGTAGAGATCCTATATCTTCTGAGTTTCTTATTTTTCTACTGATCTTTGTGACATCGGCAAAGGATGTTACTCTGCTGTCTCTGGTAATGTCCTCATCTATGTCAGTTAGCATGATTATGAAGAGTAGTGGAGCTAATAATGTTCCTTGTGATACTGAGCTGAAGACCTCTGATTCTGATGAAGATACTCCTTGTACTGTAACAACTTGCCGTCGCTCACTAAGAAAATTATACATCTATTTCCCTACTTTTCCTGTTATTCACATATATTTTAGTTTATGTATTATGATTCCATGGTCACACTTGTTGAACGCTTTGTCAAAGTCTGTGTATATTACATCATAGTTTTCATTACTTTCAAGTGCATCAATAATGTTGTTGTTGTGTTCCATTAGTTGATAGGCATGATCTGCCTGACCGAAACCTATGTTGGTTATCATTGATTTTTTTCTGAGTTTCCAGAAAGTCATAGATTTTCTGTCTAACTATTCTTTCAAATATTTTAGTGAGATGAGATGTAAGCGACACTGGCCTATAGTTTTTGGCCTCGGATCGATCTCCTCCTTTATATATTGGGACTATGTTCGCGCTCTTCAGGATGCCCGGTATTTCTCCCGTGTCTAGTGATCGTCTCCATATTCAATATAGGGGCTCAGCGATTGCATTCTTGCAGTTTTTGATCAGTGTGGCATTCCATTTATCCGGTCCTGCCGCTGAGTGTGCTTTTAGTTTCCCTATAGCTTGTGTAATATCATATGTCGTAAAGTCGAAGTCCGTTATACTTTCCCCTTGTAGTTCTTCTTCAAAGAACGCGTTTCTATCGCTTATCAGTTTGTCAGTTTTTGGGATACTGACAGATGATTCGTACTGAGCTCTTAATATTTGAGATACTTCTGTTAGATCATCAGATAAAGCACTTCTCGTTTTTCAGAGGTCCGATAGTCGCATGGCTCTTCGACTTCCTTTTTGCAAAATTATAGAAGTACTTTGAGTTAACCTTTATCGCCTCTATAGTGTCGTCTTCTTATAATATATATATATATATATATATATATATATATATATATTATATATATATATATAGTAATCACCTTCTGGAGAAATGTAAGAGCAATGACTGAACTATTTCAGCAGAATTTGGAATCATTTTCATATCATTTTGTAATAATTTGCATAGAGCGGTCGATTCCATCATAACTGAAAGGTTGGCATAAGCGTCTATATCTCTGTGAAGCTGCTCGCTATCCATCAACGAACTAATCTCATTAAGTGGACTTTGGAAGCGGGCCCCAAATAAGAGGTTCTTAAAGTCTATAATCATGCTGAATAAGCGAGCTTTTAGTTCTCATGTTTGAGTTAAAAGTTATTTCAATATTAGCGATTTACCCCTTTCAATCCCGTTTGATAAGCTTAACTGAGAGGATTCAAATGGTTCAAGTATTTCGTATACACGATATTGAAAATATTTAATAATAATTTCTCAGTTCAACAAATAAGGAGAAAAAATATGATGAGTACAACCAATTTGATAGAATTTTATATATACGAGTATATAGCGTTTTTATTGTGTCTTTGAAGTACAGTTCAGGATCAACCTGTGGTCGACCCCTCTGCAGTAACATCCCGCTTCATTTGTGGGGTTTGGTGGAGGGGGGAATTGTGGATTCCACTTTTCTCCTGCCTTCGAGCCAGATACGCATGGCTGGTCAGTGACTTCATGCAAAAACCTCGCCAGTTGGTTCTTGAAATCATATATACATATATATATACACACATACACTTTTGATTATATCGGTTACATAGGTTAATCTCTATCATCTTAACTACATGTCTTTACATGTTACGAGTTCTCATTTTTTGCATGTTATTAATGTGTTTAAAATTAAATTAAAATATAAATATTAAATTCACATTTAAAATGAAGCCGAAATTACTTTCTGAAATGTGACAATTCCTTCATGGAATTATAAGATAAAAATAACACACGCACACACGTCTGGCTACGTTACAAAACCGCGATATTCTCACATTTTCGGTTGTGGATGATTGTGGATGGCGGCATTTATGATAATGATGGTAATGATACTGATAAGGATAAGCTTTACTGGTAGGATATAAATCCCATAAAATATTACACTATTCTTGAAGGTAATAAACGATAAAATAAATCAAACAATAATAAAATTTAAAAACTAAAAATTATGACTAAAAAGTACACGTAGCGACAGTACCATTATATATATATATATATATATATATATATATATATATATATATATATATATATATAGCAGTGAAAATAGAAAAACTAAACGTGATAGTAATAATCATCTATAGACCTCCAAGCACCCCAACCGAAAAATTCTCGGAGCCATTGATGACATCAGAAAGTTAATAAAGCCATTGATGACATCAGAAAGTTAATAAAGGCCATAAAACCTCCATCCCCAATATAATGATCTGCGGAGACTTTAACTTCCCATTTATAAAATACAAAAAGGTGGATAGGAATATATATATTCACCAGGACAAGGGGGTGCACAAGAGAAGACCAGGACCAAGCAAAAATGTTGATGGCTCTCACAAATGAGTTTATGCTGGCACAGGAGATAACAGAAAATACCAGAAAAAATAACTGCCTGGATCTGGTATCCACGAATAACACGAACTTGATTGCTGATATAAAAATAACCCCAACCATTATCTCAGACCACAACTTAATCGAGATATCAACAAATATGACGACATCATTAAAAGACAATACACATATTGAGGAAAGAAGTAAATTCGGGGTCTTTAACTTAAACTCGAAGATGATAAATTGGGAAGCAATCAGATCGCACATGGGCCAAATATGATAGAATGGAGAACAATTTTCGAGAATAAAACAACTTAAGAAACGCTAACAACCTTGGAAGAAAAAACACTGAGAATTTTAGAAAAATATGCTCTGAAATCACAGCCAAAAGGAAAGAGGAGCTGGCTACAGAGGCAAAGGAGAAGACTTTTCCGCAAAAGAAAGAGATTGAAGGCGAAGTTAGGCAACTGCGGAGATAATGACAGGAAAGCAATAAAAGAAAAACTGGAGGGTATCGATAGGGAAATACAAGCCCTAATTAAAGACCATACAGAGAGGGAAGAGGAAAAGGCGGTAGGAGCAATAAAGGAAAATCCAAAATACTTCTATAGCTATGCAAAAAGGAAAACAAAAACACGCGCCGCTATTGGGCCCTTAAGGACGAGAAATAATGAACTAACCGACGATCCAAAGAAATATCTGATACATTGAGAGCTCAATATGAATCAGTTTTCAATACCCCAAAAAGTGAGAAAGCGATACCTGACATAAATGCATTCTTTGAAGAGGAATTGCAAGGAGAGTATATAACAGACTTTGATTTTACCCCAGAAGATGTAGTGAGAGCTATAGGACAAATGAAACCACATTCAGCTGCAGGTCCGGAGAGTTGGAACGCATTATTGATTAAAAACTAAAAATTAAATAGCTACACCTTTATACTGGATATGGAGAAGATCCCTAGACACTGGGGAAATACCGAGCAGCTTGAAAAGAGCAAACATTGTCCCTATATATAAAGGAGGGGACAGATTTCAAACAAAGAACTATAGACCAGTGTCACTGACGTCCCACCTCACCAAAGTGTTTGAAAGAATAGTTAGAGAGAAAATTTATGACTTCCTGGAGACACGGGAAAGATTCAACGAAAATCAGCACGGATTCCGATCAGGTAGATCATGCCTATCACAACTAATAGAACACTACAACAATATCCTAGATACATTGGAAGGCAATGACAACTACGATGTTATATACACAGATTTTGCTAAAGCTTTCGACAAATGACCATGGTATACTAGCACATAAAATTAAATATATGGGAATAACAGGCAAAGTGCGAAAATGGATCTACAACTTCCTCAGAAAACGTCTGCAGGTCGTCAAAATTCAAGGTATATCATCATCAGAATCGGAAGTACGCAGCTCAGTACCACAAGGGACAGTACTGGCCCCACTCCTGTTCATTATCATGCTAACAGACATAGACAGCGGAGTAAACAGCAACAGTATAGTAACATCCTTTGCAGACGATACAAAGATCAGCAGAAAAATCAGCGATGTACATGACGTGGAGGCCTTGCAGTGCGACACGAACAAAATATACAAATGGTCAGAAGACAACAACATGGCATTTAACACCGAGAAATTTCAGCTCCTGAGATATGGTAAAAAAGAAGAACTTAAACAGACTGCATATTATGCTCCAGATAGACAGGAAATTCAGAGAAGCACGAAAGCGATCGATCTCGGGATAATAATGGCAGATGATGCGAAATTCGAAACACAAAATCAGATACCGATAAATAAAGCAAAAAGAGTCGCCGGACAGGTACTAAGAACGTTCAAGAGAAGGGACAGGACAGTAATGATTCCCCTGCTAAAAACACTGATTATACCAAAACTTGAATACTGCTCAGTTTTGACGTCCCCATATAAAAAGGAAGAAACTAATAAACTAGAAGAAACGCAAAGGCATTTCACAGCCAAGATTGATGGCTGCAAAGAATTCAACTACTGGGAAAGACTACGTAAACTAAATCTGTACTCCCTGGAAAGAAGAAGAGAGAGGTACACCATAATCTACATATGGAAAATGATCGAAAAACTGGTACCAAACCTAAAACTAAACCCAATTACCATTCAAACAACACTGGAAAATAGGAAAGGCAGAATGTGTAGTGTTCCCAAATTAAAGGCCCGACAAGGGACCTCCTCAACTCTGAAGGAAAATAGCTTGGTTGTCAGGGGGGCCAAGACTTTTCAACCAGCTTCCACAGGACCTCAGAAACGTAACGGGGGTCAAATTTGAAGTCTTTAAGAGAAGACTGGATGCCTGCTCAGGACGGTACCAGATGAGCCGGGCGTGCCTGTTTATGTACGGTGGAGAGCGCAAGAAAGCAACTCGTTCCTCCACCAAGCCAGACCTAGAGGCGGGGCCACCAGCTTGACCTCCGTGTGAAGAGAGACCAACGCACGAAACAACATAAGGTTCATAAGGTATATGGTAATGATAATAATAATAATAAAAATAATAATGTTTATTAAGCAGGAGACAGATCCCTCCACTTAAAAAAAGGTACAGTATCCATCAAAGTTAACCAACGATACGACTAATTAAACAATAAATTTGAAGAACAAAAGCAAAAAGAGACTACGACAATAAAAAAAATAACAATAATACAAGTAAAGAAATGAGAAATAATAAAATTAATAATAACAACTTCATAAAAACAAGAAGTCCATGTAATGGAATCAGGGTTGTGGAGTCGGTCCAAAATTTTCCGACTCCGACTCCGACTCCACACATTGTCAAAAATTCGACTCCGACTCCGACCCCGACTCCGACTCCGACTCCACACATTGTAAAAAATCTAAAAATCCGACTCCGACTCCTCACATTTTAAATATACGACTCCGACTCCTCTAGTGTTTCACTCTATAATTATCATAATAATAAGACATTTCATCACCACCACACTAAGTGTGAAATTTTATATTTTATATTTTATATTTAAATAAATATTAATTGTATATTCTGAAAATGTAAAAAAAAATATTAAAAAAACTTAATCTAGGGGCTATCAATGAATAAGGTTTATTGACCAAAAAAACTAAATAACCTAAATGTTAGTATTTAGGATTTAGAAATTAAGGGTGACAGGACAGAAATTGGAGTCGGAGTCGGAAGTTTTTTTACCGACTCCGACTCCGACTCCGCCCTGAAACGTGCGACTCCACGACTCCGACTCCGACTCCACAACCCTGAATGGAATGGCTAATGCAGGAGTTAAGTGGAACTAATAGACAAACACTTTCATACCAAAAGATCCACAGTCTGGAAGACAAACTATTCTGAAAAATGTAATTTAACGGAATTTATTGAAGCCTAACCGAATCTAACGCAGCCTAATAATCTTCATTACATCCAGTTTTCTGGACATATTTAATAATTGTCAATAAAAATAAAACTTTGGCGACACCGCTAATGTCGTTACACACACGTCTGTGTATCCTAAAGATTGTTGCAGTTCCATAACGTAGCCAAGAACACACACACACACACCCGCGTATATGTATATGTATAAAGCACGTACAACGAAGAAAATGAGAATGATACCAAATGACGTCGTCGTACTTTAAATTCTCATTATCCTTTTTATCATAGTTAATATGACTAAATTAATTATTAATTAAATAATTAAAAGTGGACGATCTATTATCAGACTGTAATTGAGTGGTATTCCGTGAAAAACGAATCATGGACAATAAATAATATAATTAGTTATATTGCAAGAATGTTTTAGCCTTCTTTTTCACGGAAGTAAAAATGGTAAAGATTCTCTTTTTGTTATATAGATTTGTATGGCTTTTTTTTAACTCTCTCTCTCTCTCTCTCTCTCTCTCTCTCTCTCTCTCTCTCTCTCTCTCTCTCTAGTTGTGAACAGTTCCTCTGTGGATCAGTTCAAGAAAAGGTTAGACCGAATCTTGCACACTATTTGAGGGTGTAGGAAATTTTCCTTGGCACCCGTTGCCATTGGTTCCTCCTCGGTATAGGCCGCAAGGTCTTTTGAGGTACTTCTTTTCCTTGTAACTCTCTCTCTCTCTCTCTCTCTCTCTCTCTCTCTCTCTCTCCTGTGATCTGATTAACTTTCAAAGTAATTATGTTTTGTTTATGATCAAACCGTGTTAGTAGACTTTCTGACCTGATCACTAGAGACTCTCCGGCTGGATGCCTGATTGATTTAAAAAATAATGAACCAATCTAAATTTTAATTATGAAATATCTCTCTCTCTCTCTCTCTCTCCTGCTTAATATATATATATATATATATATACAGGGTGTCCCAGAATTAACTATCTATTTCAATGAAATCGGACAAATTTAATAAAAACTGACATAATTTTGTGTTTATTACTAAATTATGATACAAAAACAATAGATTTATAAATCATAAGTCAAAACTTTATTTACTTGAATGTGATAAGCCTTTTTCATCAGTGTCGAACGCAAGATTCTATGAACTGTTGTCTTGGATATGTTGAGTCTTCGACCGGCCT
Organism: Bathynomus jamesi; assembly: GCA_023014485.1. NCBI lineage: Eukaryota > Metazoa > Arthropoda > Malacostraca > Isopoda > Cirolanidae > Bathynomus > Bathynomus jamesi. The sequence continues at coordinate 115,878 of JAJOZX010007745.1, read as the reverse complement.
CCCTAACCGAAGTTGTTGGTTCATCCTCAAACAATTGTCGTACCTGTTCGGTACTGTTACGTGCTGTCCTTGGGCGTCCTCTTCCCACCTCGTCGTGTACGGATCCAGTTCTTTTAAATTTGTTCACAAGTTCACGAATCACTTTGTCTGTAGGACCGGTTCTGTGGAATCTTCTTGTAAATTTTTCTCTGATTTCATTACATTGCATTCCTTTGATACGGGATGTTACAACAAAGATGCGTTCTTGTGTATTCATTATTAATAGGGTTCTGAAAGAGAATGAAAATAAAACTATGAAAAACTGAAAAAATTATGAAAATAAAATTATGAAAAAAATTTAGAAATTTATACATTTTTAACACATATTAAACATGATAAACATAAATAAAAGTGTGTTTTTAAAAAATTTGTCCGATTTCATTGAAATAGATAGTTAATTCATTCTGGGACACCCTGTATATAGAATCAATTATGTTATATATTAGATAAATAGGTGAGTAGCTAGATAGATAGATAGGTATTTTCGGACCTAGTGTTTGCCGGAACAGGAAGTGAATTAGAATCAATTATGTTCAGTCGAATCCGGAAATACAACAAAAATAAATTAAGATTTTTTTTCTACGTTTGAATCCAAATAAGGTTTAAGAGTTTTTTTATGTAGATTCGGAATGAAGCTACAGCTGGATTAGGATTTGAATATTTTCTGTATAAAATAAGCTACAGAACGTTAAATATTGTTGAAATTGTTACTGTCGTTATTTTCAACAAACAATTTCGTACGTGACAGGATGTAGCCTATTAACCCAAAATGTTTGATCCGTTTCATATGTGCATGCAATTGTCGTTGAAAAGAGACGTGCCTCGATTAGGCTGAACATTTTAGTGCCACAGCAAAGTAGGATTAAGATATTGAATTTTGTATAAAGGGACATAGTTCTCATGCAAACAAAGTATAAGAAATGGATGCCAAATTTTAGTTAAAAGTAAAACACTAATGAAAAAAATTTTTGTTAGAATATTATTTTAATTCAGAATCATGTTTAAAGTCGATCATGTTGCTTTATAATTTATTAAAAACTTGTTTGTATTAAAAAAAATCTTGTTAGGCTAATTTTCTAATTAGCCTAAAAGTGTTGTTAGAATTTGCTTGTACTGAAAAACAAATCTTGTAAGGCTAATCTTCTAATTAGCCTAAAAAATGTTATAAAAATTAATTAGAATTTGTTTGTCCTGAAAAACAAATTTTGTAAGGCTATTCTTCTAATTAGCCTAAAGAGTGTTATAAAACTGAATTAGAATTTGTCTGTACTGAAAAACAAATCTTGTAAGGCTAATCTTCTAATTAGCCTAATCTTCTAATTAGCCTAAAAAGTGTTATAAAACTGAATTAGAATTTGTTTGTACTGAAAAACAAATCTTGTAAGGCTAATCTTCTAATTAGCCTAAAAGGAGTTATAAAATTGAATAAGAATTCGACTGTACTGAAAAAAAAAACTTTGTTAGGCTAATCTCCTAATTAGCCTAAAAAGAGAGAGGGGGGGGGGGTTCAGTGCAAACAAATTCTCGTTCAATTTTAAGACAATATGATTGACTTTAAACATGATTTTTAATTAAAATAGCCTAACGAGAATGTTTGAATATTTCAATGTGAAATATTCACTGTAAAAAAAACCACTTGGAAATTATCAAAGGACAAAATTATTATTTCAAATCAGTATTAACCACTGTGTATTATTAAATTATTTGAATAACAAATCCGAATTACTACATATAAATGTTATAATCTAACGTATATAAATTGCATACAACGTATGCAAGTAATGACTGCCATGTAAAGTAACTTTCATTGTGTCGTATTTGCCAGCTCGATACCTCTATGTCCTTTATAATGGAAATTGTGTATATATATATATATATATATATATATATATATATATATATATATATATATATTATATATATATATATATGGAAACTAAATGAAGTTATTTCCAGTTGTAACAGAATTAAGTCTTTTTTTGTATATATTAAGAGGAGAAGTAAATTTAATTTAATTTTTGTTTCAATCCCTCTTCAACCAATTAAAATTGAATGAAAATCGGGACACAATCTGCGGTTTGTCAAAAATCCTGTAAACGCTAAAATGGAACCTCCAAAATGCCTATCACAGCCCCCTCGCATTCGGAAATGGAAATCTGTCCACTAGCAATGATTCAGATTTAGGGGGGTACCTATTTTTTTATATGAATCCTGCCTTTTAGATTGTATGAATCGCAGGATTTAATTAAATTATAAACAAATCGCTTCTAAAATCATTTTATATATTGTTTTTATAAATTAATTTGGCTGACGGGTTTTAATTGTTATGTACCCGGTTAGGTTCGTCGGTGCTTGCGCGAAGGTACAGTCTATATGGAAATATAATTAAATAAGTAATTTTCTAATAAATATAATAAACGGGTTATAATTTTAATAATAATAATAACGTAATATTTTTTTATTATAAATTTAAAATTTCAATTTTAATTAATATAAATTATACAATAATGTAATTTTTAGAATTGCCTTTCTGGGTATTATCCTACGTTAAAAACACCTCTTTTCGTCTAAATCTCCCAACTACGTCTTCATGCTTCTTTTTACCTAAATCGATATGACATAATTGAAGTTTCATCTCTTTTTATAAGCGAACAAAAGTCACAGACACGAAATTCAAAATAATTCAGAAGAGTAAAAGGTCAAAAAGAGCGGGTGTAGTTCACATGTTTGCTGCAGGAATTTTCTGTCGATAAGTCTGTCTTGATTGTCAACAAAATTCAATGGTTGAGCTTTTTTGAGTTTTTCAATTACACAACGCTTCATGTATCTTTTCGTTGTCTATTCGAAGCGTTTGAAAGCTCGTTCATTGATATGTTGTCTTGTAATTTTTGTAAAAACAATTTTCTGTTGAATTTTTTTGTTAGATTTTTAGGTATTTTTGTTCATATATATATATATATATACAAGGATCTTTATGAAAATATCTAGATAACGGCAGTAGATTTGGTACAAAGAGTATCTGAGTATTTTAACTGATATTATATATATATATATATATATATAAGGGTGATCCAGAGAAATGGGACCCAAAAGAAACCCCTGTAACTCTTAAAGTATAAGTCCTTTTATAAAATCATACGCATCATTCGAAAAAGGATAGTTACAAGTTTGTACAGGATTGTACAGGTTTTGACAATACAAGACAAGATAAGATACAAAACAAAATAAAAGTGTTAGTTAAAACTAACCCTTCAAGATGACTGCATGGACTATGGAACAGCTGCGTTTCATAACTGAGCAATATTATGAGCATGGAAGAAGTGTAGTTTCAGCTCTTAGAAGGTGATTTTGACATCTGAAAATTTGTCTTGAAAGATCTTTGAGCTGAAACTACACTTCTTCCATGCTCATAATATTGCTCAGTTATGAAACGCAGCTGTTCCACAGTCCATGCAGTCATCTTGAAGGGTTAGTTTTAACTAACACTTTTATTTTGTTTTGTATCTTATCTTGTCTTGTATTGTCAAAACCTATACAATCCTGTACAAACTTGTAACTATCCTCTTTCGAATGATGCGTATGATTTTAAAAGGACTTATACTTTAAGAGTTACAGGGGTTTCTTTTGGGTCCCATTTCTCTGGATCACCCTTTATATATATATATATATATATATATATATATATATAAGGGGTTCCAAAAAACCTTAGCCCCCCCCCCATTTGCAGCTTACATGTTTACTTATATCGAAATAGTTTTTAGTGATTATAAAAATATATAAAATTCTTTATTTATTGCAGGTATTAAAATTACTCTAGCTGATAAAGTGATAATATAATGGCTTCTCAATTAATTGGTGATTCGGAAAGGCAACGTGTGATAGACCGCATACGAGTAATAACATTTCGGGAAGCTCGTGATGCTGGAGCCACCTTTATAACATGTTCATGGGTTGCCAAAAAGTTGCGAAGAAGTGAGGACTTCGTCAAAAGAAATTGGAATAAAATTTTGGATGAATGTGAAATGGATACAACCAAATCTGGGCGGAAAAACAGCTGTGCTAAACTTTCTAGAGAGATCGAAGTGTTGAGAGGAAAGATCGTTAGTGGTGAGACCATTCGACTGTACCGTCATAGGCAACGTTTAAAGCCTTGGTATGAACTTCCAAAGCCAAGAAAAACTCAACTTAACATCAATGACAGAATGTGGTTTGCCCATTATCTTGAAGATTGGGATGTGGATGATTTCATGCATTTAGCTGTCTCCGATGAATTTTTTGTTTACGTAACACGTCGGCCTAACTACCAAAATGATCGAGTGTGGGCCACAACACCAAATGAAATCGATGACAATGAACATTATCGCGAATTATTAAAAAGTCCAGACTGTGTTGGTGTGTTTGTTTTGTTCACTGCAAAGAAGCTCATGTGGGTGCTGAAGCCAAATGGTCAGAGTTGGGATAGACAGTATTTTCGTGATATTATTCTATCCCAGCATGTCATTCCTTTTCTAAGAAACCCAAACAATGTTATGGATGTCGATCAGGTCACACTTCTGCACGATAAGGCCCCCTGCTTTAAGGCATTAGCCACTCAACAGTTGTTGCGGAACCATGAGATCGATTTCTTTGGAAATGAAGAATGGCCAGGAAATTCTCCTGACCTGAACGTCTGTGAACACATTGGATCAGTTATAAAGGACAAGGTTGAATGTCTCTTGTCTCAAGAACCTGCAGCAAATCGATTTTCGAAGGATACAATGATGCAACACATTGAAACTGTTTTAGCAAATTTGCGTAACGATCAAGATCTATTCACGTCACTTTTGGCAAGCTACCCAAAGCGAATTCAGGCTGTCTTGGAAGCCAATGGCGGGAACACCAAGTTTTAATTGTTTCTCATTAAATGCAGGATTAAATTCTCTTTTGTAAGGTATGTTTAGTTTTACTGTACCTCTAATGGTTTAGGCCAGGGGTGGGGAACCTGCGGCCTTCTGGGTCATCAAGTGCGGCCTTCTGGGTCATCAAGTGCGGCCTTCTGCGGCTTATCGAGATAAATCTTAATTTATATAAAAACCATGAATTCCAAGCAGTTATAATAATATATAACAGAATATAACTACTGAACTGATTTTGAAAAGCATGATATCACCCTGAAACTAGCTTTTCAACTTCACTTAATTGATGTATCAAAGGCACCAGAAGAGTTACAAATGGAGCTTATTGAGTTGTCTGAAGATAATATCCTGAAATCTCTGTTTGATAGTAAGGAAGATCCCGTTGAAATTTGGAAAAAGGCGGTAGAATACCCTCGCCTTCGCGAACATGCTCGCCGATTGATTTCGTGCTTTTCTACGACATACCGTTGTGAATCCACATTCTCATACTTGACACAAATCAAGAATTCGTTGAGAACACAGATGACAGATGAGCATCTGGAGAACCAATTAAAACTTAAAACCTCCATGTTAGAACCCGATATCACAATGTTGTCTCACCAGAAGCAATCTCAAAGACGTCATTAAATTATTAAAAAGGTAAGTGAATAAATTATTCGTCTTAAAATGCATGTATACTCCCTGCTAGCTATTAATTTAAATAATATTAACAAAAGGTTTAAAATTATTGTAAAAAATAGTCACACTTATTGACTGCGGCCTCATTGAGGGCGGCAAATTTCAATGTGGCCTTCACACATAAAAAGGTTCCCCACCCCTGGTTTAGGCCATGGGCGGGGGGGGCTAAGGTTTATTGGAGCCCCGTATATATATATATGGTCAACCACAATAATTACTCCCCAACAAAAATTCTTTTTTTCACCCACGAAAAAGTGGCGTGTATA
>JAJOZX010007745.1:90000-105000 GCA_023014485.1 Bathynomus jamesi | reverse complement strand
GTGTTTAGTTTAAAGAATTAAAAAATTTAAAATTGCATAACGAAAAATATTTCAAGAATTAAATTTTCGCGAAATATTTGAGTTTCGTGAATATTTTTCTTAATTTAATTTAGTTAACGTTCCACTATTTGCTTCGGTGTGTTTAGTAAACTTTTGTTGCATATTTAACAGGCGATAATAATAATAATAATAATAATAATAATACTAACAATTAAAGCTTCATCGAATTAAACTGGAATTTCAATCGAAAAGTAAAAGTTTGTCCCTTTTATAACGATGATAACAGAAATGAGGCCAAAATTTTCTAACGTTTATTGCGATGATAACAGAAACGACGCCAAAAATGTGGCCTTCCTAACGAGGGTAACAGAAATGACGCCAAACAATTGTGGCCTTTATAGCGAGGATAACACAAATGACGCCAAAATTTGGGGTCTTCAAACTATAAAAAAAAATTTCAAATTTTTTTATTCCAAACAAATTTTAAGGATCTGAGTCGCCATCTTCATTGGATCTAATAATGATAAAAATGTAATTAAAGATAATTACAATATTTCATGCATTAAAATTTAAATCGGTTACAACATTTACTACATTACAATTGTTTATATACGATATGCTACATCAGGTTAGGTTTCATGCGAACGATATTTAACAAAACCCAATAAAGGCTAAAAATAAAATTAAAAATGTCCTTTAACAGTCGAAGCTTGCAAAACCCTTTTCGTACATTCGGATTTACAAAGAATTGTCTTGTGTGTGTGTATGTATATATATATAATTATATATATATATATATTATATATAATATATATATATTATATATATATATATATATATATGTTACAGGGAATCTATGTAACTGGGGACTTCATGTTAGGTTAAGTCGTCATATTTTCGTTAAAACTAACGAAAATATCACGACTTAACTTTACATGAAATCCATGAAATCTTAAGGATTTCATGAAATCCCTAGTTTCACAGATTCCATCTAATATATATATATATATATATATATATATATATATATATATATATATATATATATATATATATATATATATATATATATATAGTGATGAGACAGAGTTTAGGTCTTGGCACAGAGATTACTCTAATTTTTCTTTATTACTTTGTTTAAGGAATGATAAATCTGGCGGACAGTTTCTCTCGAAGCTTCGTTTCAAAGTGGCCCAAATGGATGTTGATAAAGTTTCCTCCTTAAAAGGAAGAAACCCTGCTTTGTCACAGTCATTTCGGTTGCTTTTAGTGACAACGAAATTAAATGTTAAGTCAATGGCAAACTTAGGAAGAAACCATGAGTTGTGTGTGTGAGAGAGAGAGAGAGAGAGAGAGAGAGAGAGAGAATACGCTGAAAACTCGCGGTTAGGTTCCAAAAAAAACCCGCGATATCGCTGTACGCGTTATCCGTTGTTGAAGGTCGTATGAGAAAAATAGGTTACGTTTTGAAGTCCCCCAAAATATACGATTTTTACCTAAAATATTAGAATAATATTACATTGTCAGTATAATGATCTGTCAATAAAATTTATTAATTATTAAATACATAACAGACAAGTATAGTAAATGTTTAGATCGCCACTGATGCTCCCTCTGGTTGGCTGAGAGCGCCACATCGCACTACACGTCACTGAGTCTCAAGCTCTCGGCTTGCATTTGAGCGACATTTGGTCTGCGTATTAGTTAGATGGGAGACCGTTCTCTACGTGCAGAAGATGTAGCGACCTATGGTTCGAATCCCACGTACGGCTTTAGGTCATCTCCGTCATATAATCTTAGATGTTGCGAAGGAGGTTAAACAATCCTCATTCAGGTCGCGTCTGCCCACAGTTGCTGTGCTCATGGCTTAAATTTGCCCGTTTAGCTTTAAAAATAATAAGTAATAAAAAATAATTTTCCTATATCTTTTTGCCGTGTTGTCCGCGTACCACATTATCAAATCCTTTGCTATCAGCGTATTCTAATATATATATATATATATATATATATATATATATATATATATATATATATATATATATATATATATATATATATAGAGCATCGATTATTTATTCAAAGTAATTGAGACAAAGCCATTTCGGATAACCGATTTTTTTTGGATAGTTAGTAATGTACAGTATTCATTTTGAGGAAGAAGGTCTTAAGAATAAATGGAACTGTACTGTAACGTACGTATTTGTCTAAAATCTCTTCTACATTATTATACAGTTGTGTTTATACATATGTATGTATATACAGTACACTTCATGTGTAATCAAGAATTTTGGGAAAGTCAGTCATTTTTATTTTTGTTTTAAATTCGAGTCTTTTCGCAGCTGCTAAATCACGGATTCTCTTTAATGAAAGAAGAGACATCCTGTCAGCTTCTTCTTGTAATTCAAACCACTTGAAAAGCCTCGGAGTAAGAGGGACCTGGTGTTGTCAATTCTGCTTCTTCATCTTCACTGACGTTCTCTTCATCTTACAGTGACACCACAATCTCATCCTCAATCAGCAGTTGATAGCCTCTATCACCATCGTCTGTTTGTAATTACTGATCTATGTCTTCAGCAGAGCATTCGTGAAATCCTGGAACATCATGTACTAGCTGGACAAAAGAAACTGGTTAAGTGTCAGAGTCGTCCGAGTCTACATCACTTCCTGGACACAGCTTTCTCTAACCTCTCCGTAGGGTCACTGCTGATACATTTTCTCCGCCTCTGCAACTGTTTGAAGTTAGAACGCTTGGAAAGCTGCACAATCCCTTCGTCATCATCTACAATTAGGAGACGGCTCAGCAACATCTTTCTGTAATTTCATTTGAAGGTCTCAATGACCCCTTTTGGTCCATGGGCTGGATTAGTGATGTGACGTTCGGCGGAAGGAACCTAACCCTGACATTTTCACTTTCTGCGCCCAGCTGTTCAGAAGAGGGGTGACCTGGGGCATTATCAATTAACAGAAGAATTGGACCAGTCTTTCCCTTTTCTTGCTGATGACGTTTAACTGATGGCAAAAAGGTGTGCCTTCAAACTACTGTCGAAAAGTTTGACCATCCATCCAAGCATTTCTCTGGGAGAGATAGGTAACAGAAAGAGCTTACATGTTGTATTTTTTAAAACATTAACGTTTATTGGCCTTTTCTGTGATCACCATAGGAACCCTGTGGGTGTCTGTGGCGTTTGCACAAACCACAGCGGTCAAACTCTTTTTTGCTAACTTTTGTACAGGAGCTGAAGACTTGCGCCTTGAGGCAAGGGATTTTCTCGGCAAAGCCTTCCAAAGCAGTCCCGTTACATCCGCGCTGTAAACATTTTCAAAGTCTGTTTCGCTGAAGTCAGCAAATGATTTTTCAAACGATTCTGCTGCTGAAGAATCATCAGAAAGCCGGTCACCTTGAATTTGTAGCTGCCGTATTCCATGCCTTGTCTTGAATGTCGTAACCATCCAGTCATGGCCTTGAAATCAGGCCAACCACCTAATAGCTCATTAAACTGCAACTCCTTTTCACATAGCAGAGGTCCTGAAATAGGCTCACCTACACTTCTCCTTTGTACAAACCATTTGTACACAACAATCTCTAGTTTTTCATCCACTGCGGTCTTCATTGATTTGCGATTTCGCAATATGCGATTTCTATTTCTGTCACAAACTTTAACAAGTTATGCTCACTCTTTTTTATGTCCGTTATTGTGGAATTTCGAACGTTAAATTATTTGGCAAGGTTCGTGGCTGTTTCACCTTTCTTTAGTCTGTTTATGATTTACACTTTGTCCTGGATAGAGAGGACCATTCGCTTTATTTTTAACTCATTTCTTAGATTCACAACACTGCAACGCTAAACAAACAAACAACGAATCCAAAAATCCCGGAAAAAATGGTTATTGATGAAATGGTGACTGAGGAACATTTCGGATAATCGATGCTCTAATATATGAAAATGAAAATGAAATGAAAATGAAAAGGTTTATCGGCAGACTATAGTCCATATGACAAATATTATTAATACAATGACAGTTCATATACTAAGGATAGAAATATATACAATTGATTAGAAATAATACTGTAATGTCGAAGTTAAGTGGAGCTTCAGACAGACGTTTTCGTACCAAGAGGTCCATAGCTTAGAGGATAAATGGCAGGACTCATGGATAGCTTGGATGATCGGGTTGGTTGATTTTTTAATTCTTCGCATTAGACTGTGTTGAGCACGTTTTGGTACCTCCGGGAAGCTCGGGACATTGCGGGTAGCAAACATTTGCGAAGCTGAGCATCTCGGGGGTGATTTATGTAAGAGTCTAAAAGACCTGTTGTACAACAAATTTAGAGTTCTGTCAGAACCTTCTTTATAATTCACCCAGAGTTGTTGCCCGTATATACTACTGCAGAAAGTACGAAAGAGAGTATCTTTAGCTTCACTTGTACAGAACCGAACGTTCCTTATAGTCATATTCGCTTTAGCACAAGGGCTTCGAGATTGTTTTTTATATCTGAGTCATCACTCAAGGAGCTGGTGATAGTTTGACTCAAATACAAACTCTTGTACTTCCTCAATTACTTCACCATTCATTTTAAACCTAATGTCGGCTGGCTGATTATAGCTTTTAGGATGAAATTGCATAACCTTAGTTTTTGTAACATTAAAAAGAATATCATGTTTCTGCGAATACACTTCGCAGACTTTTAGTAGCCGATCCAGACCTTTAACAGAGGGACTTATTAACACCATATCATCGGCATAAACTAAGTTATTTATCCTTGTGTTATCTATACAACATCCCACTGTTGCCTCGTTAAGTGAAGCAATTAATCCGTCGATATACACATTAAACAGCAAAGGGGAAAGCAAGGAGCCTTGTCTCACCCCGCAAAAGGAGCCAAAACACTCGGATAGCACATTGCCTCACCTAACAGTGAAAGATTAGTGGGAATACCAAAATTTCAATAAATTTAATATGTACATGGGAACCTTCCTGTCTTCTAGTTTTGCAAATAAAATATTGTGGTTCACCCTATCATATGCCTTACTTATATCTAGGAAACAGCTGTAAATAGTTGAATTACTGTCAATGTATTTAGATATTGTTTCTTTAAGTACATAGATACACAGGTCAGTTGAGTGGGACCTTTTAAAGCCAAACTGATTAGATGTCCATAGGTAATCATTTAATCGGAGTAACAAGAGTTTTTCTAGTAGTTTCGAGAAGCAGGAAGCGACAGCAATAGGCCTGTAATTATTGCTGGACAGAATGTCTCCGTACTTATTTTTGACCAGGGGCAAGATCAGGGCCGGATTAACCATTAAGCAAAATAAGCCCGTGCTTAGGGCATCAAGGGAAGGGGGGCACCACAGAAATTTTCCGTTGTCGGATTTACCATGGATTTATTATACTATTATAATCGCGGCTTATAGCCTATAAGCTGTTGAAAACTGAATTATATATATTCATATATAGTATTTATTTTTTTCATTGTTTGAATTTGTAGTGAACAACAACCCTTTTGAGAGAATAAATATATTTCGTTGTAATCACACACTTTACGCTTTGCGTTATTATTTTGTTTATATCAAATCTTTGAGCGCCATATTAAAAATACATATAGATTAAATATTTTCGTGTGCTATAGGAAGTTATTCTGAACGTGTGATTTGTGCATATAATATTAATATATATTTTACATAATCATTTGGTATTGTTTTACAGAAAGATTTAGGTTTATAGAATTGTAATATAAATTAATATTAAAATAAAAGAAACTATAAACTCTCTATATTGCTGTTGTATCAAGTGATGTTTATCACGGCCATTATAATAATAAGATATACTGACCTAAGTTAATTAGCGTTGAAGAAGTTTATCTGTTGTTCTCTCTTCTTCTCTAGGGTAAGTCTATGAAGTGTACTTTATTTGTATATATAACAATATTTTATCATACACGTATCTTTATTTTATAATTTATTTATCTATTGTCATAACAGTATAAAAGAATTTAGATTGTAATAACCAGAGTGAATAATTTGTAATGTATATATAACATCAAACGTAGTTAGGACAATTTAGGCCTTAAGCAAATGTTCATATTTCCTATAATTAAATATTGTGTTTTAAATAAATAAATAAATGTAAATATAAAATGTGGCTCGTTAATAGTGAAATGTTAATATTGATATTTTTATAGATTGCGTATTATTAATTCTAATGTTAAGTATTTTTATTTTATAGGTTTCGGTTCCTTCTTTCGGTTCCTTCTTTTGGTTCCTTCTTTCGATTTGATTTGTATTCAACATTTCGAGTTGATATTTCGGTTGAGTTATATTTAATTGCCACTTATATTTAAATTGCCACTTTGGTTGTGTACGGTTCCCATTTTGTCTTTCTGAGAATAAAAGAACAAAGCCAAGATTGTGATATGTGTAACTGTGTTGAGTGCCACATAATATACAAATAAAATATTCTTTTTATTTCTGTATTTTACAGACCCCAAGAACCAAGATGAAACGTGTTCAGTTAAGTGGTGCACAAAAGCGAAAACTATCAAAAGAGAAACAAGAGAAGACTTTGGATTTAGAGTCCAAGACTGCAAAGCTGACTGATTTCTTCACACAAGTTCCACGACCACAACGTCAACATGATATACCGATTCTGAATCAAAACCAATCTCCGTCATCAGAAGTGGACACAAATACCACTTTGATCACTTCAAAATCAAAATATGATGACGTTGGAATCACCGAGGTGTCACAAGCAGGTTCATCTACCACATGTCTCACTACTGATCTCACTTTGCCTGTAAATTCTCTTGATACCTCTACTGCAAATGTTGATTCAAGTTGCTTTACAAGACATTCTGGGGTTGAAATAATTGCTGAAAATGAAAGTTTAGTGGACCATGGTGATGGTGGTGAAATGAATCAGTCTGCAGAAGATGAAGTAAATATAGCAAAAGATCCAGGGTTGTGGCTTGATTTCTCTGCTGATGATGTGGCTTATTGGATTGCTTGTGGCCCAGTGACTGTCACAACAATGGGCCATTTGACAAGTCTTACCGGCATTTCAGTAGTGGCAAACCAGCAAGATACTGTTCACAAAAACTTTTCGTTGGGACAAAAGCCAATGGTGAGAAATATAGGGTGGGGCACGGGAATCAAGTGTTTTTTTAATAGCTAGTAATCGGCCATTAGGAATGGGAGGGGCGTGCGGTAGGTAGCATTCCATTCCTGGGTTCATAGCATTTAACTTTAACTAACACTCACCTTTATCTTTCAGGTGCCATCATGGAGCAGTGGACGTTAGAACACCGCATGTTCGCGTATGATCATTTTGTTAGGAGTGGCGAGTCAGTGACAGCAGTTCAGCGTGCGTTTCGCCGCAGATTCAACATTCATCGAAATGACTCTGTTCCCGCTCGTGACACAATCTTACGTTGGGTTAACAATCTTCGAACAGGAGGCTCAATAATGAAAACAAAACCGAAGGGGCCACAACGCACTGTGCGTACTCCAGAGAACGTTGAAAGGGTCAGACAAGCGATGTTGCAAAGCCCAGGCCGCTCTGCTCGGAGACATTCAGCTGCACTCGGAATCAGCAATCGTACTGTTAGACGGATTTTGCATGAAGAATTACATTTTCACCCATACAAGTTAGCGATGGTGCAGGAATTGAATGTAAACGATTGCCCCCAACGACTGAATTTTGCACAGGAAATGCTTGCACTTTATGAGCAGAATGAAAACATGATGGTGGTAATGAGTGATGAAGCCCATTTCCACCTTAATGGGGCCGTCAACAATCAAAACTGTCGGTATTGGGCTGCTGAAAATCCGCGACAACTCCATGAAAAACCGCTGCATAGCCCTAAGGTTACAGTTTGGTGCGCGGTGGGAAAGTTTGGCGTCATCGGTCCCTATTTCTTCGAACAAAATGGGGTTACCGTTACCATAACATCTGGGCGTTACATTGAGATGGTGAACACCTTTTTCATCCCTGAGTTACGAAGAAGGCGTATTGCTCGTCGACATTTGTGGTTTCAGCAAGATGGGGCCACGCCACACACCGCCAGAGCGTCAATGGCTGTTCTTCGCCCCCTGTTTCCCAACCATCTCATTTCGAGATTTGGTGACATTGCATGGCCCCTCGGTCCCCTGACTTGTCCACATGTGACTTCTTTCTATGGGGGTACCTCAAGTCACGTGTCTACGAGGACAAGCCCCGTACATTAGATGCATTGAAGGAAGCGATCCGTCAACAAATCATCCAAATCAACAGAGACCTGCTGGGAAGAGTGGAGGCCAATTTTCGTAAACGCCTTCAACAATGCGTCGACGGCCAAGGACATCATATGCCAGATATAATTTTCGGTACATGATTATTATGACTAGAAATGCTATGTTCTTACGAATGTTGTTCTACCAATATATTTTCTTTACAAAAATAAATATCATTTTCCTGATTATTCCAAAAACACTTGGTTCCCGTGCCCCACCCTGTACAAGAGAGAGTGGTTATTGTATTGACCATCAACAGGATCAGTTTACTGTTATGTTTGTAAACTGTTTGCTCCTAAAAATGTCTCACATTTTGTTATAAGAGAAGGGTTCAGTGACTGGCGAAATACTATTGTAATTGATCATCATGAAAAAAGCACTACTCACCGAGACTCTATGCTAACATACTTAACTCGCAGACAAGGTGCGGGGTTGGGACAACAGTTGGAAAAACAAATTCAGGAAGAGTGTGATTACTGGGAACATGTCTTGAGGCGTGTCATAGCTGTTATTTGTACGTTAGCTGAACGTAGCTTGTCTTTTCGAGGAACAGAAGAAAGATTTGGATCATTGCAGAATGGGAATTTTTTAGGGCTGCTTGAGCTCATAAGCCGGTTTGATCCATTTTTAGCAGGTCACATTTTGAAATATGGAAATTCTGGCAAAGGAAATCCTTCTTACCTGTCCAAAACCACCTGTGAGGAACTCATTCAACTAATGGCTCAAAAGGTCCACGCACTCATTGTTGACGAAGTAAAATCTTCTGGTTATTTTAGTTTGTCAGTTGATTCAACACCAGATCTATCACATATCGATCAGTTAAGTGTTGTACTTAGGTACTTAAAAGATGGACAGCCTATTGAACGCTTTTTAACCTTTCTGAAATGAAAAGCCATACTGGTGAGG
This sequence comes from Bathynomus jamesi, assembly GCA_023014485.1. NCBI lineage: Eukaryota > Metazoa > Arthropoda > Malacostraca > Isopoda > Cirolanidae > Bathynomus > Bathynomus jamesi. The sequence goes on along the minus strand of JAJOZX010007745.1, from coordinate 95,825 downwards.
AAATGGCAAATCAGGTGTTGCAGTACTTACGTGAAGTTTGTAAGCTAAACTTTTCAAAATGTAGGGGTCAATCTTACGACAACGCTGCCAACATGTCTGGGCGTTATAAGGGGATGCAGCAAAAAATTTTAGAAACAAACAAGTTTGCTATATATGTGCCCTGTGCAGCCCATTCACTAAATCTGGTAGGCCGAAGTGCTGTTGACTGCTGTCAAGAGGCGGTTAATTTCTTCTCTACAGTGCAGTTGCTCTATACCTTTTTTTTAGCCTCAACCAGCAGGTGGGAAATTCTTAAAGGTTGTATTGGAAATGAAAGTGTCTTAAAATTCCTCTCTGATACCAGATGGGAGGCACATGCTATGGCAACAGCAGCAATTTTGAAATCTTTCCTTAAAATTTTAGAAGCGTTAGAATGTATAGCTGAAGACCAGTCACAAAAGGGAGACACTAGAAGAGAAGCAAATAATATTGCAAATAAGATGCAAGAGCTAGAATTCGTTTTTATGTTGAATTTTTGGGATGAGATTTTGCAAAATTTTCATAGAGTAAGCAAAGTTCTACAGAATAAGGATGTGAACTTAAAAACATGTGCAGATCTGTATGGATCATTAGCTGACCAACTGTGCACTTCACGAGATGAATTTGAAAGATATGAAGCAGCTACAAAGGAAATGCTACCAGATGTTGATTACAAGGCAGCTCAAACTCGCAAACGTATCAGAAAGAAGGTACCCAATGACGGAGATGCACCAGAAGTATATCTGAATGCCAGAGATAAATTTCTTATCACCACCTTTTACACAATTGTTGACAAACTTGAAACTGAGATGAGAAGAAGAGGAGAGATATACAAAGAAATAGCAGAGAGATTTTCTTTTCTAAGTGATGTGCCACATAATGTCACCACTTCATCATTTACTGAAATTGAAAGGTATTCTCAGGGTTGTAAAAAGATGATTGATGCTTACCCAGAGGACTTGAACACTAATTTCTCTGCTGAGCTTCAGCAGTTTCACTCATATGTGTGCCATAAGTTCAGTGCAAAAAAAAATGTAAAAACAAGATTCAGTCATGCTGAACTTTATAAAATAATTGTAGAAGACAATATTGAGTGTGCCTTCCCAAATGTAGAAATTGCCTTTCGTATATTTTTAACATTAATGGTCACAAATTGCTCAGCTGAGCGTTCATTTTCTCAGTTGAAGTATATTAAAAATACCAACAGAACAACTATGCAACAAGGCAGGCTGGATGCCTTATCTCTACTAAGTATAGAAGCAGATGTGTTACGTAAGATTAGTTTTGAGGATCTGATCAAAGACTTTGCAATTAAAAAAAGTAGGAGAAAACTTTTCAAATATAAATGAAGTGGAAGTATACAAAAATAAACATTATTTTCCATCTTACTGTATGTTTTGTTTCATTTCAAAAAATAAAATTTTATTTTATGGTTTATTTTTGTTTATATTTTGAATTACATATATATGGGGCACCAAAATCTTTTAAGTGCTTAGGGCCTCTAAAGGTCTTAATCCGGCCCTGGGCAAGATATATACCCTCACGAACTCTGCAGGGATATAGCTATGAGCAAGCATGGCTGATAGGAGCAATGATATATGCAGACATACTACGTCATTTGCATATTTTAAGTGCTCATTCGATAAGTCATCTACCCCTGACGCAGAACCAATCTTTAACTCTTTAATTAACCTCTTTACTTCATAAAATTATATCAAAGTATTTTCCCTTGTCCCTCCCACAATCGTTTCGCTGCAATCTATCTTAAGATTATCCCTACTCATACTGTTAAGAATGTTAGAATAGTGGTTTTTCCACAGCTTTGCAATTTCACTCTCCCCCGACACCCCATCGATTGTCGGAGGGAGGACATTTTTAACACCCGTTTGATTCTTAACAAATTTCCAAAATTTGTTGTTATCGTTATTTATGCGAGCTTCACAGGCTTTTCATGCTCGAATAGACTCTTCTTCCTGTTTACATCGCCTTATGGCCGCCTTATACTGACCCCGACTTCTACACATATTCATGTATACTGGTCCTAATCTGGGTCTACCATGAAAGCACCACAAATCATAGGCGTCTTTCGATTCCCTCTTCAGGGGGGGGGGGGGCAATAAAATCATTCCATCCAGGAATAATCTTAGTATGATCGTTGTAAGATTTAATCAGGGGGCTTCCTGCTTCTCTTAACAGGGATATTATCTTACTATAATACCTATCTATGAGTTTACAGTGAGAATTATTTGAGCAAGGATTATTACAGGCAAGGTGCAAAATTTCTAAATTATTAAAGAGGTGACTTGTTCTGTCTTTGTATTCTATTCTCTGCTGCATCGTAACATTGGATCAATCGACGCGATTATTCTTACCTATTGACTTCTTGTTAAGTCGTGTTGCGCATAAATTGGTAAAGTTAATTAATATTTCTAATGGTCTATGATCAGAAAGAAGGAAATCATGCAGAATATGAACTCTAACAATTCGACCCTTTAGATTATTACTAGTGAGACAATGATCAATCCACCTGGTGGTACCACTCATATCACTAACGTATGTAAAATTACCACTGGCTACCCCTAATACATCTACATCACTTATACTTAAATTATGTATAATTATATATATATAATTCGGGCGGAAGCAAAAACGAAGGTAAACCGCCCGAATTGTTCATTCTGACGAACGTCAAGCTTGTCATTCCACCTTAGACCTACAGTTTAACGTAGAATCCGAACCACACCCCACCACGGACGTCAGAAATTACGAAGTCCTCGCCCGGACTCGATCTCACGACCTTCCGATCAGCAGCCTAGCGTCTTAACCACAAGGCTGTCCAGGGTACCCATTTATTTACCAAACAATAGCATATATATATATATATATATATAGTTTGTTTAGTGGACCTAAAATTTATATATTACCTAGGGATGTACCGGATCACAATATAGCCGGATAACCGCATACCGGATATCTGGCTTTTTATTTTTGCCGGATACCGGGTAATCCGGCCGGATTAAGAAATGGCCGAATACCGGATAATTGCCAGATATTTGGCCGGGTCACGTATTCTTAAGGGCATAAAATTTTAAAACTTGCAATTAACTGGTGGTTTAATAAACTTTTATGGTTCCTACTAATTTTACAAAATCATTATTCTCCTCAAAAAATGCATATTAGAAATTTTGTTTATTCAATAAAAAAAATCCACAAACCAAAAATAAGACCTGAACTCTCTCTCTCTCTCTCTCTCTCTCTCTCTCTCTCTCTCTATATATATATATATATATATATATATATATATATATATATATGCACAATAATATAGTAGATTATTTAATTTATACTGTATTGCCTTCTCATAAGACCAATAAGTTTTGAATTATTTTTAGTATATTTTGATACAACAAAAAGAATAAGGTATTTGATAATTTGCTAAGTTTTAAATTTAAATAATTAGGATATGCGTTACTAGTAGGCTTAGAACAGAATTTAAATCAGAAAAAAACAACCAAAAAAAGATAGACGTATATTAAATTTTCAAAGACTTAATAAAAATAGAAGTCTTAATAGAAAATTTAACATTTTCCATATTTTGGGGGAGAACTCTCGCATTCAATGCTGGAAAGAAAAAAGGCAAAGTTGATTGGACCTAGTTCTGCTAAATTTTAGAAAAATCTAACTTTTAGTGTGTTTTTATTTAAAAGAAAATCATTATAAATGTTAAATTTAGCCCTTTATTGCACACGGCTCTTCCCACAGCTGAATAAAATCGTCTGGCATTAGCCATAATAAAATAATAAAATAGACACAAAAACTTGAAATACGAAGTTTTTTATCAACAAAATGTGATTAAAATGTTAATTAATTATCCGGTATCCGGCCGGATCATACTTGATATCCGGCATCCGGCCGGATACTGAAGAAGTGGCTGGATTGGCTATTAACAGTGGTGTTTCTCAGGGTTCTGTCCTGTCACACACTCTTTTCCTTTTATTTATTAATGATCTTTTAATTCGCACTTCCTGTCCTATTCACTCCTATGCCGATGATTCCACTCTTCACTTCTCCACCCGTTTCCCAAAGCGTCCCTCTCAATAGTCACTCCATGATTCGCGTAGTACGGCTATGGAGCAACTGACCTCTGATCTTTCTGCTATCTCTGATTGCGGCAGAGAAAACCTTGTAGCTTTCATTGCCTCAGAAACTCAGTTCCTCCGTCTGTCTACTCGTCACAATCTTCCACACGACTATCCCCTTACCTTCAACAATACACAAATCAATCCTTCCTCGTCTCTTAACAGTCTTGGCGTTTCCTTTTCTCGTGATCTTTCCTGGAAAGATCACATATACTCTCTTTCTAAAACAGCTCCTAAGAGGTTAAGTGTGCTGTACCGCCTCCGCGGTTTCTTCACCCCCACTCAGTTGCTGTCTGTACAGGGGTCTTGTTCGCCCCTGTATGGAGTATGCTTCTCATGTGTGGGGTAGTTCAACCCACACAGCCGTACTTGACCGGGTGGAATCAAAGGTTTTTCGTCTCATCAATTCCCCGCCTCTTACTCGTTGTCTTCAATCTCTCTCTCTCTCTCTCTCTCTCTCTCTCTCTCTCTCTCTCTTCGCCGCAATGTTGCCTCACTCTCTCTCCACTATCGCTATTATAACGGACTTTGCTCTTCTGAACTCTCTAACTGCATGCCTCCTCCTTTAAGGAGAGCACGCAGTACCAGACTTTCTACACTTTCTCAGTCCTTTTCTGTCCAACTATGTAATGCAATGGTTAATTGGTATTTTCAATCATTCATCTACTCAACCAGTCAACTCTGGAACAAGCTTCCTCAATCCATCTTTCCTCCTGTCTATGACCTCCCATCTTTCAAAAGCAGAGTGTCTAGGCATCTCGAAAACCCCGGACCTTGATTTTGACTCTCTTCTTCTTCTATGGGAAGGGTGCTTTTTGTGGGCATTTGCCCTTGGCCCCTCCTTCCTGCATAAAAAATAAAGATCGTGATTTTATGAGAAGAAAGATATACTACTGGAGAAATTGCTAAAAAATTGGTGTGTATATAAGGTGTGGAGCACTATCAAACACCATCTTGAAACAAGGTCAACTAAAGGCAAACAACGAAAAGAAAAGCCAAGAAAAACGACAAAATCCCAAGGGCAGTACTTGACCGTTACATGTTCTAAGAGATAGAAGACAATCGAGTCGTAGTTTCCAAAAGGACTTTAATTCCTCACAGGGCGAAAAAAACTGTAAGAGCGTAAAATATGCACGAGATTATGCTCACCGGATGTCGACTGATGGGTCGAAGGTTCTGTGGGCAAATGAGTCAAAATTTGAAACCTTTGAGTCTAAAAGAAGACAGTACGTACAACGGAAACAGGATGAGAAATATAATATGTGCTTACAGCCAACAGTAAAGCATGGTGTGGGATCTATCAGTGTTTTTCCCCCTTGTGAAAATCGATGGTACTCTAACTAAAGAGAATACAAACGAATTCTTCAGCCGCATGCTGTGCCAGATGAAAAGCGTTTGCATGGACAAGGGTTCATCTTTCAACAAAATAATGACCCCAAAACCACTGCACAGATTGTAAAAACATATTTGAAGTAGAAGGAAGACACTGTAGAACTAAAAATTATGGACTGTCCATCACAAAGCCCCTACATGAATCCAACTGGGGCTATATTGGACTATGTAGACGTTCAGAAAGCTAAACTGAAACCATCAAATATTAAACAACTGTGGAAAGACCTGCAGAATATTTGAATGAATATTCCACTATCAGTGCACACTGACAGCATA
>JAJOZX010007745.1:67500-85000 GCA_023014485.1 Bathynomus jamesi | reverse complement strand
CTTTACTAGTGCCAACAGGATCAATCTTGGACTAAAGGACTAACATCTGAGGCCCACAGAAAGGCGGAAGGTGGCGAGTCAGGCATCGCAAGGGACGCCAAGCCGTTATCGTACTCCAGACGCGCGATGAGCATCCAAAATCTCAAAAAAGGCGGGAAAATGCGAGTACAATTATATAATGATGCGGAGGTGATGTACGATGATTTAGAGGTTATATATAAAAAGGGTTAATACGAAGAAACCGATGTATGATCATTCGCGATATATATATCAGGAAGTGTATTGATCAAATCATAATTCTATTTAGAAGTTATCAGATATTTTAAAATACAATTGTATTGTATAATAATGAACTCTGAACATTTTTAATTAAATTTATTCATTTAAGAATAAAAAGTGTGCTAAATCCGATTTGTATACCATCATAAATAATTATTCTTTTAATTGGATTATGGATGTTGTTATGATATATTAAAAAGTATATTTAACTATTATATATATATATATATAAAATTTGATATATATGCGATTATTCATGAATTGAGTTAACCGTGATTTACTAATTGTGTCCATAGTGCACTTATCCGTGATAATGACACCGAGTTAACCGTGATTTAGCGCAATGTTTACATCGCGGTTCGCCTCCCGTCAACTCATCACAACGTTGTCTCTCCGCACTACCAAGTACAATTAATATTAGCAGTAATGTTAGTAGATGGAGGGGTTACAATCTTCGGAGCGGATGATCTTCGCGTTTTGTGGTGAGTACAAGCTACTTAATTGTATATTATACTCTAATAGAATAATGGTGTGTGTGGTGGCGCGCGAGGTGGGAGACCAGTCAGTGGTGGTAGGCAGCAGAACTGTATATGAATTAACCGTTAAATCGGGTTATCCATGATCACTGACTGTCCCTCAATCACGGATAACTGAGTGAGTAATATATATATATATATATATATATATATATATATATATATATATATATATACACACACATACACCCGTATGTGTGTATGTTACAACTCAGAATGGTCCCCTGAGAAATTTTTATGTTACACATAGATCGTGCATAGAACAAGGAACTCTTCTGGGAAAATTAAATCCACTATAATCCACTATATTTTCAAAGTGGATTTAATTTTCCCAGAAGAGTTCCTTGTTGCATGCATAATATATATATATATATATATATATATATATATATATATATATATATATATATAGTGTGTGTGTGTGTGCTCGCGGGGGTACTGGGAGTAAGTGAGGTTGTGTGTGTGTGAAAATTTTAAAATTTATATAAAAATCTCGAAACAATTTTAGTGTCAGAAAAAAGATATGTTGATCCTGATTAAGTTAAGTTATGCTAGGTTATGTTATTTAAGGTTAGATTAGGTTAGGCTAGGCTAGATCAGCGAGTACCCCACTATTTAATGACTTGATAGAAAACACCCTTCGATCCCTCAAATACCTTCAAAAAACTTATCATGCTCTTTTCAGTTCGATGACACTAACGTTAGTTTTAGTTAAATTAGGTTTTGTTAATTAGTTTTTCAGATATATGGGTTTAAAAAAAATTCGGTACCTCGTTTATGCGGATATGCACACACACACGCGTGTGCGTTTGTATGTGTAAAACATTGTTCGTATATTTACTAATACATTTAACTGAGTGTAAATAAGTTACATCAACCGGCTGGGTTTTTTTTTTTTTTTTTATTCTTCTTTTAAGAAAATTGTAAATGTTACTGTATATTGTAAACAATACTAACTTGTTTACATTGAAAGTGTAAACGTCTCTCGATTTCTGTAAATGAGATTTGGTGTATTAGAAACCATTATTAATTTATGATAACCGTTTTGAATGAGACCTTAATATGAAGTATTTCCAAACATTTACATCAAACGCCATTACTGCACATTTGATGACAAGACGCAGCTACTTTTTCATTTGGTATCACTGTAAAGTTGAGTTGTTCCGAAGAGAACCAACACCACACTTTCTGAGAAATTAATTGTTTCATTTGCAGAATCAATTATGGAACGATTTGTTGATAAAACGAAAGGTCCGCCCTTGAAGCCGTTAGAACATTTTTTCCTTTTTTGGATAGATTATTATGAATCAATCATATCAACATTAAAAATGTAACTGGTTCAAGATCGGTCCATAAATTAATGATGGGAAATTTATTTTACAAAGAAATCTCTCTATAATCGATTCAAATGGAACAATTAAGTTTTTTAAACTGTTGTATAGAACAACTGTACACTGTACAATGATAGTGTTAGCTGACGATTATATCTAATTTAACCAGAAAAAAAAACTTTACAGTACTGTATACCAATTCTCTCTCTCTCTCTCTCTCTCTCTCTCTCTCTCTCTCTCTGAAGCTCAGGTTATATATATATATATATATATATATATATATATATATATATATATATAATATGTGTGTGTGTGTGTGTATATATATATATATATATATATATGTGTGTGTGTGTGTGTATATATATATATATATAGTGTGGATCAAAAGTCCAAATTTATTTCTTGTTCAGTCCTTATAAGAAATTAATTGAAACTTTTGGGACACCCTGTACATACTGCTTCAGAGCATATTTGTTGTTATTTATGTGGAATTAAGCCATGTGCAGATATAATGTGACATAATTAAATTCCTCTAAATTAATGCTTTAATTATTAAAATTTGGATTTTTGCCTTTCACGAATTGGAAAAAATCAATCGTGCAATAATTCAAAAGGTTGTAATTGCATCGCGAAATTAGATTTTTTAACTACTGTTTTTTTTAATGCGTTTTTAAGAGTTTTTTAATCAATTTTGTCAAAAAAGAAAAAAAAAGAAGAAAATTCCGAGCTCTTTTTCCCGCGTTTGCTTTGCCGTTCTTATTAAGAAGATATATATATATATATATATTATATATATATATATATATATATATATATTAATATTTTTATGGTATTAAAGTTGCATTTGAAAGATATTTGCATATTAAAAACGACGACACACCAAAGTACCGAACTAGCTATTAATTAAATGCAATGAAGGACAAGCAAATGAGGCTTAAGCAAATTGAATATAAAATGGCGCGCGCGTGTATAGGTCAGGAAGGGAAGGGAGGGGGGGGGGGGGGTATACAAAAAAGTTGGGCTGAAATAAATTTAGATTCGGTGGTAGACCGCGGAACGCATAAAAGAGCGTATGCATCCGGTTATGAAGGGCCATATACAGGACCCGTAAGAGAGAGGCGACTGGTCCTGCTCGCCATTAGCTGATAACATTTGCATGTTGATGGCACGACCGACATCACTTCGTAGAGAGGAAGGAAGGCGATCGGCCCAACTCGAAAGAGGCTTAATGGTAACGACGTTTTCCACGGTCAAAGCAGATGCCCGAGCCAAAAAACACCACTCTCCTTTAATCTTAATAAGTTGCTCTCATAAATTCAATTATTTAGTTGTACCCTTATATATAGATATATATATGTGTGTGTGTGTGTGTGTGTGTGTGTGTCGTACCAAATTTAAATTCCGAATTAGATTAAGTGAGTTGATGGTTTCTTTTTTCCTTTTAAATATATGAGGATGGCAAAATAGTAAAATTATGTAATTCAATTTAATTCATGTGTCCGCATATTTCATTCCTCTCTCAATAAACATTTACAGTAATGAAAGCATATATATATATATATATATGCGTGTGTGTGTGTGTTTGTGTGTGTGTGTGTGTGTACACTGTGTGTATATATATGCAATAATGTAGAAAAGTGTGGTTTGGGAGTCATTTTTATATAACTCGGGGGGAAAAAACTATATAAAGTCAATATTTTGGAAAAGGGCTGAATTTATTCCACTATTATTTCAATACATTATACCCCCCAAAAAGATAACAAACAGTTATCTCTTATTTAAAAGTGAAATACGTTTTAAATACATTAAATATCGCAAATCTATACAAAGAGCAGAGAAGAAAATCAAAATTGAGAGTAAACGGTTAAAAGTTACTGGAATTTTTATCCCTCGAGATAGCTGTAAATCCCTGTCTGATTTCGGTTCCCAAAGCAGTCGCTGGAGCACTCGTAGAATGAGTAGTAAAGGCTTTATTGGCCTTTCCAGACAGGGTAGAAGAAGCCAATGGTCCGGTCTGAAACGCGGAAAATGCAACAACGCCAATTTCAGAGGGGAAAATTCATTCTGAAAGGGGAGAGAGAGAGGAAAAAAAGGGGAGAAATGTTTTGTTTTTCTTTTCAATTGTTTGTTTTTTCAGATATAATCAAATATTTAAAATGTTTTTTTTTAATTTTACTGACCAAAAATATTCAAATTTGTGTATATATATACACAGGGTGTCCCATAAGTCCGGTCTCATAGGAAAATTATTTTAAATTAAATTTACAAAAGTAATACACAAGAACTAAAACAAATGTCAAATTGATGTTTTGTTTTGGGACCTTTTTTGTTGCAGGTAAAATAACACACAATGGAATATGGAAGTGAGTTACACTCGTGACGAATATATATATATATATATATATATAATATATATATATAATATATATATATACCCGGTGTGTGTGTGTATATATATATATATATCAGTGATGTAGTCGAGACCACCAAGTTCGAGACTGAGACCGAGACCGAGACCTGATCCTATGAGACCAAGATCGAGACCGAGATCAAAGGTTCGAGATCGAGATCTACCTTCCGAGATCGAGACCCTTAAATTCGAGACCGAGATCGAGATCGAGACCAAGTTCATGCCCTTTCAATTTGTTTTACACTACTATGGAAATTAGACTCTGTTAAGTATATTAATAACTAATAACTACTTTCTCAGATGTAGTGTGTTGAATGCAAAAAGTGTAGCCTATAAATTAACAAGTGAATATATACTGTATATAACTTACATACTTTTTATTTATTTACTTCTTTTATATCTGTTACAGAAGGTTTAATGAACGTACCCACTACCCAGTTTGACTTGTGCATTTATTTAAAGCATGATAGGTGCTCATTACACTTAAGGAACATCAACATGCTCAGAAGATATATATATATATAATATATATATCTATATATATATATATATATATATATATATATATATATATATATATAATTCTTTATTTAGTGTTTCCATTTTCAATAAAATTAATCTGACGGGGGCGGGGGGGGGAGCAATTTTTTTTGTAGCGCTAACCTAAAAAATCCAGACCCACACCCCCCCGCAAGACAAACGTTGCAATTCAAAACAGGGTGACTGATTAGTGAATACCTAGAGTCCCTTACTTTTACAAACTTTCATAAACATTGTGAATTCTGTCTGTTCAACCAAGCCACCATCATGAGTATGCCAATAACATATATTTTTTATTATGGTCTCGAGAGGTCTCGAAAGGTCTCGGGGAGAAAAACCGAGACCGCGTCTGTCGAGACCGAGATCTAAATAGCGGAGACCGAGATCGAGATCTGCAAATTGGGTCTCGAGATCGGTCTCGAGACCGAGACCGATCTCGAGACCTACATCACTGATATATATATATATATATATATACTTTATATATACCTTTTGTGTTGACATATATTTTGATGATAAATAAAACCTTGATTTATTGTTAAATTCGCTTGATTTCATCATAACTGAAGGTGATAAACTTAATATCAAATACTCGTACCTCTGGCATTTAGAGCCTCTTAATTTTACAAAATAATAATAAAGTATTTTCATAATATTTCCGCAAAAAATGTTTAGGTTTGGGGTAATGTTAATAGGGGAGCTTTTGGAAGAGGGGAATGTGGATGATGGGAAGATTTCTTTTCACTACTTTGAATCTGATTTGAGGCAACTTTTCCTTGCAAAATGAGTGTTGAAAATCCTTCAGAATGGAATAAGTTTCTGCAAATGATTATTTTGGCTCTTTACCGTCTCCAAGGAGAGAATCAGCGCTAAGATATTGCATTGGAAAAGGGGGTTTACTCCCGTATAAATATTATTTTATGCGAAATCTATAATATATATACATATATATATATATATATATATATATATATTAATATTATATATATATATATATATATATATATATATATCTATATATATATATATATATATATATATATATAATATATATATATAATATATATATATATACTAGGTAACTAAGTAAATAAATAAATACCCTAGATAATAATCAGAGCTATCTTATTTTTCTATCTTATTTTAACTTATTCTTGTCCCAGTTGCCTTGTTAATAGTTTTATACATTTTAAATGCTTGAAATAAAAAAAATATAATTCTTTATATTTTTCGAAAGGCTTCGTCAAGTCATTGCATTTCTGTAACTTTTTTTTTGTTTGTTTTTACTTTTTGGATTAAATATTTGAAAGAAATTATTTTATAAGTAAAATTGCTTATGAATTATTAATAAATTTTGTATATTTGGGTTTGCATAATTCATTTATAAGATTTAAAAACTATGTACAATTTCTGAATGCAGCAAATACATGCATTTGTTCTTATTTTATATAAATTTCTCGTGGTGAATTATATATTTATTATTATTATTATATATTTTGTTATATGATTCTTATTTATTTATTTCAATATACAGTGAGACGCTATTGCATGATGGAAATTTTGAAGCATTATTCTTGTTGCATCACACACATATACACATATATATACACACATATATATATATATATATACACACACACACACACACACACACACATATATATATATATATATATATAATATATATATATATATTGCTATGATAAAAAAAGGCAAAACAAAAGCTTTTATTTACAGAACGTGCTCAATATGTCCACCATTGTTTTTAATACACAAATTCAGACGTGATACCCAGTCAGCAAGCACACGGTGAATGATGTCAGGAGTAATGGTGTTACATGCCCCAATAATGCGCTGCCGCAAATGTTCAACACTCCTAATTTTCTCTGCGTATACCAGCGCTTTCAAGTGGCCCCAGAGATAAAAATCTAGTGGCGTGAGATCCGGACTTCTAGCTGGCCATTCCACAGGCCCTCGACGTCCTATCCAATAACCAGGGAATTGTTGGTACAGGTATTCCCTTACTTGGGTGCTGTAATGTGCAGGACCGCCGTCTTGCTGGAACCATGTTGGGAAATTTCCTTTTTCGTTCAAGACACTAGGAAATGCTTCTTCCTTGAGCATACGTAGGTAGGTGCCTCCAGTGACATGTTCATCGAAAAAGAGGGGGGCCTATGATGCGATCCTTCCAAATGCTACACCATACCATCACCCGAGATGCACCTTGTTCCTTTGAAGAGGTATACCAGTGAGGGTTGTTTTGAGACCAGTAGCGGGTGTTCTGTCGATTTACCTCACCATTTCCATAAAAAACAGCCTCGTCACTGAACAGAATGGTGGACGGGAAATTGGTATCGCGAGCATATGAATTATGGTTTGTACAAATAGAAAAATATTAATTTCTCCTATGATGCCGGACTTATGGGACACCCTATGTATATATATATATATATATATATATATATATATAATATATATATATATATATATATATACACTGTATATATATATATATACTCGTAGTGGTTAGCAAAGTCGACTATGAATCCATCGGCCCGGGGTTTGATTCCCGGCAAGGACAGATGACATGCAACTCACACCCAGCTGTTCATCCCTTCATTGGTTGATAGATAAATGAATACCATACAAATCCCCTAAATGAGGTTGGATACTGCAAAGGGGTCGAACATAGGTTGATCTTAAACATTTGTTCAAGAAAATCCAACCCATATATGTGTGCATGTGTGTCTGTGCGCGCGCGTGCGGCTAAACAGCTTCACATAACGAGAAAATCTAGTTAAAATGACTATGTAGGGTGGCTCAAAAGTCGCGCATCATAGGAATTTTCAGTGTTCATTATAATATATAATTTTTTCCTTTTAGGTAGGAGATGGCTGCGAAATTAACAATAGACGAGAGGGTGAGCTTGGTTTTAATGTGTGGAATACCAAGTACAACAAATCGATGAATCGGTACAGAATTTAAATTTAAATTCTGCACCGACTTATCGATTTGTTATACTTGGTATTCTATACATTAAAACTAAGCTCACCTCTCGTCTATTGTTAATTTCGCAGCCATCCCAACCTAAACGGGAAATTGGTATCGCGAGCATATGAATTATGGTTTGTACAAATAGAAAAATATTAATTTCTCCTATGATGCCGGACTTATGGGACACCCTATATATATATATATATATATATATATATATATATATATATATATATATATATATATATAATATATATACACTGTATATTATATATATACTCGTAGTGGTTAGCAAAGTCGACTATGAATCCATCGGCCCGGGGTTTGATTCCCGGCAAGGACAGATGACATGCAACTCACACCCAGATGTTCATCCCTTCATTGGTTGATAGATAAATGAATACCATACAAATCCCCTAAATGAGGTTGGATACTGCACACCCATCATAAACATCGATACAACACTCAAGACATTTAATCAGATTATCAATAATGCAAACAAATACATACCCAAGGGCAACATTAGGAAATACAACCCAAATTACACTAGAGAAATAGCCCACCTCATAAGGCAACGTAACAACCTCAAACATAACACACAAACACCACACACAGAAGCCATAAAGCAGCAGATACAACAGCTCAACACAGAAATAAACAACAAACTCAAAGAAAAACAAACAGAAACATTCAGGGAATTCATAACAACACTAAACCACTCCACAGATACATACAGGCTATACAAGACTATAAACAGCATTACCCACTCTAACAGCGGCATTCACACCTCACACGCGGCTATCTGTCGCAGCCAAAATAATATCCCAACATACACACAACAAGCTAACATTCTAGTTAATCACTACGCAAAGATAAGTCACTTAAACAGAGACAACAACCAGAAACACGCAGACAAACAAACAGCCAGACACAAGAAAACCTACAGACTCGACACGACCATTACACCCTTCAATACAGACCAGACCACCAAGATCATCAAAAACATTAAAAATTCGAAGGCTACTGGACCAGACAACATATCTAACATACACCTTAAACACTTGGGCCCACAAGGAATACTAGCTCTCACAAATATCAGCACATATTCATACCAACACTGTATTATTCCTGACATATGGAAACAAGGTAAAATTATTACACTACTCAAACCAAACAAAAATCCAACAGAACCAGCTTCCTATAGACCCATTACTTTACTATGCACACCTTCCAAAGTAACAGAAAGACTAATCTTACAAATCACCAACCCACACATACCACTATCGCCTACTCAACATGGATTCAGACCTCACCACTCAACCACGACATTACTCACTAACCTGACGCAGCACATCATGGATGGCATCAACTCTAGAAGACCAGCTCAACGTACACTATTAGCAACAATAGACATTAGTAAAGCATTTGATGCTATCCCACACTTCCCTCTCATAAACAAAATACTCAACACAAACATGCACAATAACACCAAAAGGTGGCTGAGCAACTATCTCTCAGGAAGATACTCACATGTCACATTTAATGGCAAGTCATCCAAAAACAAGCTTTTTCCGAACGGGGTCCCTCAAGGCTCTGTTCTCTCACCAACACTCTTCAACTTATACATGCATGACATTCCAACACCCATAGATAACAAGCTTACCTTATCATCATATGCAGATGATATCACTCTAACATCCACCCACAACAACATCGACACCGCTACAAATAACCTACAAACATACATAAACAGTATACAAGACTGGCTCACACACAATAGACTCAAAGTAGCGCCCACAAAATCAACCATCACCTTGCTTACAAGCAACACAAAAGAACACCAGGTAATTCCACAACTTACACTAAACAACATCAACATTCCACACACTCACAGAACCAAAATACTAGGTGTCACATACAACACATCATTATCTTTTGCAAACCACATTCAGGACATTAAAAACAAATGTACGTCAAGACTTAACACGCTTAGGGTACTACAGGCACAAACTTTGGACACCAGCAGGAAACAACATCACTCATCTACAAACAATATATTCGCTCAGTTATGGACTATGCTAGCCCATGCTGGCACCCATTATCTCAAACACACACATAAACACCTTACAAACAATACAAAACAACGCACTTCGTATCATTACAGGATGCACTCAAACAACACCAATAGAACACCTGCACACAGAAACAAAAATACTAAAGTTAAGGAACATTTAGACATGAGGGGAACACAATTCATGGCAGCAGCGACAACTAACCCACAACACCCTTGCCACTACATGTACAATCATGCACCAACACCTCGCACCATTAAGGTAACACCAGAGAGACATTATAACCAAATACTCCATTCCATACCACGCCCCACAGACATCACACAGTACAGAAAACACATACACACACACCTAACCCACAAAGCACTGACACGACTCGGTCCGAATGCGGTCCTAGGTGCGAAGCCGCCGCCCATTAACAGGTCAGAGATCAGCCTGAGCAGATCGGATCGAGTTAACTTAGCACGATTCCGATGTGGACATCACCCCAACTTATGGACATATAAACACAGACTAGACAAACTCCATAGACGACACCTGCCACCTGTGCCAAGACACACCACAAACAATTGAACACATTATGACGGACTGTACCGCTCTAGCACAACAACGAACACAACACAACATCACGAGTGCGCTGAACCTCTGGTCCACTCCGGAGAGGGCGATCGGTTACCTGCGTGCCGCCGGCTTGCTCGATCAGGGTGGGCTGATCGGCTAAACAACAACAACAACAACCTAAAAGAAAAAAATTCCTGTGATGCGCGACTTTTGCGCCACCCTATATATTTGTACACTATATCCAATAGTCAATCAAGCTATATACTATGTATGGTTAATATATGGTTATGGTTAATATATGGTTAATCCAGCTGCACTACACTACCACTAACCTAGGGTTGCCAACTCCATGAAGTTTGAAAAAAGGACAAGAACATCAAATCCAATATACTGTCTACAGGGTCAGGGAAAGAAGTAAAATTTTATTTATAATTTATTACAATTTATACTGCATACTCTTTTATTGCATAGTTTCTTAAAGGAAATATTTTTATTGATATACAGATATTGACCCACTGAGTCATACATTGACAAAATTTATGGTAACTTAATATTTATTTATTTTTAAATTTATACTTTTCTTGATTTTTTTACAGATTTCAGTAAAAGAGTATAATTTTTTATTTTTTCCGCAAAACCTAAATAATTATCCTTTAAATTCCACGTTCATCTGATATACTGAACTTCATAATGTTTGCAGATGATACAACTCTCTCCTTTTCTTGCAAAGATGTTAATACAGCTAAGAATATATTTCATTCAGAATTCATCAGTGTAATGAAATGGTTGACCACGAATAAACTCTTCCTAAATACCAGTAAAACAAATTTCATGATTGTTACTAATAAAAGAAATGTATATCTTGATGAACTCAATGTTAATGAAATCACCATAAAGGAGTGTACTGTAACAAAATTTCTTGGTGTAATGCTAGATAAGAATTTGCAATGGAGTGATCATGTAAATTATATCGCGAAAAAGATTTCAAGGAGCGTTGCTATAATGTTTAAACTTAGAAATGTAGTCCCTAAACAAGTTTTATTGACTCTTTATCATACTCTTGTTCTTCCTTATATAACATACTGCACCCTTGTTTGGGGAAACTCCGCTAACAACGCATTAAATGGTATCTTTGTCATCCAAAAACGAGCAATAAGGTTATTATCTGATGCTGATTTCCTTGATCACTCTAGTGCATTATTTAAAGAGCTAAACCTACTAAAGCTCAATGATATAACCAAACTGGCACATTTTATTTTTATTTACAAGTGTAAGAGCAAAATCATTAATTTGCAATGGGTAAATAGATATTTTGTAACTCATCAAGAAATCCACCCGTATCAGACCAGAAATAGATCAAAGATTGTTATACCTCAATTTAGATTGTCTTCATCTCAAAAACTATCCATTTTCATTGGATTGAAACTATGGAATGACTTGCATGCCGATATAAAAAATATTGCGAATGTAAATTTGTTTAAAACCAAGTTAAAATCCCGATTAATAATGGGATACTAACAAAAATCTTGGATTAATGTCCACTAATAATGTTTTATATTGTCCATTAATATTGTTTAATATTGAAATACAGGCTTTAACTATTAATAATACTTATTTACTTATTTATTTATTTTATTATTATTAATTTATAACGGCTAGCTTCTTATTTTTAATGAGAGCCCAGTAAAGCCTAAAGCTCAAGGGCCAAATTAAAAATAAAAAAAAAATAGTCGATCTTCACAATTATTTATGTCATTGTAAAAATTGTAAGTTGTAAAAAGACTACTGTATTTATTTTATTAAATAAAGGTTATCTATTCTATTCTATTCTATAAACAAAAAGCTCACTTTTTACTAGTTCAACCGAACATCGGTTTCCATCATCACGCCATTTAGCGTTCATCACACTGAAAATTCTTTCGCAATATGCAGATGTTCCAGAAATAGATAAAACAAAAGACTACTTTGAAAATATTCATAAATTTGAAATCACTATGTTTCAATAGCAGGTGTCATTTGCTGCCTGTGTTTGTACACTTCAAATTTATATAAGGTGAGGAAATTACTATGATTATTGCGTAAATAACGTACCTATTTGTTGACACTTAACACTTTCGGAACTTTCTCGCCTCAGGGAATTCTGGAGACTGGAGAAGAACTGAACGAATCGAGCTGGGTTCTGCAATCTACATAGAAGTGGTTGCCAAGTTTTATTTTAGAAACGCAATCCTACAGGCCCGCTACACGGAACGTTAATATTGAAGTGAAGAAATGAACTTATAAAATGTTACTCGACTTAAGACTGTAATTATTTCCTTTTAAACAAAAGTTTTGTTACAAAACTGTTGTTTGGAACAAGATTGTTATCAGAAAAGGACAAATGGCGTCCTTTCCGAACTCAATAAAGGACAAGGACAAAAATCTACAAAAAAGGACTGTCCTTTTCAAAAAGGACGGTTGGCAACCCTACACTAACCATACTTATTCTTCTGAAAAAATGTGCAACCACAGAAATTTGAACTTGTTATACAGGGTGTTCGGAAGTCACTGTGCACTTATATAATCGAGATCGTCCACTCACGCTTGATGACCTGAAAACTGCAATAACTGCGTACATAAGGTCCATTTCAAAAGAAGAACTGACAAAGGTGTTTCAAAATAAAATAAGACGGGTCCAGGCCTGTATTGCTGTTAAAGGACATCACTTTCAACACCTTTTATAAGTTCTGATGGTCCCATCCATAACCTCTATCATATATGCAATGTTACTATTGTATGCTATTAAATAAATATAAGTGCACAGTGACTTTCCGAACACCCTGTAGCGTAGTTGAATTACCATTTTCGTATAGTGTCAAATAGTTAATCATATATTCACTTGCTTCAATCTTGGGGTTCTCTTCTTGCAGTTTTAAGTTATACCTTTAAGTAAGCTCAATCAGCTTCATTATAAAGCTAATTGAACTTGCTCGTAATTGCAGTTTTTAAGTTATACCTTTAAGTTAATTGAACTTGCTCGTAATTTACGACGACCAACCGAAGAAAACACGCTTTTCCATAATTTTCTTTGTATTGATAAGTAAAATAAGTAAAAATTATATAATTTAAAAGTTAATTCTAAAGAAAATAAAACAATAAAAATGAATTGTAAACTCTTATTTTATTCAGTTGATTAAATATCTTAAAATTGTCCGGAAAGTTCGTAAATTCGATAAATTTCTTAAATGTGTTATGCTGTTCTCTAGAGGTGGTGAAAGAAGTGAAGTAATTTGAAATTTAAGAACCTGAAAACTTAAAAAAACTGAAAACTTTTGTAACTGGCTTAAAATTAAATTTAAAGAACAGTGAACATTTTTTAAAAACAGGAAGAAATTTTGTTTAAGAAACCACGAAATAAATAAAATAAAATAAATTCAAGGCAGAAAAAATGCAAATCTAAATTTTAGAACATTTGAGACCATTGAAAAGAAACAGAACACTGGAATGATTGGGAAAACCTAGAAAACTGGAAATAGGGTGGGGAGGGAGAAGAAAATACTGGAGGAAAATCTCTAAAATAAGTGTAAGGAAATTGAAAGAAAGTTAATGAACAATATCGAACAGAGGAAATGGAAGAGGGGAGATACGACAACCAGATTAAACAATATTTATTCGCTTCAAAGGCTCATCGCTCCAGTACAAATATTAAACACACACACACACACACACACACACACACACACACACATCAATTGTGTATGTAAGAGAATGAAGTCTTAACTGAACGATGGATGGTTCTTGGAATTGGTCATTCCGTGTAAAGATATAAAAGTCGGGGGTTAGCAAAATCCACGATTCCTATACAACGTTTATTTGCTACGAAGATAACTAAAATTAGTTTTCCTCAACTAAGGAATTTGTTTAGCTTTACATTACCTTTTTCCTCTTACTTTTAACATATATATATATATATATATATATATATATATATATATATATATATATATATATAATCACACGGAGATTTCTTCAAAATGCAAGTTCCAGAAGAGTGATTTGGACATATTTGAAATTGGTGCCATTTCTTTAAATGCATTTACCATGTTTATCATAGAGGGATGAACTACCATGTCTCCTGGACAATGTCCACTGAATGAATTTACGAGTTACAAAACTGAATGTTCTTTTTCGTGAACATTATTTGTAACGTCATATTTCTTTTAACGTCATGAAAAATAATTCTTTGATATGTTTTTATAATTATAAATTATTCAGGATTCATGCTTTCATTCGCGTATGTTTTGTGTTCTAAAACTGATTTCGGTTTGACAATGTTTTATTAAAAAACCTCAGTAAAACACGTTTTACGAAATACATGATGTATAGGATGACATATATATATATATATATATATATATATATATATTATAATATATATATATATATTATTTATTTATTATGTGTAATTTATGTATATATGGGATGAATTTCACACTTAAACACGTGAAATGAATGAATGATGCAAACCCACAAAAAAAAAATATATATTCCAAGTTTCATTTCCCTGACGAGGTGTATTGTTGAATACACGAAAAGCTTTGCAATAATTTTTATTTTTTCCTTGTGGGTTTGCATTATATATATATATATATATATTATATATATATATATATATATATATATATATATATATATATATGTGTGTGTGTGGTGTGTGTGTAATGAAGGTAATGTAAATAAGTAAATGACTCAACCTCTTTATTTAAGACTTAAAGCGTAAACCTTATCTCGATCACTCCATTATTATTATTATTATTATCAACGTGTAATCAAATGTGATTATTTTTTCTGTTCCATTTCTCTTCTTTATTCCAAGCTTTTATAACATCTTTTACTTTTTTCTAACATCTTCTTTCATCATCAAACATCATTTGCCTTTTTCCAACCTCTTCCATCTTTTTTCTAACATTTCCAACTTTTTCCAGCACCTACTTTTTTCCAAAGTCATCTACCGTTTACAACAGATTCCACCTTTCCCCGACATGTTCTCTCTTTTTACTATCTTTTACGTTTTCCAACATCTTTTTTTTGGAACATCATTTACCTTTTCCCAATATCTAACATCCTCCACTTTTTTTCCAACATTTTCCACTTTTTTCAACATTTGCAGCGTTTACCAATACCTGCTCTTTTTTTTTAAATCATCTACTTTTTCCAACAAGTTCCACCTTTTCCCGACACGTTCCATCTTTTTACGAATATCTTCTTCGTTTTCCAACATCTTCCTTTTTTCAAACATCATTTACCTGTTCCCAACATCTTCCATCCTTTTTTTAACATACTCCACTTTTTTCCAACTTCATCTTCTCCACAAAGACGAGCGGGAGAGGATCCTTTTCAGTTTTTGTCACACTCTTCAAAGTTTTGAGAATCAATAACATTCATTGTTTCTGTTCGACCTAAATTAATCATATATATATATATATATATATATATATATATATATATATATATATATATATGTTTTATGTCGGTTTTTAAGCAAAATCTGAATATCGAAAAAACCTGTTAGCGATATATAAAAGAACTTACTGGAAAAGATATCTCTCTCTCTCTCTCTCTTCTCTCTCTCTCTCTATATATATATATATATATATATATATATATATATATCTCTCTCTCTCTCTCTCTCTCTCTCTCTCTGTCTCTCTCTCAAAATATATATATATATATGAGGAAAAAAGGTGTTAGTTTATTCATCAAAGCCATTAGAGAATCCTTGACTTACGCTAAGCGTTATAACAACCATTTATTTCTTCCGGTTTAAAACATGTTTAAAACGTGCTCCATTCTTTTCTCGCGCAATTTTTTCGCCCCCATTATAAACTATAATATTTATATAAACCCTCTTTTTTTTTTAAAGGCTTTGACGTCTATTCTTTGAAGGGAGTAAAATCAGTCTTTCAAAAGACACTTGCCTTCTTCCATTCACCTCTTTTTCATCCTTTGCTTGAGGGTGTTTTCGTGATGTTATTATCGTGTAATGAAAGTCACCCGATCTCATTCATTTTAGTACGTGTTTAATTAAGCTTATTTGGTATGTGAGAAACGGATAAATTGAAGTGTTCTGAAATTAGGTTAAGTTTAGATGTGGTTATTTGATATTATTTTATAGCGGTATTCCATATTCAGATTATTATATGTTTGGTTAGCCCATTCGACAGTAATATGACGTACTCCGTGCGTCATATTTGGATTTTTACCCTATTTCGTCGACAAGACCAAATAATCGACACTAAAAAACTAACAACCTAACTTAATCTAACTCACTCTATACTTGTCGATAAAATGTCAAGTCGATCGAATGTCGTAAGGTCGTCATATTTCGGGCAAACTATCATATATACAGTGACGCCGGAGCAAAAGGGTTACTATACAAATTACCAACAGTATACAGAGCGTAACAAAAGTCTGTACTCATACTAGGTTGTTTATTTTATTGAATTCATGTTCAAATCACGTACCAGAAATTTGTTTGCACGTAACAAAAATCTTTATCCGTACGATATTTACTTTATTGAATTAAATGTCGCTGTTATATACCATAAATCTGTTTGTACGTGTGAATTCTGGTAAGTATGCTAGATCCAATAATGGCGAACACATTCTCACTAATTTTGACGCGTTCCTCCTGAATTCAATTGGGTAAATATCATATAGATTCAAACTTTCGTTACGTGCAAACAATTTCTGGGATGCAATTGGAACATTTAATTCAATAAAATAAACATCCTA
>JAJOZX010007745.1:62500-65000 GCA_023014485.1 Bathynomus jamesi | reverse complement strand
ATGAAATTGAATTCAAAATAAGCATTTCACGTGATCAAATTTCAATTCGCTTTTAAACGAGTTTTCATAAAGTTTCCTCTCATTTTCCAAAATATATCAAGTTCCCGCATTAGTAACTAATATTATAGAAATGAAACTAAAACCAAAGAATTTGTTTCATTCGAGTGAAACATTTTGAAAGAAGTGAAGCCTACCTGCGAGAGTTTCATTTTTTCAACTCTCCGTGTACTTATAAAATACAATCTACCAAATTTCGAAGCCTCGAAAGAAAATTGACTTTCGCAACTTGAGCGAAAACTTTTCTTTTTGCGTAAAAGTTAAAATGATAATATTAAGATATTTTAAAATTTTAATTCAGCTTTGAAGTGTTTATTGTATATATTTTTTTTTTTTTTCCGCTTATACAATTTGTTTATAGAAATAGTTTAAAAATGGGTTAAGCAAAATTTCATTAATTTCTAAGTTATGAAGCTGTTTTGTCGTGAGAGGACCAAAACTGTTTAAATCAGCTGCCCAAAGAACTAAGGAACACGAGTGGTGTTGCGGTGAACATCTTCAAAGAAGATTAAGACGCCTGGCTCAGAACAATCCCCGATGAGGCGGACGTACCTGGCTATGTGAGGTGGAGGGTACAAGAAATCAACTCACTACTTCACCAGGCCAACTCGAGAGGAGGGGCGACAAGCTTGACCTTCGTGAAATAAGGAATCATCGCGCGGAACATTTGAGTGGTTGAAAGGTATATAATAATAATGATTGATAAGCGTTTGTCAATTCAAATTTGTAAATTCAATCATAATTGCATTTTGGCAAGACATTTACCCGCACACGAGACCAAAAGAAACACCCTCCTCCTTTCGTTAGGTTAAGCCGGGTTAGGTTAGGTTACGTTAGCTTATCTTAAGTGTGGTTAGTTTATTTGAGATTAAAGTTAAGGGTTCGAATCCCGATTAGGTTCGATAACCTAAACGTTAAATTTTCGTTAGGTTAAGCCGGGTTAGGTTAGGTTACGTTAGCTTAGCTTAGGTGTGGTTAGTTTAATTCAGATTAAAGTTAACGGTTCGAATCCCGATTACGTTTGATAACCTAAACGTTGAATTTTCGACAGGTTAAGCTGGGTTAGGTTAATTTAGCTTTGGTTAATTTAATTGAGATTAAAATTAAGGGTTCGAATCCCGATGATGCAAGTAATAATAATAATAATACAGTATTTAGAGTGGATTTACACCCATTTCGTCGACAAGACCAAAGCATTGACACTAAAAGAACTATCTTAACCTAGCAACCTAATCTAACCTAACTTAATAATAAATTGTCGATAGAATGTCAAGTCGATTAGATATTGTAAGACCAGTTAGAACAATGGGCCGCATCAGTTGGCCTGAGCTCTGTGCCAGGTTCTTGACTTCAGGAATTATTATTATTGTGTATTCTTGGATATTATCATATTTCTCGTAAAAATTAACTTGCTTTATAAAAGCTTTCCACTTTTTTCACAGTTTTAGACTCAATTTCACCGCGTTTCACCGCGTTTCACCGCGTTCATACGAGATTTTGATAATGATGTTTATGACGTAATTTCGGTTTTCACACCTTTATTCGAAATCAGCGAATTTTTGGTTCTCTTAAAGTTAGATATTTAAATCATATTTAAGTAATTTCGTATAAAGTTAAGATTGGTAAAGAAAGCCTGTGACTTTCCCCACGTTGCTTTTTTACGCCATAGCTGCAATAATAAATAAAACCGATAATATCGGATTCACTTCTTGACGCGCAGCATATAGAGAGGAAAATATGTTCAGATTTCCAATCTATTTTTCACTGTCGTGTTTTCTATCTTAAAGTGTAAAGCTTCAAATGAATATCTCGACTCTTTACATCATAAATCTCTCTCTCTCTCTCTCTCTCTCGACCTCAAATATTAAAAATGCAAAATGTAAAATATACAACAACTTATATTCCAATCGTTCATTGTTATTTCCTTCAAAACATATCAGATAAAAGTGATTGGAAAAAATATTCAATTAAACGAGATTAAAGCAAAGGTTTTTAACTAAAATTACTTTTCAGTTTATTTTTACGGACATTTTTTAACTTCTTTCTGAAAAAGAAACGATATTTATTTAATAAAATTGCGTAATTTATATACGGTACACCTTTTGAGCTCCAACTATTGCCGTTTATGTCAATGTCAATATCTGAGCGAGGACGAAGGAACTGTCTGTTAAAGGAGAGAAAAGTCTTCAGTCATTATTGATGTGATGCCCACTCCTCATTATTCATTATTGCCAGACGAAATGAAAATACTGAAATCAAAGTACGGCGAATAATGCATAAGCAGCAGTCCAAAAGCACTGCTAACACACACACACACACACACACACACACATATATATATATATATATATATATATATATATATATATATATATATATATATATATATTTTGCTTTCTTTAGTTTACCGCCGATTCGTACCTAGTGTTTTACATATCTCGGC
>JAJOZX010007745.1:27500-60000 GCA_023014485.1 Bathynomus jamesi | reverse complement strand
GCCTCTATTTAAAAGGGCATATCTCGGCGGAAAAACAAAGAAAAAGGGAGAGGAAAGACAGAGGAAAAAGAAAGGGTAGAGGGGACAGTCGAAGTGGAAAAAGACCAAAGGATGACAAGGACTGCAGGGTCGAGCCCCATCATCCTTGGGTGCTAGGGCCGGGAGGGCGCACGTGAAACCTCCAGGAACAAGCACGTACAAACGAGCACAAAGAGCACTCAAGAGTACGAGCTTAGAACCCCCTTGCGGGGATATATATATATATATATAATATATATATATATATATATATATCGTAGCCTCGTAGCAGTTCCGTGCGTTGATCTCTCTTCACACGAAGGTCGAGCTGGTAACTCCACCTCTAGGCCTGACCTGGTGGAGGAGCGAGTTACACTTTCGCGATTGTCATTACACATAGCCAGGCACACCTGGCTCATCTGGTGTCGTCCTGAGCCAGGCGTCTAGTCTTCTTTTGAAGAATTCTACATTGACACTAGTAATGTTCCTGATCTCCTTCGGAAGCCGATTGAATAGTCTTGGCCACCTAACAACCAAGCTATTTCCCTTTGGAGTTGAGAATGTCCTTGTCTGGCTTTTAGTCTGGAAACACTACACATACTACCTTTCTTATTTTTCCACTGTTGTTTGGGTGGTTACTGCGTTCAGCTTGAGGTTAGCTACTCGTTTTTCCATTATTTTTCCCCGTTTGAATTATGTTGTATCTATCTCTTTCTTTCCAGTGAATATACAGGGTGATTCAAAAGTCAGGTTACATAGGGAAATACTATATTATGTAATGATACAGGGGAATAGTCACATCACATGTTCGATATGGCCACCGTTAACGGCAATGCACTTGTGCAGCCAGCTAGGAATATCACATCAATGCGCTCCTCCTTCGATAACATCTCATAACTCATTTACCTACAAAGAAACAGAAAAGCCCTATGTAACCTGACTTCTGAATCACCCTGTACATTGAATTTACGAAGTCTTTCTCAGTAGTGTTCTTTCCAGCCGTCAGTCTTGGCTGTGAAATTTCTTTGAATTTCTTCTAATTTATTAATTTCTTCTTTATATGAGGATGTCAAGACTAAGCAGTATTCAAGTTTTGGTAAGATCAGCGAGTGTTTTCAGGACGGGAATCATTACTTTTGTCCCTTCTTTTAAAGGTTCTCAGTTCTTGTCCCGCGACTCTTTTTGCTTTGTTTATCGCAATCTGATTTTGTGTCTCTAATTTCATATCGTCGGTCATTATAAAGTAACCCCTAAATCTATTGCTTTCTTGCTTCTCTGAGTGTCCTGTCTATCTAGGGCATTAATATGTTGTCTGTCTGGTTTAGCTTCTCATTCGTTCCATGTCTCAAGAGCTGAAATTTCTTGGTATTAAATTTCATGTTGTCGTCTTCTGACCATTTATATATAATAATAATATTTATTCAGAAAGAACACATTACATAAGATATACATCACAGCCATATAGGTTTAAACAATGTTGCTAGTGTCTCCGAGCAACTGATACAATGAGCAAACCAACAAACCAACCAACTAACATTTTGTATTTTTAGTGGCGAGTAGTGTATTTACATTATTCTTATCTGAATATGTCGTTGGGAAGCATGACAGCTTTTCAGCCAAATATCTTTGAGATTCATTTCTTTTTACAAAAGGGAACTAACAAATATGAATAGAATTTGTGGAAAATAAAATAAAGTTGCATTTAGTTAACTCTGTCATTACAAATGAAAACTGAGATAATCTTTGAAATATCGTAATAGAAAAGGAAGAGGTAAACAATACGATATGATAATAAAAAATAATAGAAAAGAAAAATGGTAAACAATACGGTGAACAGAACATGTTGAAATACCGATAATAATTAATTTCTAATATTACAAATTAGAAATGATGATACAATCTTAAGAGTTGCAAAAATATAGATAAATGAAGCATATTACAACTATGGCCTAATATAATGGAAACTTTTAACATATAATTTATATAGCTTGTGATTGCACCCAATTTAAGATTGTGAATTTTGTATATATAATAGATGATTTTCATTGTTTAGTAATATTTAAAAGTTGTAATATGTATATATATATATATATATATATATATATATATATGCATAGGCTACATACACACATACATCAATAGGAGTTAATAAAATGTTTCTTTAGTGAGTTGCGAAATGAAATTAACGATGGTGCTTGTCCGATATTTATCGGTATAGCGTTTCAGATATCTGCCCTTTTGAAGGAGAAAGCATTTCCTGCAATTTGCATGGAATAATTTGGTTTATGTATGAAATCATTGGAAGTCTCGTATTAGGATTATGGTTGGTCTGGTGGGGGTAATCGCCCTGTGAATGGCCGAAGTATAGCTTTTATTATTAGCCGCTTTGTACATACTGATACTGACAGTAAGTTTAAACAAGTCATTTAGTTTTAGAATATTTAAATTTCTGAACATTGGAGAGGTATGAGATTGTCTGTTAATGTTATCTTTGTTTGAGAGAGTTCGTAAGCACTTTTTATGGGTTACTTCTTGCGGATATCGTATATAATTCTTTGTACTACCCATGCTGTGATTTCATATTGTAAGTGTGGATGAATAAATGAGTAAATACAGTGTGAGGAAGGCATTTTAGGGATTTTTTTTTTTTAATTTAAATATTATGTAGAGAAATCTAGATATTTTTTATTTGATATGTTGTGTGTGGCTTTTGAAATTTAATTTTTCATATAACTTGATGCCAAGAACTTTAACTTCATTTACTTTTGCAACAGGAGTATTTCCAATTATTAATGGTGTGCACGACTGCAGTTTTTCAGTTACAATATTATATGATGATTTTGTCAAGTTGAGTAAAAGCTTTTTTGCACACATCCATTTATACACATGATCTAATTGCCTGTTCACTTCGTTCATTAGGTAGTTGATATCGTGGTGTGTAGAAGTGTGTGTTGTATCATCTGCATACTGAACACAGTCTCATGTTGTTGATCGATAAAAATCATTTACATGCATTAAGAAGAGTAAGGGTTCAAGGATAGATCCTTGTGGAATTCCACTTTCCAATACAGCATATTCTGATGAAATGTCACTTTAACATACTGATGACGATTAGAGAGATACGACTTAAACCAATTTAGCATATTTCCCCTTATGCCATGCGTGTTTAATTTATCTAGTAAGATATCATGTGAGAGCGTATCAAAGGCTTTCGACAGGTAGAGGAAAACTAAGAGTGTGCGTTTTTTTTATAGTTTAGGTTTGTATACATATTTTTAATAGCATGTTGACGGCGTATTCTGTGGCGTGGGCTTCTCTAAACCCAAATTGTGTTTATGCTAGGATGTCGTATTTAGCTAAAAATTTGATTAGTTTATTGCATACGATTCTTTCAAATACGTTACTCAAAGTTGGTAAGACGAAGATTGGATGGTAATTGGATGGAGAATCAGAGCTGCCTGATTTGAATACTGGACAAACCCTGGCTATCTTCAGGTAATCAGGGAATACACTTTGTACTGTTGACTCATTCATAAGTCTTGTGAGTGGGATTGCTAATCATCTGATATTACTCGCAGTTTATATATTTTCACTGGAATTGAACCCGATATCAGCGCTTTTATTTTTTAAGTTTTTCATTGTGGTTGAGGTTTCGTTTGGCAGAATTATTCAAAAAAGAATGTACTTGGTGTGGATTGAGGCATATATTGTTGGTAGTGACTGTCTTATTCTGGAATAGCTGCTGCCATATTGCTTCCTATTTTCAAAAAGAAATTGCTTTATAAATTAGCCATGTCTTTGAAATCACTGTAAGAAATTCAATCCTGTGTTTACGAATTTACGGGATTTGTCTTTTCTCTTTTGGCGTTAACTAATACCTCTAAATTATCCACAATATTTTAGGGTTAGATTTTTGTTCGGTGATTTTAAAACAATAATGGTCTGCTTTTGCGGTTTTTATGAGCGAATTTACTGTAGTCTGTTACAGTAATTTTTATATGTTTGTTCTCTCTATAAACTATGGAAGAATTAATTGATAATATCATTCTTCCATAGTTTATAGAGAGAATGTTTATGGTTTATGCTTACAATGAGGGCTGGAGTGATCCAGTGATTGTTATAGTTTTTTTTTTTACACGAGTTTCGACTTTATAGGAAAATTAGTATTAATATATCCATTAGTGTATTTGAGAATGTTTGAAATTTTGTTTCTACTTCACAGTTACTTTGAGTTATTCTTGACCAGTCAAAACTCGATATTTCTCTGATAAATTTCAATTTATTATTATAGTTGTCGGGTCTATAGTCAATTTTTATTCTCTCCTGTATTTATAAATGGCTAATTAGCATTTATATGTGGGCAGATGGCCCGTAATGTATGTATAATAGGAGTATACCTGAAGTACAGTCAAGGGAAGATCGCACCCAGATTTGGTCTAATAAAGTGTCGTTTCCTACGGTATTATGTAGTCTTGTTGGCTTAGTTATAGTTAAATTAAAGCCATTTGCCGTAACGAGATTGTAGAAGTAGTTAGCATTATTATTAGAGTTTATTTTAGCGAGATCGCTGTTTAAATTTCCCGCAATGATACAATTATTGTTATGATTAGAAGTTAAAGTTGTATTTATGCTCGCAATAAACGTTGGCAAGTTATCATTTGGTGGTCGGTAGATGCCTAATATTGAGTAGGAAATATTATTTATACACACCTCAACTGTTAGGGTTCCACAATGATCATTTATGCCTGTTAATTGCTCATACTTTTACTTTTATGATTAGTGTCTATATAAATGCTTACTCCACTGCCTCTGTTATTATTTCTACATATGTGGTGGCTCGTGTCGCCCGGTATATTAAAAAAAATGACTTATTTTCATTTAACCAGGTCTCGGTCAATATAATACATGTAAATTTATAGTGTAACAATTTTAGATTGGCCGTCAACTCATCAAAGTGATTTGGAAGGCTCCTGATATTTAAGTTCGAAATAGACATGTTTCCGTTACTGTGTCACTCGTTTAAGAAGGTATCCACTGACACACAGTTGCTATTTATTGCATTTTGAGACTCAATAATTTCATTCACAGATCTAAGAGTACAGAAAGTGTTAATTATAGAGTTCAGAAAAGAGATAAAAAACTAAAAATAAGAATTACAGCATAAATACAGACATATATATAAATATATATCTATGTACACAAACACACACACACACACACACACACACACACATATATATATATACACTGTGTGTATATATGGATAAAATTAGATAAAATAAAAAGAAACGGGTGTAGTTAAAGCAAGAACGAAGAACTTTGTTATTCAAGGTGAGACTGTACAGTTGAAAGTTATAAAATTATAGAATTATTAAAACTTAAAGACAGACACATATATACGAGTATATATATATATACCGTATAAGATTTATGTATACTTATATATGTATGTATGCATTTATATATACTGTTCGTGTCCCTCTGTAGGTCCTTCACCTGTTCTGCATTACTGATTTTTCTGCTGATTTTTGTATTGTCTGCAAAGGATATTACTATACTGTTGTTGGTTACTTCATTGCATATGTCCCTTGTATGATAATGAATAGGAGTGGAGCGAATACTGTTCTTTGTGGTACTGAGCTGCATACTTCCGATTCTGATGATGATATACCTTGGATTTTTACGACTTGCTGACGTTTTCTGAGGAAGTTGTAAATCCATTTTCCTACTCCCTGTTATTCCCATATATTTCATTTTATATGCCATGATCACATTTGTCAAACGCTTCAGCAAAATCTCTTGTATATGACATTGTAGTTGTCATTGCTTTCAAATGCGCATCGGATATTGTTATAGTGCTCTATTAGTTGTAATAGGCATGATCTTCCTGGTCAGAATGTCAGAATTCGTGCTGGTTCTCATCGAATCTTTCCAGTATCTTCAAGAAGTCAAGTTTTTTCTCTAATTATTCTTTCAATATTTTGGTGAGACGGGACGTCAGTGACACTGGTCTGTAGTTCTTTGCTTAAGATCTATCTTCTTCTCTATATATGAGGATGCTCGGTATTTCCCCCCTGTATCAAAGGATCTCCATATCCAGTATAGTGGTGTAGCTATTTCATTTTTACAGTTTTTAATCAATAAGGCATTCCATTTGTCCGGACCTGCGGACAAATGTGATTTCATTTGTCCTCTCGCTCACGCTATATCTTCTGGGATAAAATCATAACTTGTTATACACTCTCCTTGTAATTTCACTTCAAATAATATATCTCTGTGAGGTACCACTATGTCACTTTTTGGGGTACTGAAGACTGATTCGTACTGGGCTCTCAGTGTTTCAGATATTTCTTTTAAACTGTCGGTTAGTTCATTATTTCCTTTCCATAAGGGCCCAATAGTGGCGCGCGTCTTGTTTTCTTTTTCCCACAGCTATAGAAGTATTTTGTGTTCTCCTTTATTACTTTTAGCGCATTTTCCTCTCCCTGTCTGTATGGCACTTAATTAGGGCTTATATTTCCCCATCGATACTCTCCAGTTTTTCTTGTATTACCTCCTGGTATTGTTGTCTGTGCAATTTGCACTTAAGTAACTTCGCAGTTACTCTCTCTCTTTTGCGGAATATTGTTCGCTTTTGCCTCTCGAAAAAAATTCGTCTTTCCTTTTGGCTTTACTTTCGGAACATTTTTTTCTAAAATTTCCAGCGTCTTTCCTTCCAAAGTTGTTAGTATTTCTTCGGTTGTTTTATCCTGTAAAACTGTTTTCCTACTCTATTTGGCCATGTGGGATCTAACTTCTTCCCCATTTATAGTCGGAGTTTAGGTTAAAAATCTTAAATCTGCTTCTTTCTTCAGTATAAGTATTTTATTTTAAGGCTGTCTCCATATTAGTTGATATCTCGATTATCATCAATCAAGTTGTTGTTCGTTGTTCCAGGCAGTTATTTTTTATGGTGTTATCTATTATCTCGTGTTAACATAAATTCGTTTGTTAGAGCCATCAACATTTTTGCTTGTTCCTGGTCTTATCTAGTGCCCTCTTTGTCCTGGTATATTGATGTTCCGTGTGTTAGTCTCTATTCACACGAAGGTCAAGATGGTGGCCCCGCCTCTAGGCCTGGTTTGGTGGAGGAGCGAGTTGCTTTCTTGCGCCCCACCGCACATAGCCAGGTACACTCGGCTCATTTGGTACCGTCCTGAGCCAGGAATCTAGTCTTCTCTTGAATATATATATATTTTTTTTTCCCACCTTTTTGTATTTATAAATGGAAAATTAAAATCTCCGCAGAGATGTGGAAATGGGGGATGGGAAGTTTAAGGAATTTATTAGGTTTCTGATATCAACAATGACATCCGAGAATTTTGCAGCTGGAGTGTTCGGAGATCTGTAGATGACTATAACTAGTGTAAATACCACGTTTAGTTTTTCTAGTTTTACTGCTAAAAATTCCACGAAGCCGTTTGATTTACTTATTAACGTCTTTGCCATACGACTCTTCCGTACGTATATAGCACAGCCACCTTTGCGTCTTGCCGCTCTGTCAGCTCGTAATAAGTTGTAACCATCGATATGTATTTCTTCCTTACCAATACAATGTTCGTAGTTTTGAAAGTCGCCTTGGCAACCTTTAAGATGTGTTTCTGAGTCATGCGATGTCAGCTCTTGTTTCATCCATAAATCCTTTCAGGTATGAAACTTTGTTCAGCGAGTGGTTCGGTTTTAGCCCATGAATATTAGCCAGGACATTATTTATGTTCTTAGTTTTGCGTTGTCCATTGTGCATTCCAAATTCGTTATCCTTCGGTATCGTGTATTATATATATATATATATTATATATATATATATATATATATATATATATATGATGAATAAAACCACGAATACCATGAATAAAACCATGAATAAAACCAATAAAACCACGAGGATGTCATTAGACGAAAGCGCTTGAGCACCCCTTTGTGTTTCTTTTCCCTTCGTGGTTTTGTTCATCATAAATATTTTTCACGTCTCACTTTCGTGAAATAATTTTTCATATATTATATATATATATATATATATATATCTGATTTATGTATTCTCGGAATCGTTAATTTGCAAAGGGAGAATGACATTTTGAACAGGATTAATTCCCTTGTGCAAATAGTTTAATTTGAACCTGAAGAGAGAGAGAGAGAGAGAGAGAGCATATTAAACCCGGATCTGGATTACGTAAAGTCTTCTTGTCTGTCATCTATAAATAACTTCTATAAAAGTCCGTTGCAACCGACAGGCCTTTTATTGCACCTGAATTCAGTACAATGGTCAGGTAAGAAATTATTTAAGAGAGGGTTATGTTGTGAATATTTTTTTTTTTTAATTTTATAAATTTTGGAGAGTTTATTTTCTGTTTTCATATATTTACTGTTATTTATTTTCTTTTTTTTTTTACTTCTTTGAGGAAGAAAAGGCTTTTCTCTTTTTTTTTTATACTTTCTGAGGATTTTTGAAACGTAGTAAAAGTACGATATCATAACTGTCAATAAAATTCCTTTCCAGGTACAGGGAAGTGTTCAGGTTTGGAGAGTATGGGTGAACAAAGTGGTTAATAAATGGGTGGTGTTGTGCGTTGTTGCTGTTGTTATTTTTTCATTACGTGACAGCCTCCGTTCTGTAGTTAGTACGGAGGCTAACTCTTGGTCCGCTTTGTCATACGACTAAAATAGCTTAACGTAGAGTCCGAACCACTGGTCGCTACAGCATCTCGAGGCAGAGGGTGATCATTCATCAACCAAATGAACAGAGACAACGTTCCTTAACTCCGCTGATCTTACGCGAAGCGGTGTAACGACGTGGTCACGATCGAACCATTCTCTTTTATATTACGGAATATAAAAAATTATTATTATTAAATAATATGTTTTAGCTTCAAACGAACTGAAAGAACTAAAAAATTTTAAATATCGAAATTACAGTTAAATTTTTTAAATAAAAATTTCTTTTGATGAATCGGAACTTTAACAAATCCTTCTGAAAGCACACTAGCGCCACCTTTTAAAATATAAATATGGTAACAAAATTACAAATTAATGAAGAGAATAATAGGTTGTATCGAAATTTAAAATTTAACCTTGAGTTAACATCAATTAAAATTCTCTTGATTACAATACTTTTATGTTTCAATTCGATTAAACTTTTAAATTAAACAAAAAAAATTACAGAATTGATTGTCAAATTACGGATGACAAAATGATGTGTAACGTTTTATTATTGAAATAATATTGAAAGGGATTCTCTTTTAATTCTAAATTTATGAACAATTAAAAATGATTGTTGATGTTGGGTTTGTTTTTATTGAATTTATTTAAGTATATGAAGAAATTTTATGTCCTTTGTTATTTGCTTCAATTTTTCATTTTTCATTTCATTTTTACGGTGTTTGTTTGGATTACTCGGATTACTTTGGATTACTTTGGATTACTTTCCACTCATTGTCATTCCTATTCTCATTCCAGAATTGAGAATGCACAAAGCGAGAAAGGAGTTTCTTGTTTTGAGATTTTCATTCTCTGGCAAAGGCGCGAAATATGAATAACTAATATTTCTTAATCCAACTGAGCTTAACTTAACTTAACCTGAAACAAAGTGTGGAAAGTCGTTGATGAAAATAAGAATAACGTCCGTTATGCGTATGCATGTATAGATATACAGTTTATTTATAAACTCTATATATATATATATATATATATATATATATATATATATATATATATATATATATATATATATATATATATATATATATGCATATAAATAAAGTAATAGATGAACCTCAAGAGTACAAATAGACAAAAATTTTACACGAATTATTTTAATTAATTAATCATAAAATACCAAATTTAGAGTGAATATAATAATTAAAATTATTAAAATTATTTTTGTTCCTAGTGGACAATCTGGTGAATGTCCAACACAGTATTTCATTACCCTTTTCCTAATCATAAAACTATATAGAAACTTATATAGAAAACTCGTAAACTCTTTTGATCTTCATAATTCCTCGTATAAACAAAGAAGGACTATTTTAGTTTACTGTTCTTTTCGTATTTGTTAAATACTGCATGGTAAGACAAGCAAACATCGATGATAAAAGTGGAAATTTAGTATCTCAAATATTTATATGTGCTCAGTGAACTCTTGGGTTCTTATAGTCTCATTATTATTTTATTAATAAATATATATACAGTACTATATATACTGTATATATATATATATATATATATATATATATATATATATATATATATATATGCAAGTATTCATAAATCGCCAAATTCCTCCTATATTTTCGTCGGTGGTCATTGAAGTTACATTGGCTCCTACATATGATGTCTCTTATTTTTTTCACATTTTTAATCACGTACGCTTGCGTTAAAGTAGGGTTGTGTTCCGTTAAAACGTACAGAAAATGCGCTTTTTTATCGTATCTAATGATTATTTTTTCGAATTTCACTCGCGTTAAGATTTTAATTAAAAAACACTAAATCAAATAACTACTACTATTACTACTACTACATGACTCAGGACTTTACATACCCAGTTTTTTGTTTTAGGTTAGTAACCTAACCTAACCTAAACTAGACTCCAAAAATATCCTCCAACAACAAGGTAGTAGCTATTTTCCGTGTAGGAGGAAAGTGATACAAAAGATAGCACCGAATAGGAACGAATGTAACTTTCAGCGAGAGATATATATATATATATATATATTTGTTTATTTGAGACTGTTGGAGATAATAATAATGATTGGGTTTGTTTAACCTCCTTCGCAACATCTAAGGTCATATGACGGAGGGGGGCCTACAGCTTTACGCGGGATCCGAACCACGGGTCGCTACATAATCTGGACGCGGAGGAGGGTCTCCCATCCAACTACTACCCAGACCCAATGTCGCTTAACTTCGCTGATCAACGGGAAGCGCTGTTACGACATTGGCTACGACTTAGCCGAGAGTGTTAGAAAAGTAAACTATAATCAAAGATGGATACATCTTCTGAAACTAAACTTCTCAAACGTTTCTACACTATTTATGAACTACATAATTAAACGCTCTAAAGTTTAATCTTTCCTTTTTTACAAAACGTAGAAAATCAGGAAAGAGGAAGGTAAATTCATTGTTGTCACATTTCCTTTCCGCTTCTCATACAAACGATCATAGTTTATCATTATCATTATAATCATTAGTAGCAACAATATTGTTATTTCAAGCATTTATTAAAGATCGCTTATGGCTAATTGCTGCATACTTCGGACCAGTACATAATATTTTGTTAGGAAATTCTCGACAATGAAGAAGTGGTGGTCGTAATCTGGGTGTCAGCGTAACTTCAGCTAGAAAATTTCCATACTGTATGTCATTTTCTTTACGTGCTTGGCTGCGTGCGATGTAAATTACTGTTACGTTTAACTCTCGCTGCATAACGATTCCGTAATTTTCTTTTATTAAAAATGATGAAACGCACGCCTAATTGTTGTACAGAAAGTCCAAAAGCGCAAACCAGGAACACTTAGTGAACTGAAGAGGCGTTTCATGACAACCTGGCAATTGATAACTACAGAAGAATGCAAGAAGCTTGTCGACTCGATGCCACGTCGATTGGAGGACGTAATCAGGGCTAAGGGTGGACCAACTAAATACTAAGACGCGGTTAAAAAGTCTTTGATACAGGTTCAATGTATTGGCAGTACTCAATAAGCATAATGAATTTATTCTGTTTTTTTTTATAACTCCTGACAAGATATTCTAATATTTTGGTATGTCATGTCGCTATGCATTCTTTTTTTGCTACATTTTATTTATTTTTTTTAAACTGGCACACACAGGTGTCTTTTTATAATAATGACGTCACAGATACTCGATATTCCTCAAAAAGGTGTATAACTTAAAGATATTATCAAGGCCATGAACGCATTTGAGACAGTATTTTATTTTCTTGGTCCGGAGTTGTACTTCCAAACATGCTTTTAATTAATAAAAATATAATATAGTTTCTTTGTTTATGAAAAAATCTTACTATGTTATGAATATTCGAAAATACTTATACATTCTTCTAAACACTTTAATTATTTTTCTCTTAAGCACCAAAGCAGTAACACGCGTTTATAATTATATTTCATCGCAAAACATAATCTATAAAACACTTTATTTTAATTGGAATCTCAATTTTATAATTATATTATGCATTATACAAGTTGTGGAACTCTACTGTATAGACTCTTCCAAATAAATGTAATATATTTAGTTTTCTTTATGCTAAAAACGTTAATCTAAGTTACCCAATTAAGAGGAATAGAAAGCTAAAAAACTTAAGCAATTGTTATGGAATCATATAAGAGATCGGAGTATCACTTTTTTAACAACAAAAAATTATGGGACGAAATTGCGGAAAAGAACCTTACTTTTGTTAAAGCTGAAAAAAGTTGGGCTGACGTTGTACACTGAATTCAGTGTTACATAAAAGTTATATGTTTAAATATGTAACTGATGCAAAACTTGTGTACCAATTTTTTATTAGTGTACACTTATTGAGAGAAAGAGTTTTTTTAAATGATTTTCGCAAGTTTCGAATCAACGTATTATCACTTTTTGTGGAGAAAAGGTGGTTGTGTTCTCAATATGCAGTTGTTCGACAATATTTATTAAAAAAAATATATAATCCACTATTCTCAGTCATCACAAGTACTGTATATCAGTTTAACAATAGATTCTCCGAAACCTTCTACCTTCTAAGAAAGTCGTGTAAGTTTATGGATTCCATGAACTGATATTTTGGCAAAATCATTTACCAATATTGCGTACAATGTAGTTTTATTTGAATGACTAGTCTGGATTTCCTGTAATCTAAGTGGAATGAAGTACATTCGAGATACATCTCAAATCTTTATTTGTAACGCATAAATGTCTGACTGGTACGTACACATTGATTAAAGATAATTTCAAATCTATTTCATACTTGTAAAATAACGGTTTTTTGCCGTGTTATTTAGAGGTCTCTCAATTTTTGGCGGAGATACGAAACTTTATTTATAATATTTCAACTGCTTCCCTTTCAGCTTTCCTATTTTTTATTCCCGACCCAACATGGATGGTTGGCTAACAATGCCTGCAAGGACATTCGTTAGATTATTTTCCAGTTTTTTGGAAAATATTTCACCATCCGTGAAGAATTTTTTTGGAGGTCTTTCTTTATTGTTCTTTTCGACTGGCGATTTTGAATTTGTCAGAAAGAGTTATGCTCAGTTTTAGCATTGTTTTGTCCCCTGCTCTTCTCCCAAAGATGATGTTACAAGCTTTGTTCGCATGGAGTTATATAACCCCGAGAACTGGACATATATATAATATATATATATATGTGTGTGTGTGTGTGTGAATTCTGTTATATAGAAATATACTAAACGAACCAGTGTTTATTAAGCGAGAAATAGAAATTATACAATAAAAACTGTAAAAACATGATCCAGGCATCATCGCCTGTTATTACGCATAAATTTAGGGCTTCCCAAGTTTCGCCTTATCCGAGAAACAATGGCAACAAATTATTGTAATTCAGACGCAAGAGATATACAAAGCTAAGACAACATTTCCATTAGGAAGCATATATATATATATATATATATATATATATATATATATGAGACGCGACAAATAAATCTTCGCAAGCAATCTTGACGATAAAAAGAGACTCGTTGTCGTCAAGATGAAATAAAATTCAATGATGGCGATCGACTCTCTCTCCTTCGCCCGAAGGAAAACTCGTGTAATTCTTTCACTCATTGGCCAATTTGAGGAGATTCCCTGCCAATAACTTTGGACGAGAAAAGGAGAAGACCTTCGCTTTTGGCCCAATCACACAATTGATTCGGATTATCTCCACAAAGAAAGCAAATCGAGACGAAGACCGACATCGGATAAGAAGACTGATTTGCTTTCCTCCCGCCCCCGCTAAAGATATATATATATATATATATATCATGCAGAGATTTTTTTGTAGGAAAAAAGGTACCGGACCGCATATATTATAGAATGGCGAAATTAATAAAAATAGTATACGTTATACTATTTTTATTAATTTATTAATAAACTGAACGCATCTCAGGAAAAAGGTTCCGGAACGCCGTTCCGGCGCGTTCCGGCACAAAAAAAGCCGTGTGTATATGTGTGTGTGTGTGCGCACGCGAGCGCACGAGCTAAAATGTTTTGAAGGCTCCGTGTTCGCTTCTCTTTAAATGCTAGAATAACAAAACATAACGCTGTACATTTATTGAACTTGTTTTTTTCAAACTTCAGATACGTATTCCATAAAATACACTCCCTCCCAACATTAAAATGCTTTCATTTTTATGTAGCACACGAAATACAAAATCATATATATATATATATATGTGTGTGTGTGTGTGTGTTATATATATATATATATATATGGTAATAGGAGGAGATTGTAGACACCAATCGACCAGGGAAATACTCCGGGAGGGACGTCAGGCAACAGGCAGGGAGTGCTGAAACTCCCGTTCCTCCTGTCAATGCCCTCCTTAGTTAATCTTTTTCCGTGTCTTATCTAACCTGTGAGCAGTCCAACATGCTTTCAAACACACACTTCTTCCAGCCTACCAGACGCGTCCCCCGGGTTGCGGATGTGGGGAGCACCCTACTGGGAAATCAGCAGGGAAGCCTCGAATACAGGAATAAGAGGCCGTGGACAGCGGAAAAAGAAACACAATGAACTACAACCTAAGAAGGAAAGCCAACGGCGTGAATAGGGGTAATGGTGAATCAGCCAGAGCCACTTCGCCCGGTCGCGCAGGTGTCAAAAGCCGAGTGCCATGTGACCGTTATCAGGAGATCGGCAAACGGGGGAACGGTCTTAACCCTCCGAGCAATACCAGCCCTGGGAAAAAGGCCCAAGTCCACACTACTGGCCCTCAGTGTGGACGGGTTACACAAAATGAGGGGCAACCTCCACAAAGTGACATGACAAGGCTACCCCAGGAAGCCCCCATCTCACCCAACAACAAAAAGAAACGGACTAACGTCACCTACAACCCCAGAGAGGGTACCAGGACACAATGGTCAGTGGAGGAAAAAGAAAAAACGAGAAATACTGTGGTGTACCACCTATGCCACAAGTGAGCAGTTCCCGAAAAATGGAACCAGCAAAAGGTGCAGAGAAATGCCAACAAAGAGAGGAGTGTTAGATAGGGAGAAGCTAGAAAAAAACCCAGACTGTC
The DNA here is from genome assembly GCA_023014485.1 of Bathynomus jamesi. Lineage (NCBI taxonomy): Eukaryota > Metazoa > Arthropoda > Malacostraca > Isopoda > Cirolanidae > Bathynomus > Bathynomus jamesi. The sequence continues at coordinate 44,716 of JAJOZX010007745.1, read as the reverse complement.
GGTTCCACAGCATCAGTGCAAACATCAGACTAGGGAAATCAGAGATCACAAAGGATGAAATGAAAAAGATCAAAAGAGAGGTAGAAGAATATGTCCAAAAGGGAAATGAGAACACCATGAGAGAGTGGACATAGACACTGGAGAGAAATCTGTACCTGTTAGAAAGCCTGTATATAGGGCAGATGATCCCAGAAAAAGAGAACAAGAGCGAACTCCTAAAATGGGCAATTGAAAGGAGGGAGTTCGATGAGAATGACTACATGGTATACAGGTTCCAGAAGCGGTACACAGACCATACAGTAGACCGAAAAAAAGTGATCAGGCAAAAACATCATATCCTAAAGACAATCGCAGAAAGAGGAACTGACCATGAGAGGAAACAAAGAGCCACACTACCAACATATGATGAGGCACGGAAAGCAAAAGAAAAGGCAATGTGGGTTGTACAAGAACAACTGGTAATAACTGCTGACACCCTAGAAGAACTAAGAACGAGCAAAGGGACAGTAGGTAGAGGGAAGAAACAAACCAAAAAAACAAACTGGCTGAAACACCAGAAAGCCAAGTGAAACCCTCAATAACAAAAAAACAAAGGAGACAACCCCAGGTACCGTAGTGGAAACACCTCCCAGAGACAGCACAAAAGAAGTGGACAAGGATGCCTGCCCAGGGCGGGAAGAGGAGGAGGTGGAAGTGGAAATGAACCATAGGCACACAAACATCTTGCCACCCCCTCCCCCTCCCCCTCCACAGAAGACCACTGCCCAAGCTGAGGAACACTTATAAGGTCAGAAAATATATAGAGCTAGCGAACAAGGAGGTACTACCTGCAATAACACCCCAGGAGAGTAACCTCACAGAATTAAACAGGTTATATTACACAGGTCAACAAAAAAACTTTTTTTTTTCGTTGCCAAGGAAATTCGTACGAATTTAGGGTATTTTGGGGTTGCTGAATTCCAAAATGAAAGTAGTTTTTCCGATTTGGCTCTAGTTCTTGAGATAATGAATACCCTCAATTAATAGGAAACGTAACCATAACGCGTGCATATGGGAAACTACCGGAACATTCTAGATGGTGAGACCGAATAAAATGCCATTATGTATTTCATGTGTTTACTTTTGTATGATTTGAGACAATTTCAATGCGATTTGTAAGTAGGCTCCGCCTGAACATTAAATTTTTTGCATTTTTACGTGTTTCAATGGGGTACCAATTATCTCATAAATTAGAGCCAATCTAGCAAAACCGATGTCATATTCGGAATCAGCACCACAAAGTTACCCCAAAATCACTCTAATATGATTAGCAATAAAATGAGTGTTGACCAGTGTTATGCAACAGCAGTCAACGTAACAGAGATGGCAGGGGTAAAAATACGCAAGCAGAATAACCAGGAGCAAAACCAGGGAAAGAATGGAAATGAGAGGAAGCCAAGGTGGAAGCAAAGACTAGAGAACAGAGTAGGTAACCTCAGGAAGGAGATCTTAATCCTAACTACCCATATGAGGGGAGAAATAAGATCTGAACTGGGAAGGAGGAAGGTAAATGTATTAATCGAAAGAGAAAGACTGGACAATGAAAGAAAGATCAGACAAAGCATTGCCAGGAAAAAGCTAGACCTGTCGGCAAAGGCAAAAAGATTGGCAAGATATATACGCTTGGATAGCGAAAAGAAACAAAATGAGATGTTTGAAGACAACCCAACAAAACTATTTAGAGAGTTAGAGAATGCCAAGATAAACGTAGAAAGACCACCTGAAAAAGAACAAGTGGAGCATTTCTGGAAGAACATCTACGAGAACGAAGTCAACCATATTGATGGTGCAGAATGGATTGGGAGCCTTTACAACAGCGAAAAGGTGAGAAACATCTCAGAGATGGACATGGACAGAATAACCGTGAAAGAAGTCGAGGAGAAAATAAAAAGAAGCAGCAACCGGAAAGCACCAGGCCCAGACATGATTAAGAACTTCTGGTTGAAAAAGCTAACATCACTAAATGGAAAACTAACAAGGTGCTTCAACAAGATAGTAACAGCAGAAGAAGAAGCACTAGAATGGTTGGCAAAAAAAAACAACATTACTACCAAAGTCCCATGAAACCCAGAATCCAAGTAAATATAGACCAATAACGTGCTTGCCAACAATCTACAAAATACTAACAGGAATCATAGCTGACAGGATCTACAGCCATGCAGAAGAAAACAACATCATAAGCCCAGAACAAAAAGGGTGCAGCAGAAAAACGTATGGGACAAAAGACCAGCTGTTAATCAACAGGGCTATATTGGAGAACAGCAGAAAGAAACAGAGAAACCTAAGCATGGCATGGATTGACTACAAAAAGGCGTATGACAGTGTACCCCACTCCTGGGTGAAGGAAGTATTGAGACTATACAAGATCCACCCTACCATCAGGATCTTCTTAGAAACAGCTATGACACGATGGGAAACAGACCTAACTCTCCATCATAGTAAGGGGGATGGGACAATTCGACGTGGCCGACTCGATGCGACCCAACTCGATGCGACCCAACTCGATGTCAGGACAACTCGATGTCAGGACAACTCGATGCCAGGACAACTCGATGCCAGGCCAAGTCGATGCCAGGCCAAGTCGATGCCAGGCCAAGTCGATGCCAGGCCAAGTCGAAGCATATTGTGCTTTATTGTCTTTTAAGGGTATTTTAAGAAGAAAAAGTAAAGCATAACAAATAATTAAGGCTAGGTAAGGTAGGGTAGGTAGGGTAGGTAAGGTTAGGTAAGGTTAGGTAAGGTAGGGTAGGTAAGGTTAGGTAAGGTAGGGTAGGTAGGTTAGGTTAGGTAGGTTAGGTAAGATAGGGTAGGTAGGTAGGGTAGGTAAGGTTAGGTTAGGTAAGGTTAGGTAAGGTAATTATTGAACTCGGCCTCGGTCTTGGCTTCAGACTCGACTACAACACTGTTTGGCATCGACTTGGCCTGGCATCGACTTGGCTTGACATCGAGTTGTCCTGACATCGAGTCGGCCACATCGAGTTGGGTCGCATCGAGTCGGCCACATCGAATCGTACCCAACCCCATAGTAAGGGAACTTAGTGTGAGAATCAAGAGAGGGATCTACCAAGGTGATTCAATATCCCCTCTTTTGTTTGTACTGGCGCTAAACCCACTCAGCCAACTAATAAATAACCTAAACAAAGGCTACGTAATGAGACCAAGGGAAAAGAACAGCCAGAAAATATCTCACTTATTTTACATGGATGACCTAAAACTATATGCCCCAAACAAAAGTGAGCTAGCAGAAGAGGTCAGGAAGGTCAAAAAGTTCTCAGATGACATCCAGATGGAGTTTAGTCTTGAGAAATGTGCCACTGTTACACTAAAGAAAGGCAAAAGGTGTGAATCAGAAAACATCAGGGTGGACAATATCATGATAGAAGAACTAGAGCAAGAGGCTACATATAAATATCTGAGGATGGAGGAATCTGAAAAGATGGAAAATGACATCATGAAGGAAAGACTACGGAAAGAATATTCAAAAAGGATAAAGCTAATCTTAAAATCTCACCTAAACAGTAAAAATAAGATCCTATCCATAAACTTACTGGCGGTACCTGTACTGTCATACAGTTTTGGCATAATCAACTGGACCCAGCAAGAAATCAACAAACTGGATACGATCACCATAAAATTACTCCATGCGCATAAGGTCATATAAAAACCAATGCACACCAAGGTTATACCTGCCAAGGAGGGTCGGTGGATTAGGGCTTGCACTAATTGACCAAGTGCACAAAGCCACAACAATAGGATTAGTACAGTACATAAAGGAAGGAGAAGGAAGGCTAGTCAGATTTGTAAGAGACCATGAACGTGAAAAGCCTCAAACAACATCACTCAAAAAAGGCAAAAGATTATCTAGTGGATGCTGGCATAGGACCTGAACAGCTTGAAGAGATTGCAAATAAACCTCTCATGGAAAAGATAAGCACCATCAAAAGAAGGTATAACAAGAAAAGATCAGAAGAAGAGGAGAAGAACTGGGAAGAGCACAAGTTCAGCAAAGTATACAAAGAGGACGTGCTGAACAGAGCATACATAGAGAGGGATAAAACCGTGGAGTTCCTGGTAAGAGGGGCACTGAGACCAGAAGATGAACGGCTGGTGATGGCAGCACAAGACCAGGCACTACGGACAAACTGGTTCAAAAAGAATATTGAGGGCAGAAATGAAAGTGAGATGTGCAGATTGTGCTCAAAGAGCCCAGAGACTGTAAGTCACATACTATCGGGTTGTGAAATACTCCTGCACAAAGTTAACTACACAGACAGACACAATGCAGCCTGCAAGCTAATCCACTTCAAGCTGTGTAAGAAATATGAAATAAGGCTAGAAACAGAAAAACACTGGGAACATATTCCACGAGGAATAGAAGACAATGACAAAGTGCTGCTCCTACAGGAACACGAGATACCAACTGACATCAGGGTATCAGGATGCAGACCAGACATAGTTGTGAGAGAGAAGGAGGGAAACAAGTGCCTCTTGGTGGAAGTAGGAGTCCCAGCAGACTGGAATGTAGCGAACTATGAAAGGGAAAAGGTCTTAAAATACCAGAGACTCAAACACAAAATAAGGAGAATGTGGAATGTGGAACCTCAGATCATCCCAATAGTAGTGGGGGCAACAGGGGCAGTAATGAAATCCACAGTGGAGTTCCTGAACCAACTGCCCATAAGTGTGACATCTGGAGAAGTTGTAGGGGAGATATTACGATACAGCACCTCTATCTTACGCCTAGTACTAGGCTGTACCTAAAAATTCCTTAGGGTTAAGGTTTAACCCCAGAAATAAAAAACTCTCTCCATCTGGAGTAGAAGGGAAAAAAAAAATAAAAAACTACACATACACGATGCATACATGTATCTTGCACATTACATAATCTTGAGAAAAAAAAGGCAACCTTTTTAAGAGCCTCAAACACCTTTACTTCGGCTCTGTGCTTTTCCTTCTATGGGGGCGTTTTTGTGGGCATTCGCCCCTCCTTCATGCATTAAAAAAAGTCGATACCATTTTACAATGAATTTCAGTTACGTGTAAATTGTTAAATAGAGGTAAGAAAACATCATCTTCACTATTTATTTCGTGTTGAAAAGGGAAAACAGAAAGAGGGGAAATTGACATCGAAAAAAAACCTGAAGAAAAACTTTAAAAGGAAATTTAATTGAAATCTCTGTTTGTTATTAATAAAAAACTAGAAGAAAAACCAGAAGAAAAAGATCAGAAAAAATAACGATAGAAGTATTTTCTTTTAGACGCAGTTTTAATACATTTCTCAACTACATATCGAGTGCCATGACAATGACAGTGATATCTCTGTCAGTAATATGACAGTGTCTGCAATGCACAGTGCATTGCAGACACCACAAATTCTTGTTACCAGCAGAAATTGAATTGAATTGAATAACCTTTATTATTAATTAATAAAATAAATACAGTACGTTTACAATTTACAATAACGCAAATAATTGTGAAGCTGTATTATTTATTTTATTTAATTTGGCCCTTAAGCTTTAGGCTTTACTGGGCTCTTAATTAAACATAAAAGTTATTATTATTAATTAATAATACATAAATCATGACAGAATTATTAATTAGGGTATTATTATTATTATTATTATTATACGAGTAAAATAAAACTTTTTAGTAGTAATAATTCCTATTTTTACACTGAAAATAAAATTTTTAACGTAATGCCATTCTGTTCAAGAGAATCCTCAAAGACAAAAATGTGACTTTTCCTAATATACAAAAAAAAAAAAAAAAAACTCGTTCAAGGAAAAAAATTTAGGTAAGAGGATGCTTCAATATTTCCTTCTCTTATTATACCCGCCTCTTCCTCTACCTCCAGCCTTCCTCTTCCTGCTAAACTGAGTTAACATTTTCGTCCTCGCGGCCTCCGCCTTCCGCACTTGTTCATCTTCCTCTTCGCCTTCCACGAGACGAACGCTGATATCTGCGTCATTCACTTTAAGTTCCCCTTCAATGTGTTGGATGATATCTTTGTTAGAGTAAGGCGTGGCAAAGCGAATGTACCCCTCCGTATCTCCTTTAGAAAAGTCAATGAATGCTACGTCGTCAGTGTAGTCCATCATAGCAGCTTTGATATCTTCTCTGGTGGTTGTGTTGGTAAAGCCCGATGCGAGATGAAACTCCCTCGTAGAATGGGTTCAATTTCATTGAGTTCTGGTGTACTGGTTGAATTAGCAAATTAGCCCAATTCCAGTAATTCCTAAGCCCCGGGCCATTGGCAGGTGTAAGCAGCATTCAGCGGTACTCACATCATCAGATTTTCGTGAAGCAAAGCGAAAGAAGCAAAATCAAAAGGCATTGAAGAAGTTTGCTCAGGCACAGAAAGCCCCAAAGCGACGCGGTAGACCCAGGAAAATAAGGGAACCATCTTCGAGTGAAGATCAGAAAAACCTTCCCGACTACAATTGTACGAGTGATGACACAGACGAAGATGATAACTTTTGTGCAGCATTTGATCGTTACTACTATCTTAGGAATTAACCAAAACGTGACTAGGTGAAGTGTCTCATTTGTCATCGCTGGATACACGAGGTGGCCAACAAACATGTGGAAATTGTGGCTAATTGTACCTTTATTTTGTACGCTAATATTTCTTTTTAACTTAATAAATACGTTATATTTGGTACGCCTTACTTTGACTACTAGCTTGGTTTGGGTGTTATTTCTATATGTGGCATCTTGTCCATATGATGGTTGCATCTTACCCGCACTGATGGGTAAAGATGCCAGTTCGAAACATTTTTATTCACTTCTGTTTCTAATTACAGTCAGACATTTCAAACATGTTATTGATTTTTTATCCCAAACAAAACGTGGTAACAATGCCCTACAGGAAAGTTGTTGTACGATTTTCCTCACATGGAAGGTAATGGGAACATTTTCCCTTAAGTGTGGCATCTTCCCTCCACTTACCTTATGTGTATATATATTCAAAGTCATTTCCAGGCATTTCACAAAATGCGATTAAGCACTCAACCACTTCGTGAAGGTTACGTTATAGGTTTGGTTAGATTAGGTTAGGTTAGTAATGCATAATGCATGTGATTAAGAGTCACAGACATTACGTGAAATGACTGGTTTCACACATTGATTTTAACGCAGTGTGTGTGTGTGTGTGTGTGTGTGTGTGTGTGTGTGTGTGTGTGTGTGTGTGTGTGTGTGTGTGAGAGAGGGGGGCAGGAAGGTTGAGGAGAAAAGTGAACTAAAAATGTGAGAGGCAAAGTAAACACGAACGATTAAATGTTGTAAACGAATAACAAATAGAACAAATATTTATTGTTTTTATCGGCCATTTTCACCCTTTTTTGACCGAAAGACGATTATTTCAAACACAATTTTCATTGGCGAAATTTGTGCTTCAGGACCAGTGAGGGGAATTGTTTGAAATAAAGTGAATTCGTTCGCATGGCACTGTTCCTGTTCCTGTTGTTGTTGTCGTCTCTCTCTCTCTCTCTCTCTCTCTCTCTCCATTGGGGAAAAGCCGTGTACGAAAGACTCGTCAGTACGTTGATCTGCTTTATACTTGGCAATGATGCTGCGAGCTGCTCGTACCCTGAATGGGTGTATAGGCGGAGTGGTGCTTTGTAAAAATAATTAGCCATTACTTTCTATCTACGACTTGATATATGAACAGTCTGTGAATATATATATATATATATATATACAGGGTGGGCGGAAAGTAGCTCCCTATTTTGGATTGTTAAAAAAATACGTATATTATCCATTTATTTCAGAAGAAATAATATGAAAAGGTAGGCATACATGGTAGGTTTTCTCTAAAATTCAATGTGGGCTCCAACTCTTTCCACCAGCTTCTGGAGCCGCCCAGGAATGGCGTCCACTGACTTTAGCAGGAACTCCGGCGGGATGGAGGACATGACTTCCCGAATTCGGTTCTCCAGTTCTTCCAATGTCCTCGGTTTGGTGCGGTAGACTTCTTCCTTTACCCACCCCCAAAGAAAGAAGTCGCACGGTGTCAAGTCGGGGCTCCTGGCTGGCCATTGATGTGGACTACGACGACCCATCCAACGCCCAGGGAAGTGGGCATCCAGCCACTCACGGACGACAAGAGCGAAGTGCGGAGGGGCGCCATCTTGCATAAATATCAGATCGTCGATGTTCTCCCATGTGCTGACAACCGGCCAGACCTCGTTTCGCAACATAGCAAGGTACCGCTCAGCATTCATGGTGTTGCGCAGAAGGAACGGGCCCCACAACCTGATCTGAGGTCATACCACAACACACCGTTACACTGAACCGATTCTGCCGTTTTTCAGCGGTAACCATGGGATCCTCTCCTGCCCAGTAGTGGCAATTGTGGCGGTTGACAAAGCCTCCGACGTGGAACACCGCCTCGTCGCTCCAGAGGATGTTGCGGAAGAGATGGGGCCAGTCTTCATGCCAAGCCAGCATGATTTCCCCGAACTCCATGCGAATGTCGCAGTCCTCGTCCGAGAGAGATTGGCAGTAATGCGGCTTCCACGCACGCCAGTTCAGCTCCTTCTTCAGCACAGTTCGCACTGAGTAGCGGGAGAGTCCACTTTCCCGAGCTGCCTGGCGAGTTGACTTTCGTGGACTCCGTGCGAACATTTCCTGAACTGCCTGCACCGTCTCCTGGGCCCTGGATGTCGAAGGGCGACCACATCTTCGAACATCTGCCACAGACCCCGTGGTCATGAGCTTCGAGTGGCAGTTCTTGATTGTTTTCGGGTCCACTTGGGCACGTGGTCCGTGAATGGCCCGCCACCATCTTTGAACTCGAACGACAGATTGCCAAACTTCGTACCGTGCCGCCAACTGGGCACGCTCCTGCAGTGTTAAACGCTCAGCCATGTTACCCTTCAATCTGAAATGAAAAAAAAAATGAACGTTACAATTGTACCACTTTAGAGAACACACCATAACAATATAACAATACAATCACAATTTATACATAATTTATATGTAATTTAAATAGGGAGCTACTTTCCGCCCACCCTGTATATATATATATATATATATATATATATATATATATATATATATATATATATATAGGGTGTCCCATAAGTCTGGTCTCATAGGAAAATTTATTTAGAATTAAATTTACAAAAGTAATACATTAGAACTAAAAGAAATGTTCAAATTCATGTCTTGTTTTGGGACCTTTTTTTTGGTTGCCGGTAGAATAACACGCAATGGCTAATACTCGTGAGGAAAAGGCCTCAAACCTCTGCCTTTTCCTGAAGAGTGTAATTCACTTCCATATTAGCCACTGCGTGTTATTCTACCTGCAACCAAAAAAAAGGTCCCAAAACAAGACATCAGTTTGGACATTTGTTTTGGTTCGAACTGATGTATTAGTTTTGTAAATTTTAATTTAAAATTAATTTCCCTGTGAGACCAAATTTATGGCACTATATATATATATATATATATATATATATATACAGTATATATATATATATATATATATATATATAGGGGACTATTCTGAGTTGTAGCATATATATATATATATATATATATATATATATATATATATATATAATATTTTTGGTTGATCTGAGAGCGAAATTGTTTTGTGGTGTAGTTAAGAGTTTTGAGAAGCGTTCGAAAGTCGGCTTCGAGTCCGGAACGACGAACGAAAAGTTCCCTTTTCATCAAACTTTTGCATCTTCTTTTCAGGATTATTTATTATTTTTTTTTTTTTATTTCCTTCTTTTTAGTTTTCTTGAGGTTTTTTTTAAAAAGTTTCTTTTTCTTCTCGCTTTGTGAATCTAAGACAAATTGTATATGAATTTGTTTACTCGGATACGAACACTGTAGATATATAGCTTGGGTTGGACTGGAGATATATATATTTATTATGAAATTCATCTCCTATATATATATATATATATATATATATATATATATATATATATAACACAAAGTAGTATATTATTAGTCACACCTATATTAGCGATAATGTCACGCTGTTACAAAATTTTCGTTGGTTGGGAATTCCTGTAACAATATATACAACAACATTTAAAGTTCAGAGTCCGTAAAAAATTGATTTACGAAGAGTGATTAACTGAACTTATGACTGAAAATGTTAAGAATCTTTAATTTTCTTTTTAACTTGTGCAAGTAAGTGTGCTTTGAATAATCTATTAATTTGTTAGTTAAAGGAAGCGGGTAAACAATACAAAAATTTATTATAGTCTTCGATAGTGAAATGTTTTTAGAATAACTTACAGATGGAGCTTTTTATCAATCACATATTGTGGGGGGTTTAAATTTTCCATTTAAGGTCCAATACTGACTTACTGTAAGTGCCTGAATAAAGTAACAACGGCAGTATATATATATATATATATATATATATATATATATATATATATATATATATATATATATATATATATATATATATAGTGTGTGTGTGTGTGTGTGTGTGTGTGTGTGTGTATACATCGTCAAATCTGCATTAAATCTGCGTATGGTGAAACCGTGCGCCACCCAAACCTTGTTCCTGTGATATAGGAACAAAATGAGTGTGCAGCCTGTTCATTGATTACATAATATATTTGTATCTCATGAATATAATTTTCGAGTCACTGTATCTTTACGAGTAAATTTGGTGCGTTAAAAAAGTCTTTAATGATACGAATTCTCTCCCAAGCGTATCTTTAGGAACAGTTTGAATAGACCTCGTGATGTTGTTCTATCTGATACTTGTTTTCGTTCATGAGAGTTTTGCGACTGTTCATAAGCTTATACAAAAAAGTTGTTCAAATTAACGCTGTTCATTTATGTGTAATATTGAAGCTACGCTCTAAATTTGGGACTTAATTTTATTTTTTTTCAAAATTTTAAAAATTAACTACTAATTTTAAATTTTTGTCATCACTAAAATTTATGAGACTTAATTGAATCGTTTATAAAAATGGGTGACCAAAACGATGAGAAGGGAGCAGAACAGCGAATATCACTTTCTTTGCTATAGCAACGCATTTTTTTTTCTTTTTTATATCGCATTTCGGGAACAAAAATTAGTTTTGGATGCTGTTCATTGTTCATTTAAAGAGTTTGACCGAAAGGAAATTGAGTTTTTGATAGGTCCTCAAATCGCCAATCAGCTATAAATAAAGTTTCTCTTTTTTTTCTTTCTCTTTTTTTATACTGCTGGAGAGATTAACAATTACGAGGACTGACTGCAATTCCAATAACAAAATTCCATCGGGTTCCATTTCGAAATTAAATAGGAATGAGGCAGAGGGAGAGAGAGAGAGAGAGAGGGAAAAAATTTTGAATTTACGGAAACAATCGAATCAAAATTTGATAACGAACTAATTTTATGATACCGTAATTGAACTGGGATCGAGAAATGGCGTATTATGTGACATTATATAAACTGTTCTTGGAAATTTACAGCAAATGGAGCTATGTTTTATTTATTTATTTATTACGGGTTTCAGCTATACGTAATTGTGTATGAATTAAAGGGTTTTTGGTAAAACTTTACTATCCAGACAGTGTTCAGAGTTCATAAGACCCTAATTACTAACCTAACCAACCTGACCTAGCTTAACCTAATCTAACCAACCCTAATCAGCCTAACCTAATTTAACATATTACTAGGCTGTTATGGACTGTCTCTGAACACTGCCTGGATAGTAAAGGGTTGCTTTTTTTTTTTGTTATAATATTGTAGTGTATATTTTAGCGGCGTATAAAAATACGCCTGGAATATATTTTCCTATCGTATGAATGCAAAAATGACTTTGTTCTAGAACCTAGACTGTAGAACAAACTCATACTCGTACATTTCATTGGAGATAATGGATTTTTCCTTTTCTTTTCACAGGTAAAGAATGATTTGAGGTAGCGAAATGACGAAATCACCGCATAGCGTAAGTGTTTCACTTTTAAAAATTTAAGAGTTGATATTACAAAGAATTTAAAAAGGTTTATATATTAAAAAAATATCGAATGCAACTGAAAAATCCATCTCAAGTTAAAACCTGAATACCTTACCTCGAAGCCATAAATAAAAGCTATGAGCAACAATAAGAACGATTTTGCATACTGTGTGTAATTTACATACTGTAGATGGCTGCCGGCGATGTTATAAATTTGAACTTTTTGGATGTTTTATACAATTCTGATCGTTGTAATATTCTTTATTCTGCTTATCTGCGGAAACAGGGTACGAAAATTTGTCATTGTTAACATCAAACTCGTATAGAATAAAAATTTCCATGTTATTAATTTTATATAACTCGATTGTGAAAGTATTGAATCCGGTTTTTGCACTCTCTCTCATTTTCTTATTCACTCGAAGCTAAAAAGCTACTTTACATCCGTTATCGTTAGCAGCGAATAGATTTCTTATACAAATATTAACGTACTCCATATAGTATCCAAGTGTCAAACGCTATAAATTAGATCTCTCAACTTCATATTGGTTGAATAATACTTCTCATTTGCCTCACTCACGTATATATAAAACCTTCAATTTAAAGAAAATATTCACCCTTTTTCCCTCCACACTTTACTCAACTCTTTTTCTACCTTTTTCTTCTTCTACTTATTTTTGTTTAATCTTAGACTGAATTTTTTTTTTTAAATTCACGCAAAATAATTATAAATATTCCTTCACTCATTCTTCTCATGCTATTTACTCACTGAGAGAGCAAGACAGAGTCTTATAATTGCTGGGCACACATGCCAACAGCTTTTGGAAAAAAAGAAAACTTTTCTAAAATCTAATTTGGCTTATAACACGAAATTAATTTCGAAGATGTGTATATATAAAAAAAAATCACTTTCTTCCTATTCAAATTCGCTTCTCTGAGTTAACTTTCGAATCTTTTATCCAGCGATATAGTTTCTTAAGCTCTGTTTTTATGAACCCTTCAAACTTTTCCCTCTTCCGCTCTCGTCTTATGATTAGGGTAGCGACAAGGTAAACAAAGAGACGGAAAGGCGTCGAGACAAGTCTGAAAATTCCGTCAATTTGCTTCAGTTTAATAACTAAAGTCAACATCTTATCATCAGCCATTGGTGGCAGCGCTGGATGGGAATTTCGGGACAAGCCCTTTTTGGTGGCAGCGTCAGGAGAATTTCACCTTTTCGTCTCACTCCATTTTTTAAAAAGCCGTATTTATTCTAGGGTATTTTTTTTTATATATTGTAATTTAATAAGTTTTGCAAACACGCTTCTCGTCAATATAGCTTTATAATAATATACGACTTAGTTGTCACTTATAAATATTTTGCTGAAAAATTTTCTTTTAAATTATTATATAGAAATTCTCGACTAAGAATATAAGTCAGTGTGTAGAAAATATTATAAAACTATTTTCTGAATCGTTATAACATTATATTTGTTTACTTATGTTATAGCTGTAGGCGTTATTTTCATGATCTTATTATCAAAAATAAAATATTTTTTTAAAAAATGCAAAGTTATTCTGTGAATACTCGTGTAAGTTTAATAATACATTTCAACAATTATAATAATTATGGCTAAGAGTATTTACTTTAGTTACAGTGAATTTTTTAAGAACTAATTATTTTAACTTACTTTTTAAAAAGAAACAGGTTAATTATGCATAACTGTAAATTAAAAATAACTCGCTTCATTAATTTTATATTCGTCCTAATTCGGCGTTCATTTATTTAGATAAAGAACCATCATGGCTCCAAATTAATATGCTTTAATACCATTATTAATTGTATACGATAATGGTCTCCACTAATTAATTGATGATCTTTCATAAAGAAACAACATATCGGAGCGGAAATTCCTAACAAGATAAATATAATTACATTTGAATCACGATGAATGGTGAATCTGTATACAGTGATTTCACTCAGTTAATCAGAAGCTACAAAGGCTTCTTTCTATTCGACTTCCAAATGATCCGCGGAATTCGTGAAAGTATGTTTGGATTGCATGAATGATCAACGATGCTGTAGATGGTGTTATCTCTGTTATAGTGTCACTGCGTGTTGGCTTAGAATGCTATTGTTGTATCTGAAGCCAATATCGTCACTCATTCTCTATATCTCTATTTGCTGTCAAATATTGCCATGTAGCATCTTCATTTTACTGGGATAGCTCCTCTTCCGTCATGGACACGTCGTAGCCACGTCGTAACACCGTTTCCCGTTAGATTAGCAAGGTTAAGCGACGTCGGATCCGAGTAGTAGTTGGATTGGAAGACCATCTTCCGTGTCCAGATGATGCAGCGACCGAGGTTTGGAGCTTATATGACCTTAGCTGCCACAAAGGAGGTTAAACAACCCTTGTTTCCTTCGTTCCATTACTGTTGTGGTCATTTTTCTTTTATATTCTTTATAGTAAACTTATTTATTCAATCAAATAATAGTCCACACTCGCTTTCAGTTAAAATTAGGAGCAATTCTTTTTCGTATGATGAACCCTAAAATCATAAATCGTGCTTTTTATTCTCTTTTATTTCCATTAACGTTTACGAAGTTCATTATTATTATTATTAATATACTAATAGTAGTAGTAATAGTTATTAATATACTAATAGTAGTAGTAATAGTTATTAATATACTAATAGTAGTAGTAATAGTTATTAATATACTAATAGTAGTAGTAATAGTTATTAATATACTAATAGTAGTAGTAGTAATTATTAATATACTAATAGTAGTAGTAATAATTATTATTATACTAATAGTAGTAGTAATAATTATTAATATACTAATAGTAGTAGTAATAGTTATTAATATACTAATAGTAGTAGTAGTAATTATTAATATACTAATAGTAGTAGTAGTAATTATTAATATACTAATAGTAGTAGTAGTAATTATAATATACTAATAGTAGTAGTAATAATTATTATTATACTAATAGTAGTAGTAATAATTATTAATATACTAATAGTAGTAATAGTAAAAGTAGTATATTTTGCACTGTTATATACTATTATAGTGTGTCTATAGGTAATATAAACAGTAAAAATATTTGAAGACATTTTCGAATGGAAAACAAAACGTGCATATTTAAGGAAGGAAGTTCAACCAGAGACTGGATAATATTGTCCTTTTCAATCCTGACAGTGGTTGCTTCCCCAATCAGCCGCGTCCCTTCCACCATCCACTCCAACCTCCTCCTAGTCTCAAGTAGAGGTTTTTTAACTCTCCGTTTTCCTTTGCGACGTCTCGGGGCATCAATCCGACACATGATAGACGGTTCAGCTTCGCCCTGGAAATGAGTCAAAAAGAAATGCAAAATGAAAAACTTTTATTCCATTCTTACATACTCTCCCTTATTAAAAACAGATTTGTGAACAATTTATTTGCTTTTTACCTATAAAACATCTTTAATGAGGAGATTATCTCTCTCTCTCTCTCTCTCTCTCTCTCTCTCTCTCTCTCTCTCAAGATATATATATATATAAATTTTTTGTTCTTGTCTTCCTTTCGGAATCGCGACAATCTTGAGGATATACACAGAGCCTATCGCGACACGAGCGTGCGTATCAGACATTAGCAGTGTCGCTGTGGTTTATCTTTATAAATGCTATCTTTTATCATGGAAAAAAGGAAAATATAATTAAGGTTAGGCTAGGCTAGGTTAGGTTACAGTAGATTAGGTAAGGTTTGGTTAAATTTATTAAACTTTTTAGATTGGGTAAATGTTGCGAGACAGAATTAAATGTGTGAAAATGTCTCGGTTTTGTAGGGTAACCAAACATGTATATGTGTGTGTGAGCGTGCGCGCGCGCAATTATTTATTTATTTAGGCAATATTTTCCTAAATAAAGGGCAGAATCGACCTTTAGAAAACAGACCTCGGAAAAGTAAATTCACTTTTAAAGAATAAAAATAATTTTTTTGTATAAAATTTGGAATTAAAGAATACCTTATTTGTTATTACGTGATTTGATTTTGTTAAAAAAAAAGTCATTAGTAATTTAATTTGTAATTTAATTTAGTTTTATATCATTATAAATCATTATAATGTATCAATATCATTATAAATCATTATTTTTTCCTATTAATATTCATTGTTCTTACTATTTGCTTTATAGTATTAAAATAATAATGTGTGTGTGTGTGTGTGTGTGTGTGTGTGTGTGTGGTGTGTGTGTTATACCGTTATCAGTATATACTGTACTTCTCTTTTATCTAAAATAATATTTTGATATCCATTCATAAAATGTTTATATTTGTTTTAATTGAGGGTTCATTTTTATAGGATTTTTCCAAATTCTACTTCTGTATCGATCATTTTTTTGAAATCTGAATGGGTGTTTGGTATACCCACATTATCGACAAATCATTTGATCAACACTCCTTAACTAATTGGGGCAATTTAATTTAACTTAATATTATATACCCTAACCTAACGTAAAGGGGTGGTGCCCATGATAATAATGTTTGGGGTTGTATAGTTCCTTTCGTAAAGTTAAAGGCATGTGAAGGATCTCTTTACGTGGATCCGAACCACGGGTCGCTACATCATTTAGATGCTAGGGACGGTCTCCACCCATCCAACTACCGAACAGATCCAACGACGTTAAACCTTGCTGATCAAACGGGAAGCGGTGTTGCAACGAGGTACCGAGGTCGATGATATCGTATCTTTTATCTGAGTAAACGCTCTTTCATGCTGTGTATAGCTGTATAGCGAATAATTATGTTGTCGTTAAGCCTGCAACCCACTTACAAAAACTATTTCTGGTTTCATTTTCTAACCTTGACTCTCTCTGATATATATATATATATATATATATATATATATATATATAATAAAACCTTTGTTTCTCTCCTTGACTCAATACTCTTTTTTAATTTAATGAATATTTTTCAAAATGTGTATAAAAAGTAACATATATATTATATATATATATAATATATATATTATATATATATATAAAAGAAAAAAATTTTCACCAGAATTTGAGCCTTGGACCTCCCAGTAGAAAAAGCAAGTTCTACCATCACGCTACCAGCCGCTTGGTTTATGTATGAAATAAAAACGACGCCTGCTTCATTGAATGAAATACTACCATTACCTTGACTGTGGGAGAGTTAACAGTTTAACACTGTAAAACATCTTTCGACGCGAAAGCGTTGTTTCCTTAGTCGTTTAAATATACGACATGTCGTGTTAGCTCTTATTTCGT
>JAJOZX010007745.1:0-25000 GCA_023014485.1 Bathynomus jamesi | reverse complement strand
GCATTAAATCTAAAGGTCATGTACAACATATTAAAATCTTGGGTATCTGTGATTTCCCCAGGTGTGAGCGTGACGTCATGATCATGGATTCATTTTTTGCTTATTTAAAACACTTTTAATCACTTTATGTGTCAATATTACCATTGTATATTAAAGTTCACTCCCTGCACAATTTTTACTTTTCCATGCTGATTCTGAGTATGTAAAAACTTTTTTTTGAAAAGAAAAAAATTGGGCATAACCCTGCCAAAATGCGATAACTCCGTATTTGATTGCTCGAAAACCTGACGTGATAGGCAAAAACTAAGGTGATTTTTGAAATCAGCACACCAAAGTTACCTAAAAAGGTGTTAGAATTAAATCAGCAAAATTGGTGTTGGGCAGTGTTATATATATATATACAGTATATATCAACTAAATGCGTGCAATAAAATAAATAAATGAATAAATAATCTTATTTCTTTATTGTATAATAAAATAAAAATCAGTCTAAATTAAAACTTGGTTCTATATTTCGTTATCCCCCTTTTAAGGAATTCTTTATACGGAGACACGAAAATAATCTGAAGAGCTTATTAATAAGAGCCGCGCGCCGTATAGAAGCCCGCATTTAAATGGAAAGACCGGAATGAAACCATCTCATTCTTCCATCATCATAGAGAAGGAATAACAAGTAATGAAATATTATCTGGCTCAGAAGCGAGCCTAATTGAAACCTTAAGTGGAATTAGAATTCATTGGAGAAATTTAAGTTTTAAAAAATGGAAAAAAGAAAGTTGGAATACCATGATGATATTGAGGAAAAGAGGAGGAAAATCTTATCTCCGTTTTCTAATTCCTCCCATTGGTGGCAGCGGTTGGATTTTTTTTTTTTTTTTTATTTCTCTCGGGAGACGTCGATGGGTGGGTGGGTTTCGGCTCATTATTCCAGTTTGAGATTTTGAATTTGAAGGAAGCCAGACGTTTGTTTTTTATTTTTCAACATTTTCGCGAGATATTTCTCCGTCGGTCGTAAGTTAAAGGAAGAAAGCGGATTAAAAAGACCAAATCCGGTAATGAGATAGAAACATATAAAGAAAACATCAACTAAAAAATTACTTTAAACTTTAATGAACGCTTCTAAATTAACGAAATTGTAATTTTCTCTCTCTCTCTCTCTCTCTCTCTCTCTCTCTCTCTCATACATACATACATACATGCAGTGCATACGCTAATAAATAAGTAGATAGATAAATAGAG
Organism: Bathynomus jamesi; assembly: GCA_023014485.1. Classification (NCBI taxonomy): domain Eukaryota; kingdom Metazoa; phylum Arthropoda; class Malacostraca; order Isopoda; family Cirolanidae; genus Bathynomus; species Bathynomus jamesi. The sequence continues at coordinate 23,761 of JAJOZX010007745.1, read as the reverse complement.
AGAAAGATAGGTAGATGATGTCCTTTGGAAATTTTAATCTAAACGAGTCCAATAGCGTATGTAAATAAGAAATTAAAACAACCATTCGTTTATTTAATCAATGTTTTAATTTTCCTTATATATAATTTAACAATTTTGCATAATTTTACGTATCAATAAATTTTAAACTGAAAATTTTTAAATTATAACTCTTTAAGGCGTGGATGTTTTTTCTAAGACAAATAAAATCGTTTGGCGTTAGCCAGAACAAAACAGTAAAACGCACATTGTGCATATAAAAGGCTATAACATTATTATAGTTTGACTCTCTCTCTCTCTCTCTCTCTCTCTCTCTCTCTCTCTCTCTCTTATATATATATATATTATATATATATATATATATATATATATATATATAAAATTAAATTCTGTCGAATTAGCTATGATGAGAAATCGAATCGAAAGAGAAAATTCGATATCTATTGAGAACTTTTTCATTCTTTGGATATAGTTAATTGAGTTTGTAATCGAAGATCGACGATTTTTTATGAGATTCTCCTCGGAAATTGACAGGCGAGCAGACGTCCTTAAATCTCAGGAATGCTTCCCTTCAATAGAGAGGTAACATTTGTAACTGAGGAAACAAAGAAGTATTGGACATGGTATTTGCATATATATATATAGAGAGAGAGAGAGAGAGAGAGTTTTTAACATTTATATTTTGTTAAAAATATAAAGATAAGGATAATGAAAATATTATTATTATTATTTAGTAGCATAGATTAAGTTCATTATAAACACATTTAATATATACTGCACTTTGGCATATTTTTTGGCATACAGAAAGATAGATAGATAGATAGATAGATTATTTCATATGTGAAAACCATTCATCCGAGTTCTTAATTACTTAAATGGCGTTATCTTACTTATCGAATTCCGTTTTCCTGTTCTGGAAACGCTCGTACGATGAGTCGCCCTCGCATAAAGCATTGCCGTAAGCAACTCAGTATGATAATAGAATAGACATCAATTAAATTATGGAAATCGCCTATAAATTTTCAAAGGAAATTACAGTCTCTGTTTCCTGTTTCAAAGTAGGTGTAGAGTGTCCATACGATAGACACTCACTTTTCTTGGTACTTTGAATTTACTCTATTGTCGTAGCGCTGTTATAGATGTAATACTAATTTTTATGCATTTTTTCCTTCATAGTTTTTTCTCACTGAATGTCGACCAAAAAATTAAGGTGTCAAAATATGAACTTTTGATATTTAGAGTTTAGCGCTACGTCATGACCATTGTCGTAACACCGCTTCCCGGTCGATCAACGAAGTTAAGCGATATTGAGTCTAGGTAATAGTTGGATGAAAGACCGTCATCCGTGTTTAGATTATGTAGCGACCCGTGGTTCGGGTCCCACTTAAAGTTATAGGCACCCCACCGTCATATGACCAAAAACGTCGCGAAGGAAGGAAGGTTAAACAACCCAATCATTACATTATTATTTAGATCTTACAACATATTGTATGACGCTTATTGTACGAGATTTTGTCACCTGATAGACACCATCCTCTCAATGTACATAATAGAATTTCTCAAGTACTAGAATTCAGAGGCACATACAAATAACAACCCTTACAACAACCCTTACAACAACCCTTACAACAACCCTTACAGCAACCCTTACAGCAACTCTTACAACAACTCTTATAATAACTTAATTTTGCTATGAAATCTAACTTAGAGGTTAAATCACACAATTCCTCTAAAATCTGGAACTTTGTGAATGCTGAATAAAAGTTCGAATCTTTTTTTATTTATGGTTCCTTTCTGACTGGGTCTCTATAATGTTATGGTGAGATGAAGAATATAAATATACAGGGTGATCCGGAAAGTTGTTCCCAAAAATAAATTTTAATTTTATTATTTTTTAGGGGGGAGACACCTTTTTGGGTCATACTGTACTTTTTACAGTTCATATATATATATATATATATATTATATATATATATATATATATATAATATATATATTAAATATCTTATTTTAATAATTAAACGATAAAAGCATTTTTAATTTTGTGCAGGTTTTGTATCTGAGTTTCGGGAAATGCTAATTGTAATACTTTAACAAATAGTGAAACAGACAAAATCGATAAAAAATTCTCTCTCTCTCTCTCTCTCTCTCTCTCTCTCCTCTCTCTCTCTCTCTCTCTCTCTCTCTCCTCTCTCTCAGGAGGAAAGTAAGGTGCTCACCTGGGCGGGGAACGGCGCACTTAAGGAAGGAGCTAGAGAAGCTGCGCGTGGCTAGTCGGAGGACTGCGATCGTTGTCCACGCTGGTGGCAACGACCTGTTCCTCAAAGGCGGTAGGGTAGGTTTTACAGAAGGGATCATCACCGAGATCATGTCTCTTGCGGATGATCTAAAACTGAAGACAGACAGGGGAATGTTGATGGGTATTTTACCGCGGATGAATGCCAGTGACCACGCGCTCAGTATCATTGGCATCAACGAGAGGGTGCAAGACTTGTGCGTCCCGCTAGGCGTGAGGTTTGTTGACCCCTTCGACGCGTTTTCGGGTAGGTGGGACCTGTATCAGAGGGATGGTGTCCACCTCAATGTTAAGGGTAAAGGTGTGCTAAGCACGCTGTTTGACCGGCACCTATACCGTATGGTGAGGTCAAACCCGGGGATTGATGATGGGCCACCACCGGGGAGAGATAATGTTGAGCCGCTGGCGGACGTACCTTCAACTGAAGGGTGCGTCCATGTACAGGTGGGTGACCTTCCTTCCCCGTTAGAGGGGGCTCAGGTTCCTGCGGAAGTTGCCCCCTCGTTATTGAGGGGCTCTTTCAACTCCCGACAGCCCTGGCTGTTCGGGAAGCGGGTCGGGCTAGGGGGCGGTCAGAATAGGAAAGGCTCCCTCCGTGCAGTGATTTTTAATGCTAGGTCGATTAGGAATAAGTTTTGAGAGCTACGGGCGCTCTTAGCATCAGAATATCAGGATATCGTTGCTATCACCGAGTCCTGGATTCATACTGATCGTAGGGACTACGTTGGGGGGTTCGAGATTCCCGGGTATAGAATGTTTCACAAAGACCGCACCCGTGGGGAGGGGGGAGGGGTACTAATATACGTGAGGGACACGTTGAGTCCGGTTGACTGCCAGTTCCAATCGGAACGGGAGCTGCTTGGCGTCGATCTGAACGTGGGAGGGACGAACTGTAGGTTAATCTTGGTGTACAGACCTCTGCATCTCCTCCTCGAGGAGGATACAGCCCTGTACACCGAACTCCGTAGCCTGCTAGGGGACACGGTGTGTGTAGTTTTAGGAGACTTCAACTGTCGCGGCATAAAGTGGGAAGACAGGACTGCTGATGCCGAAGGGAGGAGGCTAGTTGACTTTGCTGATGAGAACTTCCTCACTCAGTGGGTCAATGGGCCTACACGAGGAGAAAGCGTTCTAGACTTAGTATTCACGACCGAAGACAACCTCGTCACTGGCCTCACCGTTGACGAATCGTTGGGAGGGAGTGATCACGGTCTGATTAGGTTCTGTGTCTGCGTCCCTCGGGTGAAGCGTAGTAACTCTAGAGGCAGTAAGCTCGATCTACGGCGGGCGGACTTTGTTCGCCTCCGGGATAGCGTAGGTGAGATGGGGTTAGAGGTCGGTGGCGATGTTGAGGAAGTATGGAGTGCATTCCGGGACGAATTTATGGTGCTGCAGTCTGCTGCCATACCCTCAAAACCGGTCACCCCTGCTTCAACGCAGCCTAAGTGGTTCAGTCGTGACATCGCTTCGGCTATCCGAAATAGGAAAGCTGCGTATAGGAGGGCGAAGGCCAATCATTCCCATGAGAACACTGAGTCGTATGTCCGCCTGTGCAGAAAATTGAAGGCGAAGGTAAGGCTAGCGAAACGTAACGAAGAACTCCGGGTGGCAAGCCTCTGCAAGGGGAACCCTAAGGAGTTCTTCATTATGTTAATAGTAGAAAGCCCATTAGAAGCATGACCCCAGCGGCGTTCTGCGGACCTTCGACGCAGACATCGCTAATGTGCTGAATTAGTACTTTGCGGGAGTGTTCACCAGGGAGGACACCCGCATCATCCCCTAGCCAGGCGTCAGGCACGAAGGTGCTGGCCTGGATAGTGTTCGGTGTACCGCGACAGTCGTTGCCGATAGAATAGACAAACTGAGCGCGTTTAAGGCTCCTGCGCCAGACCAGTTCCTCCCCAGAGTCTTGCGGGAGGTGCGCGACCAGGTGGCTCCCCACCTGGCTACAGTCTTCAATAAATCGTTGGAGACGGGCCAGGTGCCTGGTGACTGGAGGGAAGCCAACGTGACCCCTATCTTTAAGAAAGGGGATCACGAAAATCCAGGGAACTATCGTCCCATTAGTCTCACTTCGTTGTTGTAGGTAAATTATTAGAGGGGATAATAGCGGATAGGATCGTTGACCATTGGATTCCTACAAGCTGCTTGGGGACTCCCAACATGGGTTTAGACTTTAGACGGCATAGGTCGTGTCTCACCAACTTGCTCGAGTTTTTACACGTCATGTTGAGTGAGTATGATAAGAGTAGGACGATTGATATACTTTATCTAGACTTTCAGAAAGCCTTTGATAAGGTACCTCACCGCCGGCTAATGGCCAAAGTGCGCGCGCTGGATATTGGCTGATGACACTAAGCTTGGGGCCAATGTTGGGACGCCCGAGGCGATCGAGCAACTGCGTGCGGACCTACGTAGGATAGGAGAGTGGTCCGAAAAATGGTAAATGCCGTTTAACTTGGGTAAATGCAAGGTGGTGCACATTGGCTACGCCAATCCCAAGTCGGACTACTCGATGTTGGGCAGTAATATCGAGGTGACTGATTTAGAAAAGGACTTGGGTGTGCTAATTGGCAGCGACCTTAAGTTTACGAAACAGTGCGTAGAGGTGGAAAAGAAAGCCCAGAATGTGTTGGGTTATATCAGGAGGCAATTTCGATTTCGGAACAAGGAGATTGTGGTCTCTGTACAATTCTCTGGTTCGGCCGCACCTGGAGTATGCTGTGCAGTTCTGGTTGCCCACCCTCAGGAAAGATATTGAGAGGCTGGAGCGAGTGCAGGCGAGGGCCACAAAGTTAATCCCTTCCGTTAGGCCTATGAGCTACAATCGACGCTTACGCGCCCTGAATTTGTTTTCGCTGGAAACTCGGAGGCTGCGCGGTCAACTCATCGAGGTTTTCAAGTTCTTACGCGGTGTTCAACAATGTCGAGTTTAGAAGCATGTTTATTTTAAATGATAACCCAACTCGCAACAATGGTTGGAAGTTGGATTTGAAACGGTTTAGGACTAGTGTGTGTGACAATTACTTTACGTATAAGATCTGTGACACGTGGAACAGGCTACCTTCAGAAGTTGTGAACAGTTCTTCTGTGGATCTGTTCAGGTAAAGGTTAGACCGAATCTTGCACACTATTTGAGGGTGACAGAATTTTTCCCTGGCATCCGTTGCCATTGGTACCTCCTCGGTATGGGCCGCGAGGCCTTTTGATGTACTATTTTTCCTTGTAACTCCTTGTAACTCTCTCTCTCTCTCTCTCTCTCATATATACATATATATAATAATATACAGTATATGCGATATACAATATACGAGTATATGATGAAGAAACCATGATAACATTTTCAATAAGAAGTTACACCTACGAACAAAATTTCCCAAGGAAATAAAAATTATTAAATATTTTAATGATTTGGTTTTGTTGTTGACATTTTTTTATTGTTACCAAAAGTAATAAAATATCGAACAAAAACTGAATATTACCAATTATTAATTTTTTATGCCTTCAGGAATCTTTTGCTTCTAGGCGAACTTTTTTCCGAAACTGTACAGTACATGTTTCACCTGGATTACAAGAAATAAAAACTGGTGAAATGTATTCCCACATTCTTCTCGAGCCACATCACCCGAACGTGACTTTTCATGTTAGCGGAGGTATCCCTCAAAATGCCAACTTCAGTGTCTCCCGTGTTCGTTTCGTTGTACATGAGTTCCTGTTTGGTGTGAGGACTATTTCTGCAGGAATTTCCTTTCGGAAGATATCTGGAATTTCACGGTGTAAATATTTGAAATAAATTTTAGCACCCAAAAAAAAAACAATTTAATTTTAACAAAATATTGTTCGGGTTATCAGACTTAGTTGGGTTAAAATTGAACTCGGTAAATATTACTTGAAAAATAGGTTTGGTTTAGATTAAACACGTATGAGAGTATATTTACTTGGAATTAATCATTTTCATGTTTTTCACATAAAGTTAAGCTCATCTTCACGTAAATGTATTCGTTAATTTAAAAAAAAAAATTGTATTACAAAGTAATATCATTTTAACAAATCTTGGCTCGATAATTTCGAACACGCTACTTTGTTAGTCTAATATCCAAAACATTTATTTTTGTTTAAATTAAAGAAAAAGAAAAATTTCTTATGGACCCTAAAACCGTAGCTGTTTCTAAAAATCAAGTATTCGCACGCATTTACTGGATAACAGTTACGAGTACGGTGTATGGGGATTGGGGATGCTGGCCTGACGCTCGTGCTGCTTTTACAAATGTCCTTGTGGATAACCCCCAATTTCGCTTGAAGTCTTCGTAATAATTTATGGGGTGACATTTGCCGATGTTGAGAAATATCCATGCATGCATCTCAACATCTTTCGCAAGAGACTCACGTCCTCGCTCTGTTGTCTCAAACTTTTTCACAAGTCGTGAAATTGACCTCCTATTCAATACTTTTCTGGCTCAAAACTCTTTATACTGAATTCCGTTTGGCATCTAAGCAGTATATACCTCAATGCGTCATGCATATGTAGCTGCTGCTCTCCTCGTAAAAAAATTCACTTGATCACTTCTTTGTTTGCAAAGTTATAACATGTTTCAGGAATTGCGCTAATAAAACCCACACATACACTATATATATATATATATATATATATATATATATATATATATATATATATAGAGAGAGAGAGAGAAGAGAGAGAGAGAGAGAGAGAGAGAGAGAGAGGCTCACAAAGACCCTAAGATCCATTCTAGACTAGCCCAAGAAGAAAGTAGAAAAGTTAAAAATAGCAATGAAAAAACACTGAAAACTTATACCGTGTTTAGTTTACACTTACGGACATATGAAGAGAGAGAGAGAGAGAGAGAGAGAGAGAGAGAGAGAGAAGAGAGAGAGAGAGAGAGAGAGAAAAGCTACAATAACTGTAATTTCATTTTAACCCCTTCATTACATTTGGGCGATTTCCCGAACAATTTAAAAAAAATCATTAATAAAATAATGTTTGGATTTTCGTTGGTTTTAACTCCTGAAATCGTGATTCCTGGACAGCTACGCGTGTTTTATATGTTAGGTGCCTCCTCCAGCTCTTCTGTGTGTGTCAATACATTTTAAAACACTATAAAGGTGTGAAAAAAAAAGAATGTATTATTATCCTTGATACTGAAGGGGTTTATACGGAAACTGAAATAAAATTTGCAGCACAGAGGAGGTTTCGTCCCAGGTTTCGTTCTGAGCGTGCCTCTCACCAATACACCCCCCCCCCTCAGGAAACCAAAAAGAAAAATTCCTTTCAAGTATAGTTTTTTGAGCTAGTGTATTGCGTTTCATGTGCTTTTTTCAAAAGTGCACAAGTTAACTCTTCAGTACACACACACACACACACACACACACACACACACATATATATATATATAATATATATATAAATAAACCCAACTCTTCATCCTTCTACACAATAAAAGAAAATAGTTGGTAGATAAATGGGTACCCCGGGTAAGCTAGTGTTTAAGACGTTATGCTGCTGGTAGGGCGTGGTTCGGATTCTACGTCAAACTGTAAGTCTAAGGTGGAGTGACAAGCTTGACCTTCGTCAGAATGAACAATTCGGGCGGAAGTAAAACCAAGGTTAACCAAGGTTATATATATATATACACACACAGTTTTTCATTTCTGATTGGTTGCACTGAATTTTGCTTGTTATTGAGTTGTTGACAACTGAGAATTCTTGTTTTTAACATTATGCTAAAAAAATTATATTAAATTCTCATTCAATCATGAGCTTTGTATTATTTTTTATGCTTTTTGAATGTTTAAAAGATATTAACTCCGTTCTTTGAACGTTTTTTTTTTTAGTTTTATTTATTTATATATATAGATATATTTTTTTTTTTAGACATAGACAATGACTATAAAATATTTATTGGAAGCGCATCCAGAAATAACAAAGGAAGATCGGTCGTTATGCTTAAATTGGCTTAAAACAACTTTTTCCTTTGTTCTTGTTTAAATACAGGAATTGATGGTGAAAGTACAAATTCTTGACAATAATGTCGTGAAAAATATTTATCTACAATGCGTCTTTTTTCCTTTTTTTTTCCCCTTCAAGTGAAACTTTTTAAAGAGATTTTTTGCATTTTTACCAGCCATCGTAGCAAAACATCATCATATTAAAAATAGATATTCGCTAAAATAGAAATGTTAAAAAAAAAAATCGACATTTTGTGGCTTTCAAAAATGAGATGTCGCGAAATGAAATTGAGAGAGAGAGAGAGAGAGAGAGAGAGAGAGAGAGAGAGAGAGAGAGAGAGAGAGAGAGAGAAATGTCATTAAAAATGAATAAAAAAAAAATGCGTTTCATTCCATCTAATTAAAGTTAGTGTGACATAGCAAGTCATTTCACCTTTGTTTTGCCCAGCCGAATCGAGACGCATTTGAAACTTCTTTTACGTTTTTGGAGACGATGTGTCAGATTTGCCTTTTTTCGCTCATCATTGTCTTTCTTTTGAGGATTTTGCCGAAGGCGAATAATAACTTTGGAGCTGAAGAACGTGTCCATAAAAATGCCTTACAGATTTGGATATTTTCCATCTTTGTTTAGAAATAAAGGAGAGAAGGTTTAAGGGCTCGCGCACCACCGTCGACGTTTATTCTTTCTGTACGGCCGTACGTTTACCTAGAATTACTTTAAAATTGGACAAAATTTAACGATTTTTCTATATTATTTTGTGAAGAAAATTAAAACTACGATTATATATATATATATATATATATATATATATTATATATATATATACAGTGGTGTAGTGCTGTGGGAACGCGTGGGAACGGCGTTCCCTTACTTTTTTTGGTAGACGGAACGGCGTTCCCTCACTATTTCAAATAAATCCGAACTTACAAATCTCTAACGTCATGAAATTTTAATTCCCACCCCTAGAAGAAATATGTGAAAGAATCATTAACTGTTTCATTTCTTTTAGCTTCGACTGAGGCAATGCTAGCCTATAAAGATCTGGTGAAACAGTCACCACGGCGTACCAGTTGTTAACTTTTTTTAGTTAATCATTCCAGTTGTTAGCTATTTTTATTGATCGTACTGGATGTCGTATATCTAATGACACTGGAAATACTGCATCTTCAACCTTGGAATATATCCTAATATCCAGTGCATATGACCTCAAAATATCCCTGAAATTGGCCAGATTTCAAAAGATTTCCCGGGGGGCTTACAGTGCCCCCGGACCCCCAGCTGTATGGGCTCGCCGCGCTCGCCATTGTCCCCCCCCCGCATCTGAGTAACACTTTCAAAATGCGTTCCCCCACTTCTTTATTTAGCACTACACCACTGTATATATATACTGTATATTGTATGTGTTCTTAAACACCTTTTGTCTTCACAACAATTTTTAAAATACACAACCAGGGCCGCCGAGAACTGTCCCAGGCCGCGGGGAAGGATTGGTATATGGGCCTCCCCTGTTTACTCAGTATTTTATTATGAATGGTTTTTGTGTATAAACAAGCAAACTGATTATACGTCCAAGTCACTATTCAAAACATGCAATATGAATAAACAATAAACAATTTAAATAAAAAAAATCAAGAAATATTTTTAGAATCGGATAGATATGTTGGTCACGATAATTAGGTTAGGTTAAGTTAATCTGGATTAGGTTAGGTTAATCTGGATTAGATTAGGTTAATCTGGATTAGGGAGTATCCCACTATTTAACGATTAAACAGAAATCAATCTTCGCGCCCACATTTGTGTCCCAAATGTTTATCACGCCCTTCTCGGTTCGATGACACTAAGGTTAGGTTAGGTTAAATTAAATTAGGTTTGATTTATTAGTTTTTAGATATATGGATTTAATAATAAAAAAGTTGGTACCTCACTTGTGCGGAGATACTCAAGTGTGTGTGTGTGTGTGTGTGTGTGTGTGTGTGTGTGTGTGTGTGTTCTTGGCTGCTTTACGTCATCGCAACATTCTTTAGGATATACACAGAGTTCATTGCAACATGAACATTCGTGTAACGACATTAGCGGTGTCGTCAAAGATTCAGACGAAATTTTTATTTAAAATCATTAAAGATTATAAGAAAATAGATACAGTGAAGGCGAGGTTAGATTAAATTAGGTTAAATCAAGTTAATTAGATTATTTACCTTGAGTTAAATATCACCATTCATAACACAAAATATAAAAATGTCGCGTTTTCACATAAGGTAACCAATCGTGTGTGTGTGTGTGTGTGTGTATCTATTTCCACTTTGGGTTACTTTTTTATTTATTTATAAGCACCTTTACTCTTTGTTGGTGAATTTAAATAAGATAAAAAGAAAACCTGAAAATCTATATTTTTAATTGAAATCGACTGTTAGTGATCTTTCCAATATCTTCAATTCTTTTGGAGTAAAAAAAAAAAAAAAAAAAAAAAAAAAATTTGGAAATTTTTTATGGAAATTTTTTTTTAAATCATTTTTCCTGTTAAAAAAAAAAATATATATATATATAGGGTGACGCAAAAGTTGCGCATCATAGGAATTTTCAGTGTTGACTATGATATATATTTTTTTTCTTTGAGGTAGGGAATGGCTGCGAAATTAACAATAGATGAGAGGGTGAGCTTGGTTTTAATGTATGGAATATAGGTACTACAAATCGATGAATCGGTACAGAATTTAAATTCTGTATCGATTCATGTACCGATTCTGTACATCGATGAATCGGTACAGAATTTAAATTCTGTACCGATTCATCGATTTGTAGTACTGGTATTCCATACACTAAAACCAAGCTCACCCTCTCGTCTATTGTTAATTTCACAGCCATTCCCTACCTCAAAGAAAAAAGAAATAATATATTATCGTCAACATTGAAATTCCTATATGCGCGACTTCTGCGCCACCCTGTATATATATATATATATATATATATATATATATATATATATACTGTGTGTAATATAATAGATTCAACCTAAAGTTTCCATGGAAATTTGCCTATTTTTAAGTTCGTGTATTGGACGATTTTTTTTTTTTAATATTCCGATATGAGGCCCAAAGACCCGGCTTTACCTCGCTTAACGTGACGCCTGCGCTAGTCAGAGGGGACCTCAAGTCCCGAATAGGTCGAATAAGATATTCCCGTGAGCCTAAATATAAGATCGACAAGAATTCTGAGTCGCTCGGTTTACAACCGATGCTCCCTCACGTTCGTCGACTCGAGACGATCTTAAAATCCTTTACTGCAACATTCGACGGAGGAGGTCTGAAACCGGAAATCGTTTCGTCACCGGCCATTGGCTTTCAATGACTTCCAAATGCAGTTCCTCGCTTTTATTACCTTGTATTTCTGTATAAAGCTGGTTAGATTTTGGATTTTTACCGCATTGTATCTGCCATCTTCCGTGAAATTCAACGTCGTATGCATAAATATAGATGTAAAATTGTTAGTGGATACCTAACATCACATAAACATTTACATATTTGGTAGTGTAATATATATATATATATATATATATATATATATATATATATATATGTGTGTGTGTGTGTGTGTGTGTGTGTGTGTGGTGTGTGTTTTGTTGTCTTTCCTACGTCGCGACAATCACGAGGATAAACACAGAGCCCATTGCGACACCAACGTGCGTATTACGACATTAGCAGTGTCGCTGTGGTATACAGTGTCTTTATAACTGTTATCTTTTATCACGAAAAAAGGGGATATAATTAAGGTTAGCCTAGAATTTACATTAAGTTTGGTTAAATTTATTAGTTTATTTGAACTGGGTAAATGTCGAGATACAGATTTGAATATATGAAAATGTCGCGGTTTTATAGGGTAACCAAACGTGTGTGTGTGTGTGTGTGTGTGTGTGTGTGTGTGTGTGAAATTGTAAACTCGTTTAAGTAAACACAGATGAATGCATATGAAAAAGAAATACGTTCTCTTCACCCCAAATAAGCGGATAACTACATTCACTAACAAGATGGTCTTATGGTATATGCATAATTATTTTGAATATTACAATGTTGTAATTTCGTTATGATTGTGTACACACGCGATAAGATCATGAAAAGGATTAATTATTTATACTGTGTATTTTGGTCTGAACGAAAATATTGAATAAAATGAAGTATATTTACTTTACTTGAATGCATATAAAAAATATACATTTTAGCTGCGGAAAAAATTATATTATTTATATATATATATATATATATGTGTGTGTGTGTGTGTGTGGTGTGTGTGTAATAGAAAAACCACAATAACCGAGGTTGAATTTAATATGAAGATTGAAATAAAGCCCATAGAAGGGTTGGTTCTCGCGTCGCAAGGCAACGTCCTGAGTCCGACATCTTACCATAAGCCATTCAAGAAGCCATATATATATATATATATATAATATACAGGGTGTCCCGTAAGTCTGGACCCATAGGGAAAAATAATAAAATTACAAATAGTCCAAAAATTTATTTATAATATATTTTTTTATTATTTTTATTATTATTTTTATTATTTTTTATTATGATCTTACTCCGCTGGAGTTTTTTTTGTGGGGCCACTTGAAAGCCAAAGTGTACGAGGTCAAACTTCAGAACATTTTCCACCTTAAAGCACGCATTGTGGAGGCGTGTCAAGAAATTTCTGCGACTGTGATTCAGAAAGTGCTGTCGCAGTGGAGATTGCGTCTTCAACTATGTGTGCGACACAACGGCGGACACTTTGAACAGATTATGTAATAAATTTTTGGACTATTTTGTAATTTTATTATTTTTCCCTATGGGTCCAGACTTACGGGACACCCTGTATATAATATATATATATATATATAATATAGGTCCTATATATATGGGGGACAGTATTTGTACCTTATTATTTTTATTTACAACATACATAAAAAGTTTTTATTAACTTTTTCATTCAATTTTAGTTGCATTTACTTGTCTCGTCCTATAAAATCGGAAACCTTATTTTATCGGCACAGAAGACGGGAAGTTATTACAACACAAAACTGTCTAATGTTATTATACTTTCGAGACAGTAAATTTGCCAATTGGCATTTTTTTGTTGGTTTTAGCAGCAATTCAATGCGGTTTCAAGGAAAGTTAAATTCAATATTTTATAATCGTTAAATGATGGTTCTTCTTAAGCTAAGGTTTGCTGTAAATTCTTGCGAGTATAATGCCCCTTATTAAACGGCATTCCATACCCCCCTTTCAAATCCAAGGACCATCTTATCCCAATAAACTGAAAAGATGAAATGGGGTTCCCCCCCACACTATTATTTTCCATTTTCGAAACGTCATTGAAACATTTCCATATCCATTAAAATTAAGATTGAAAAAAATATATATCTCCAACGAACAAAGCTACATTATAGGTCTCATTTTTATAAATCTTTTAGCCATTTCCTCGTATTTATCTAAGAAACCCTTCTTGGATGAAGGAATATTTTTATTTTTAAAGAGGGACCATTTAAATTGTTCAAAAAAATAAATTGAATTTCTTTCTTTTTCTTCTTTTTTTTTCTTTTTAGTTTAAGTGCATAATAGTTAAAAGAGACTCTTATAAGAGAGAGAGAGAGAGAAGAGGACAACAGGAAAGAGATTATTTAACTCTTCCACTAATAGGGACTAACTTTTAAAAAGCTTTTCAAAATAAGCGGAATTAGCTACATTTTTTTGCCATTCCGCAACGGACGAGAAAAACAACCGTCTCACTAAATGCGTAATTAGGTTAATAGCCACAAATTAACCCTCGATTAGAACCCTTTTGAGGGTTAAGGAAGGATAAACATACGTGTGATGACTTTAAAAATAAGAAATAAAACTAAAATGGAAATTGTTCAAAGTTGAGAATGTTTTAATTGATTTTTTTTTATTCATAATTGGTTCGTGTTCTCAACATTTTAAAGTTTAAAGACCTTCTTTCTTTCTTTCTTTCTCATTTTTGGGTTTTTAGTTTTATTTAGTTATGCTGGGGGGTTTTCTGGTTAGAAAAATGCAAATTTGTAACCGAAGATTTGTGGGTTTTGTTAAGATATTCGACTATAATTACTTGAAATTAGCTATTTTTAGACTTTTTTTTGCAGATATATATATATATATATATATATATATATATATATATATATAAACTGGTTTTGATTGGTTTCGGATTTTTACTGCAACACACACACACACATTATATATATATATATATCCCAGATACACACACACATTTTATTTATATATATATATATATATATAATGTGTGTGTGTGTGTGTGTGTTGCAGTAAAAATCTGAAACAGTCAAAACTAGGTTTTACTCGTCAAAATTAGAATCCACGAAGGTTGTTTGATAAACCTAATATCACTTAGTCAAAACTAGTTCCACTTAGGTTAGGTTAGGTTTAGGTCGTATGTTACATGTATATTTGTTATAAAAGCCGAAATCAGTCATTTCGGCTTTTGACTAGTCAGTACGTGTATTGTCTGATTTCAGTTTTTGACTGTAACAATAACCTTCATGGTTTCTAGTTTTGACTGATTCTGGGTTTTGACTGCAGTATATATATATATATATATATATATATATATATATATATATATATATAATTTAGTGGTGGACCAGATGTCAGTTTTTCAACATCTGCGGATGCGGATCTTTAATTTCAATATCCGCGGATGCGGATATTTAGTTAATCTATCAATATAATATAGAATTATGAATATATGACATAATTTTTCAAATTTCGTGATATTACTATTATGGCAGGCAATGCATAAGAATTAAAATTAATATTAATGTTTTTATTATGATGAAAATAATAACTTTCTCAAGAGTTTCAGCAACAGAAAATTCAATGAAACAAGTTTCATTCAATTTCTGTGTTACCAGGTATTTATATTTTGAGGTTTATATATTTGTTTGTTCATTAATAATTAGTACTTTATATGAAATGTGCATGACTGGGCCTTTTAAGCTACTTTATAAGGTAATTTAATTGTAAATTGCATAATTTATTAGAGGTAATATCCGCACAACATCCGCAGTCAGAAGTGCGGATGCGGATGTTAAACATGATGCGGATGCGGATATCCGGTCCACCACTAAATATACGTATATATAAACGTAGGGTGATATGATTATGCCTGTGATTGATACACGTATGTTTGTGTCGCCCCCCCGGGGAGTAACACACACTCATGGTACATTTTGCTCCTGTAGAATCATGCACCGGGACTGATAATAACTGGGAGTCGCAGCAATACAGACTGACGAAAATAGCACAGGAAATGGATACGAATTTAGATATTCTTTGAACTGTGATAACACAGAGCACTGTTGTTTTAAGTGGTGATGATTCATGTATATGAGTTGTAGGCTACGTCAGTACACTGATCCTCTATTTATTTGGCAATGATACTGCGAGCTGTTCGTACTCTGAAAATGGGTGCATGGGCGGAATGGTATCCTTTGTGAAATACAAAACCTTCCATCTTACTTCCCTTAAAACTATAGTTAAGATTGTCTTGAGCAGAGGAATTTTATATATATATATATATATATATATATATATATATATATATTATATATATATATATATATATATAGTATCATTACTAAGGTGTCCTAAATTTTTACTGTCATGGATATAGCATCAGCTCATAACACGTAAGTACGTTGCATAAATTAAAATTTGTAGAATTTTAAATCGCACATTACCTAAAATTTCGTGCTAATATGTTAATTACCTTTTGATTTATCGTCTTTCGTAGTATAAATCACGTAGTATGTGTTTTAAAGCAAGAACTGATGCGTATGCTAACAAGGCAATTATTTTAATTTACTTTCATTGTTCCACGCGTTTTGGAAACAAATCATTTGAAAACTGCCGTGCACAATTTTATACAGTAAATGTCAGGTCAGTATGAGAATCAGTTTAGTTATATATATATATATATATATATATATATATATATATGGAATGAACTTAGAATGGTTCCCTGGGTTTTTTATGATACACACAGACTGTGCATGGAACAAGGAACTCTTCTAGGAAAATTAAATCTATTATAGTCTGAATAAGTAATGGTAAATGACAAATACTATAGTTTTTTCTTTTTTATGATGCTACTGCTAGCCCGACGTGGGCAACGGGTCACTCGCAAAGAGGTCCAAAAAATATAGCTTCCCTCACCAGCTTTGCGAGTCTTTTGCTTATATTGAGGTTCTAAATGTAGCTGGGCTAGGCTGCTTTAAACCCTAAATCCTGTCCCAAAGCTGGATCCTATCTGCTTTGCAGATAGCTGGTAAGGGAAGCTATATTTTTGGAACCTCTTTGCGAGTGACCCGTTGTCCACGTCGGGCTAGCATCATGAAAAAGAAAAAGCTATAGTATTTGTCATTTACCATTACTTATTTGGATTTAATTTAATTTTCCTAGAAGAGTTCCTTGTTCCATGCACAGTCTGTGTGTATCATATATATATATATATATATATATATATTGTTGAAAGATTTTTTGTGAGTGAGGCTTTTTATTTCTACTTGTTAATTAAATTGTCAGTAGTTGCTTGATGTTGATTTCATGATTAATAAAATGCAGTGGCAGAAGTAGTTGTTTTGAACGCAGGACTTGATAACGACAGTAAATATGATCACTTAATCTAAAAGTTTTATGAGTTGATTAGTCTATACACTCGATAATGAGGCATGATTTTGCCAAAAACAAGAAGATTAACCTTTAAGGAGTGCTTATTTACAGTGTGGGAACTTCTAATACGAGTCATTTCAAGCTGAAACACAAGTCTGATAAGCTCGAGTCCCCCTAGCAGCCTTATCAAAGGCTATATAATAACAAGTTAACCAGACACGCGGTTAAATCGGAAAAGTACCCCATATTCTTTCCCCCAACCTCCCACCATGTTACGCAATCATAAGTCACTGAAATGTCTCAAATTTGTCCAGTCGAGTAGAAATTAAAAAGATTGAAGTTTGTAACTTAAGAAACAGTTTATAATTAAAATATGGCGTGTTTATCTTGATGATTTTTACATTGATATTTAAGTTACAAGAAATATTTTTTTATGCAGCGAGGAGGGGCCAAGGGCAAGCGCCTGCAAAAATGTAACATCCCCCCCCCTCCCATAGAAGAAGGAGATAAACAAAATCAAGATCCAGAGTTTTCGAGATGCTTGGACACTCTGCGTTTGAAAGATTTGAGGTTATAGAAAAGGGGGAAACATGGACTGAGGAAGGTCGTTCCAGAGTTGACTGGTTAAGTAGATCGAAGATTGAGAATACCGATTAATCCTTGAGTTAGAGAGTTAGACAGAAAAGGAATGAGAATGTATCGAAAGTCGGGTACTGTAAGCTCTCCTTAAAGGAGGAGACATGCAGTTAGAGAGTTCAGAAGAGTAGTGTCCGTTATAATAACGAGAGTAAAGAGAGAGTGAGGCAACATTGTGGCGAAGAGAGAAGGATTGAAGACAGTCAGTAAGAGGCGGGAAATTGATGAGACTCCACCCGGTTAAGAAAAAGAGCTGTGTAGGTTGAGCCACCACACACGTGAGAAGAGTTACTGCACTCTATACAGGGGCGGAAGAGACCCCTGTAAAGAGACAGCAACTGAGTGGGGATAAAGAAAATGCGGAGCCGGTACAGCACACCTAACCTCTTCGAAACCATTTTAGAAAGAGAGTATATGTGATCTTTCCAGGAAAGATCACGAGAAAAGGAAACATCAACAATGTTAAGAGAAGAGGAAGGATTGAGTTATGTATTGCTGAAGATAAGGGGATAGTCGTGTGAGTAGAGAAGTGAAGAATGGAATCATCGGCATAGGAGTGAATAGGACAGGAAGTGCGACTTAAAAGATCAATATGATAAATAAAAGGAAGAAAGTGGGTGACAGAACAGAGCCCAGAGGAACACCACTATTAACCCTTTCTGTCCCAAATTATTGTCTTAAGCTAAAAAAAAAAAAAATTTTTTAAACTTAAAAATGTTAAAAATCAGTGTGGAAACATAAACGAAGCTTTTTTTTAACTTATTTCATTAATTACACTAGAAATTATATGTTTCCATTTGGTACTTTGAATGAAACAAATAAAGGCAATTTTTGTCCTTTGCTAAATACAACGGTAGACCATACTACTTTGAATGGAATGCATTAAAACATTTTTGTCCTTCGTTAAACATAATGGTACATCACATTATCTGCATTTTAAACGAGAGTAACCCTTCACACAGTTTCTGCATCTGTTTTGGGGTTCTAAATGCTCAGGCCAATGTCCAAAAAACTGCCAGATGTTGCTATACAGTTAAATGTTATATTCAAGTGCCATAAGGTATCATTGAAGCTAATCTGAAGAAATTACGCGTACTTTTTGGTGATGATACCATATGGAATCGCTGGGACAGAAATGGTTAATAGCTTTAGGAGAAGAACAGTGGCCATCTACAACTGCAGCTATAAATCGACCAGAAAGGAAATCAGAGATGAAGTCACAGATGGAAGTATAGAAACCGAAGGAAGGCAATTTGGAAATTAAGGACATATCAAAAGCTTTTGATATGTCCAGCGAAATAGCAAAGGTTTAACCGAAATCCCGAAAGGAGGATGACCAGGAATCAGAGAGATATGCAAGAAGATCGCCAGTAGAGCGTCCCTTTCGGAACCCATACTGACAATCTGAAAGAAGATTGTGTGTAGAAAGGTGTTTAAGAATCTTCCTATTAAGGATAGATTAAAAAACATAAGAAAGGCAAGAAGTCAAGGCACTTGGACGATAGTTGGAGGGTTGAGAGCGGTCACCTTTCTTTGGTAAATGAAAACGAACTTCCAGCAGGAAGGAAAAGTACCAGATGAAAGACAAACACGAAAGAGTTTGCCAAGGCAAAGTTCAGGACCGTACGCATTCCTAGAGTTGAGCCCAGATAGGGCAGAAAAATATCTTTGGGAGAAGTTCTAATTTTAGACATAATTAAATTAGAGTTGGGAGGAGGTGGAGAACAGCATCGGAATCGTCCAGGGATGAGTTGAAGACGAAAGTCTGAGCGAAGAGTTCAGCTTTATTAGTAGAATAGACGGTAACTAAGCAGTCAGAATGGAAAAGAGGAGGGAAAGAATAAAACGGTAAACCTAAAGCTAGATTCTTCTACAAACCAGAAATAATAAGCTTAGTAACCTATAGGAAGGGCGCAGAGATTGGAGACTGAAATGTTGGAACACGTTTTTCAAGAATATTGGGTGTTTCTAATCAACACTCACCAAGTTTGCAGGACAGTTAAATATTTAATTAGTTTAGTACACGTTATACAAGATTTTTCGAATTTGACCCTTCCCGACGCGGGAGTAACTTTGGGATAATCCGTCTAATCACCTAACCCGGCTAGAAGTGGGACCTTTAGCAAACGTTATAAACGCTTTGTTAACCTTTGATAAACGTGTTTTACGTTTACTAAACGGCTCATTTCTTGCTATATCTTTATAAGGCTAGTCACTGACCAATTCTCGACGGAGGGCTAACTGTAAAACTGACATTGGCATATATTTAATTGGCGATAATTTGTTAAATATTTAAGATAGAGAACGAGTAATTTTTTTTTTATTTTGTATGTTGTATGTTCTACTTTTCTACTCTGCGTGCGCATAAAGTTAAAAATAAATAGAAATAAAAAGAATTTGTTTAGCCATTCGGTATGAATTTCTGCATACAGAAGTAAGTAAAAATATATATAAAATGACTGTGGTGGTGGTCTGCGGAGGTTAATGCAATTTTTGCATGGAAAAATAATGTAAAACACGAGATAAAGGATGTATTCGCGCTTACTGAGCTATGGTAATTTATACATTTGCAAGAATGGCTTCAGGATGTGAACCCAGTGGAAAAATATTAGTCGATCCGAAGGCGGCGAACACGTCTAATTATTATTATTATTATTATTATTATTATTATTATTATTAAACAACTCTGTTTTCTCCGTCCAATTTCCTCTTAAGTAAAATGAAATTCAGAGAGAGGCAATCTCTGCACAGTAGCATTGAAATGTTGAACGTAGATGCATGCGTTCGATTAGTTTAAATCGAAATAACTTGGTTGGCTGGTCCCCACAAACGAACTTCATTCCTTTTGCATTAAGATAGAAGGTCCTAGCTGCAAACAATAGCGCAATTCATTGAATTTTGATTCATTGGTCGTCCTCCGTTTCACGGGTCGTATAATAAAGGCATATTTCAAGGGTTAAAGAGACTTTCTATAGTTCTCTCTTGTCTTTCTCCGCTTCTCCGCCTTCTCCGTTAACCTCTTTTGTTTCTGCGTCCGGGGAAAAGGTACGACTCTGGAGTTTTGTTGGGCAACCGTCAGAGTACGATTCGCTTTTGCCATTTATTATGCGGGAAAATTTCGTAGCTGTATTTTATTATGCAAAGATCGGGGCTCGCTGAAGCATCGCGGCTCGTATACGCGTATATAAATGTTTCTTTTAGCTATACGCTTTGATACCTATTCTCTTTGTTGCCTGTTCTTTCAATGAGGTTTGGTGTGTTAGAAAGAATTTCGTATCTATTTTCTCCCCTTATTTTCTGTGATATAACGGAAAATTTGCCTTGCACTGGGATAACTCCTTTATTGCAATTTACATATTTTCAAGATCGCTCTCATTCCTACCTCTCCTGCGAGCAATGAAATTTGCATAGATTTTCCTATATTATGAAAGCATCGAAAATTGTTCGACTCGACAAATTTGTGGCCAAAACGTTTCTTTTACTATAATTCGTTACTTATTTTCCCTATAAACTGAAACGTTTAAAAATCATACAGAACAGAGAAGTTCTGAAGTCTTCTCTCAAGCGACGTTCTTCTCAAATTTACAGAATGATTCTTGGTTAAAATACTAAAATAATAACGTCAGTTTTGCTCGAAAACAATCTTGCATTGCGAGACTTATCTTAAAGGTAATTTTGGAATATTACTTCTTCGTATAGCGTGATACGGAACACCTTTCGTTGTAGAGATGAGACCGCATGAAATATAAACTGAATTCGCGTATGTTCTCTCACAATTTAAAGTGCACTGTTTCGCTTGTAAGTGCAAAAAGTCTTTGAACAGAAATGAGTAACAAGGGACAGCTATCGACATGACACAAACGAGAACATAACACGTTATTTGTCTTAGTTTTGTCTTTGAACTATAACAATATGGGAATCAATTTCAAGACACGGTGTATATAGAGACTATAATCTACAGTAATGTGTACTATTAAAACTTAACAAAAACACTTTACTGTTTTAAAACAGTAACGCATTATATCACTACAGTTAATCTTAAATTACCATTTTAACCGGGAGTGATTATATAGATATACTGTATATATATATATGTATATATATATATATATATATATAGAGAGAGAGAGAGAGAGAGAGAGAGAGAGAGAGATTTACAAGGAGTTACAAGGACAAAAGGAAGCATCAAATACCTTCCGGTCCACTCTGGGAGGTTCCTATTATGAAACAAGTTTATTTTTCTGTCAACTATTCTAGCAGTAGTAGAAAACTGGATAGAAAAGTATAAGGCTCTCTCTCCTCACCCTCCGCTCCCTCCCTGCCAGAGGCAGGTACGGGAAAAAGTTGAAGAAAATACCTTGACCCTGGAAAAGTATCCAAGGAAATTTTACAGGAAAGTGGAGAATATATAAGAAAGCTCTATAATTAGCATGCCCACATAGACACCGCGCAGGCGGACTCCTGCAGAGTTACGTTGTTTTAGTCTTAAACCATGAGGGTATTTAGTACTTTGTCTAGCCTATTTTTAAACCATGGGAGTATTCAGTACTTTGTCTAGCCTATTTTTAAACACTTTTACACTTTGGCTCGCAACAACCTCTGAGGGAAGTTGGTTCCAGATATTAATTATTTTATAGGAAAAGAAATTCCGCAGACAGAGGTCCTAAATGTATTTAGTTCCAGTTTCAACCCATTATTTCTTGTCGGATTGACATTAAGTGAGAATAAGTTTGTGTAATCTACCCTGTCTATTCCATTGAGTATCTTGAAGACTTGAATAAGCCGACCGCGCAACCTCCTCATCTCTAAGGTAAACAGATTTAGGCGCTCCAATCACCGTTGATAGTTTTGCACTCTCATTGAAGGGATCAATTTTGTAGCCCTTGCTTGTACCCTTTCTAACCTTTCTATATCCTTCCTAAGAGAAAGAAATATAGATAGATAGATAGACGGACAGAGATAGAAATAAAGATAGATAGATAGACAGATAGATAGACAAAAATAATATAAAATTTATAGCGAACAGTATCGCTATTTACAGTACAAATAAAGTTAATTTGCGCGGGACACGACCCGCAATTGATAAATAGAACTTTTCTTCTTTTTTTTTTTTTTTAAATGCAGGTTTTGAGAAAATCGGTCTAATTGCAAATGATTTCAATTACGCTCTCGTGAATTCTATGTTTTGTTTTAATTATAAAAAAAAAAGGTTTGAAAGGAAAAAATATATATTATTTACGACGACAAAACTTTTGTAAAAAGAATAATGTAAATCAGAAATTTCCGCATGGTTAAATATAAAGATTATGTACAGTAAAAGCGAGACTTTTCATATATATATATATATATATATATATATATATATATATATATATATATATATATGTATGTATGTATGTATGTATGTATATATATATATATATATATATATATATATATATATATATATATATATATATATATATATAATATGCTGCAATCCCACAAGGAAAAAGAGAAAAGATTCCAAGGCCTTTCCCTGACGAGGTGTAGCTCTGAATACACGAAAGGCCTTGGAATCGTTTTTCTTTTTCGTTGTGGGTTTGCAGCATTCATTCATTTCACGTGTTTAATTGTGAAATTCATCCCATATATATATATATATATTATATATATATGTGTGTGTGTGTGTGTGTGTACGTGCACATAAAACTTTTCACATGTTCACTATATATTTCTAAAGTATTTCTACCTGAAATACCTGCTGCATTCATCTATTTCTCACGGTAATTTTAACTCTGGTATTTTTGGGTAATAAAAAGTAATACAATATATACATTTGAAAAACGAACCAATTTAACAAAAAGGACAATATATATATATATATATATATGAACGGATATACTCCCCCCAAGAATAAAAAACCCTCCCGTTATTCCGCGCACGCGCAAACATGCAAATGAAATTGCATGTTGCAAAGCAACTTTCATAAAAAGTTTTCTCACACTGATAAAGTAAAATATGGTAAAACTTTAATTCTATTTTTCAAGGGTCCGAAAATAATAAAAATTCGTGCCTTCTCTTGTCTCTAAATAATAATCGATAAACAAAATATAACTTTTAATTCACACTTTTTTTTCTACGGATATCGTAATGGCAAAAATGTGTATTTTTATTTTGTCAATTTCTTTT
>JAJOZX010007744.1:0-208950 GCA_023014485.1 Bathynomus jamesi | reverse complement strand
GGTGAATTAATAAGAGCTTGGAGGTCTGTATCCGTGGACAGCCTCAGCCATCTCTGAAAGGTTGATGTGTGACAGTCCAGGATCAGAAATTGCTGAGATGCGAGATAGAGCATCCGGCACAACATTCAAAGAACCTGAAATGTGTCGAATGTCTGAAGTAAATTGGAGGATAAAATCAAGGTGTCTTCTCTCAATAGGAGCATGAGAGTCTGATTGAGAATGGAGAGCAAATATTAACGGACGATGATCCGTAAAAATGCTGAAGTCACGTCCTTCCAGGAATGGTCGGAAATGACGGATGGAGAGGTATATAGCCAGCAACTCTCGACCGAAAGTGCTGTACCTCATTTGTGAAGGTGAGAGCTTGCGTGAAAAGAATGCGAGAGGTTCCCAAACGCCTGAAACAAGCTGCTGGAGCACTCCTGACACTGCAACGTCAGAGGCATCAGTGGCTAAGTTCAGAGGAGCGTCTGTTTGAGGGTGAACAAGGCATGTAGCTTTTGCTATAGCCTCTTTTGCTTGTGAAAAAGCATTGGTAGCTTCGGGGTTCCACAAAACTGCAGTGGATCTGCCACTTTTTGATTGGCGAAGAAGAGAGGTTATGGATGCAAGAATGTCTGCACACTGAGGAATGAAGCGATGGTAGAAGTTTACCATCCCTAAGAAGCGACGAAGTTGCTTTTGGGTTTGTGGTTGTGGGAAAGACCTTATCACAGATACTTTATTTTCAAGAGGAGAGATGCCCTTCGAAGTAACTTTGTGTCCTAAGAAGGTGAGCTCATCTACAGCAAAGACACATTTTTCAGGGTTTAGCAGTATACCATATTCTGCCAACCGAGAAAAAACTAAGCGTAAATGTTAAATATGTTCTGAGGGAGAAGAACTTGCGATGAGAATGTCATCGACATATGTGAATGTGAAGGAGAGACCTCTCAACACTTCATCAATGAAGCGTTGAAAAGTTTGGGCCGCATTACGCAGTCCGTATGGCATTTTTGTCATTTCAAATAACCCAAAAGGAGTTGTTGTAGCAGTTTTATGTATGTGTTCAGGGTGTACAGGAATTTGATGAAAAGCTCGCACCAAGTCAAGGTGTGAAAATACTGTGGTGCCGTGGAGAGCAGAAGTAAAATCGTCTAAGTAAGGAAGGGGATAGCGATCTGGAATCGTGTTGTCATTCAAAGCACGATAATCTCCGCATGGACGCCAGTCTCCAGGTGTAGGTTTTGGGACCATGTGTAAAGCAGAGGCATACGGGCTGCTTGAAGGCCGTATAATACCGAGTTCGAGCATGTGTTCAAACTCTCGTCTCACAATTGCAAGACGATAGTTCGAGCATGTGTTCAAACTCTCGTCTCACAATTGCAAGACGATCTGGAGCTAAGCGACGTGGGCAGGTGAAAACAGGCGAGCCTACCGTATCAATACGGTGGACAACAGAGTGTTTAATAGGGGTATCCTTAGAACAGGGTTGCGTAAGGGAAGAAAATTCATTCAGGAGCTGATCTATAGCAAGTGAGCACTGTGGCAGAGAACTTGCCAATAATGATGAGGGGTGTGCGGTAGGAGAACCAATTACTGAAAGATGTGTGGCATTATCAATTAATTGTGCTCTACGAACATCAACTAATAAATCATTTGCAGAAAGGAAATCAGAGCCTAACATTGGGGTATATACATCCGCGACAAGAAATATCCAGCGGAAAACACGTCTAAGTCCAAGAGAAACTGAAATAGAACGACGTCCATAAGTGTGAATAGATGAAGAATTAGCTGCACGTAAAATGAAAGGAGAAGGTACGTTTGCACGGTCTGCGGCTGTCGCAGGAATAACACTGTATTGAGCTCCAGTGTCAATAAGGAATGCACAGCCTGAGAGTGGATCATGCAAGGTGAACGTTGGACCAGGTGGTGCAGTATTTTGTGAATCATTAGTTTTTTGTAGAGGAAGGTTAGTATTGCTGTGAGAAGGAGTTTGTGTTGTATTTGGAGAATTTGTTGGGGTATTACATTAGCTGTGGTTGAATAAGTAGGTTGCGATTCTTTAACTTTACTTGTGTACGTAGGTGTTGGTTTGCAGTGTTAAATGAGGTAGTTGAGTGTGTAGTAATAGGTTGAACATTATTTGTGGTAGAGTAATACTTAGTTAAAATTGAGGTAGGATTAGATGAGGTAGTGGTAGGGTTAGTTGAAGTAAGGATAGGTTGAGAAGCTTGAGAGGCTGTAGTGTCAGACGCCTGTGACACCAGCCTGGTTAGTTTGAAGGAGGGTTAGGAGTCCATGGACAAGGTACGACACAGCGCATTGCACGGTCTTTAAACTTTTCATGATACCAGCAAGGAGGGGTATGAGCAGTAGACTGAGGTAAGGAAGTAGGTTGAGAATGAGGCTGAGGAGTGGGGATTGAGGAGGTAAGGCTAATAGATTTGGATTAGGAGCAACCAACTGACCTGTTTGCGGCGGCTGTGGTTGTAGTAGAATGAGGCGTTGTCCAGCTTCAAGTTGGGAGGCTCTATTTGGACCAGAGGGTGGTCCTCGTCTTGAAGAACTTCTCTCTCGTTCCCTGTTGCTAGCTCGCTCTATTCGGAGAGCTTTAAATTCTTCTTTCATTGTTTGTAGAATTTCTTTGGATAGTTTAATACTTTGCGCGGCCAGACTCAGAGTGTCGTCCTGCATGGCACAGATTTGAGGGTGATGGGCGTGATTATCTACTTGGCCCAGGCGGATTTCAGTTATCATCTTATCAGCTGTTTTGGCCATAGTGAGAAGGTCTGTATCATCTGGCATACAACGGAGCATTGGCCGTAGGGCAGTTGGGAGACCATTGAGGAAGCGGCGTCGCATTAAGGATGTTTTTTTATCATCTCCGTTGGTCTGTCCAGCCAGGTCTTGCAGATGCCTCAGGAAGGCTGTTGGCATTCGATCCCCAAGAACTTGGTCCTTGAGTAGAGCATTGAGTCGCTCTTCTTCCGATTGGCCGAGCCTCCTGACTAACTCGCTGAGGAGGCTCTCAAAAGCTTGGTCAGACGGAGGCAATAGAGCCACATCCTGCACTATTTTGTATACTAGTGCAGGCAGGAGGTTCTTTGTGATAAGGAACTTGGTTCGTGGGTCCGTAATTCCTTTTATCGCGAAATAATCCCGCAGTTGATTCACAAAGATTCCAGGCTCTTCAGCGATGAATTGTGGAGTGATAGGCTGATACCAGGGCCGGATTAACCATTAAGCAAAATAAGTCCGTGCTTAGGGCATCAAGGGAAGGGGGGCACCACAGAAATTTTCCATTGTCGGATTTACCATGGATTTATTATACTATTATAATCGCGGCTTATAGCCTATAAGCTGTTGAAAACTGAATTATATATATTCATATATAGTATTTTTTTTTTTTCATTGTTTGAATTT
Organism: Bathynomus jamesi; assembly: GCA_023014485.1. NCBI lineage: Eukaryota > Metazoa > Arthropoda > Malacostraca > Isopoda > Cirolanidae > Bathynomus > Bathynomus jamesi. The sequence goes on along the minus strand of JAJOZX010007744.1, from coordinate 205,545 downwards.
GTAGTGAACAACAACCCTTTTGAGAGAATAAATATATTTCGTTGTAATCACACACTTTACGCTTTGCGTTATTATTTTGTTTATATCAAATCTTTGAGCGCCATATTAAAAATACATATAGATTAAATATTTTCGTGTGCTATAGGAAGTTATTCTGAACGTGTGATTTGTGCATATAATATTAAATATATATTTTACATAATCATTTGGTATTGTTTTACAGAAAGATTTAGGTTTATAGAATTGTAATATAAATTAATATTAAAATAAAAGAAACTATAAACTCTCTATATTGCTGTTGTATCAAGTGATGTTTATCACGGCCATTATAATAATAAGATATACTGACCTAAGTTAATTAGCGTTGAAGAAGTTTATCTGTTGCTCTCTCTTCTTCTCTAGGGTAAGTCTATGAAGTGTACTTTATTTGTATACAGGGTGGGCCGTAAGTTTCCATACATAGGAAAAATAAACATTTTTTTATGGACAACCATTTTTATTTATATAATATGCTCTACATGGTTGCCATTGTTTTGAAAACACATTTCAATACGTGTTCCCCACTGTTGCTGAACACGCATTAGCACAGTTGACGTTATGCTTGTAATGGCGTTGGTGATACGTTCCTTTAGATGATTTATGTCTCGTATCTTTTCCTGATACACCATGGCCTTCAAGTGCCCCCAAAGATAGAAATCAAGGGGGGTGAGATCTGGGGATCTGGGAGGCCACTCCACAGGACCACGCCGACCAATCCAAGCATCCGGAAACTGCTGATCCAAATACCGACGCACGTGAAGACCATAATTTAAATTTTCCTATGTATGGAAACTTACGGCCCACCCTGTATATAACAATTTTATCATACACGTATGAGCTTCAGTAGTTTCACTCATATGTGTGCCATAAGTTCAGTGCAAAAAAAATGTAAAAACAAGATTCAGTCATGCTGAACTTTATAAAATAATTGTAGAAGACAATATTGAGTGTGCCTTCCCAAATGTAGAAATTGCCTTTCGTATATTTTTAACATTAATGGTCACAAATTGCTCAGCTGAGCGTTCATTTTCTCAGTTGAAGTATATTAAAAATACCAACAGAACAACTGTGCAACAAGGCAGGCTGGATGCCTTATCTCTACTAAGTATAGAAGCAGATGTGTTACGTAAGATTAGTTTTGAGGATCTGATCAAAGACTTTGCAATTAAAAAAAGTAGGAGAAAACTTTTCAAATATAAATGAAGTGGAAGTATACAAAAATAAACCTTATTTTCCATCTTACTGTAAGTTTTGTTTCATTTCAAAAAATAAAATTTTATTTTATGGTTTATTTTTGTTTATATTTTGAATTACATATATATGGGGCACCAAAATCTTTTAAGTGCTTAGGGCCTCTAAAGGTCTTAATCCGGCCCTGGCTGATACATTGTTAGAAGGTCTGTTATAGGTGGTGAATTTGGAGTGCCACCGTTGGATGATCCTGTGTTGTTGTTGTTGTGGGTCATTGTGGCTATTATATTGTTACAGGGTACCAAAAAAAATTAAAATGTGTCAAAAACTTGACAATGTTTCAACAAATATTGTTGAATGCAAATAATGGCTTCAGGTAAGCTTGGTTGAGTATGAGACTCAACTGGAGTTATGATGAGTGCCAGTAACAAAAAGTTACGTAAAATTATTTTTTTTATGATGTAGCCCAGTATTAGCAGAAAAATAGTCTGCGTATAGGCTGTTTGCAGAATATGGGTAAATTTGCACAAAAAAACATTAGAAAATGCTGATTTTATAAAAAGGCAAAATAAAAGGAATATATTTTGCAACAGAGAATACACTTCCAGTACAGATGAATGCTTAGTACTAGTGAATTTAACAAAATTATGGATGCAGACTGAAGATGTCAACAAAAATTGAAAAACAAATTAGAAAAGTTTTGCATAAATTACGGTGTTTGGTCACCGGCAATGTTCCCTCTAAGGTGTGCGCGTGTGCGCGCGCACACGAGTCGTGAAACCCGCGCACACAGCAAAATAAAATGCGCACAGGCTCAAGCGTATCATGCCCATTTGGAAGACAGGTTTCCTGAAAGTGAAGTAAAAGAATGGTCTGCCTTTGATTGCTCGGTTATTTTACAGAAAGACTTTGACTTTGGCATTGAGCATGTTAAAGTTTTATGTGCAAAATATGCAGATTTTCTTGGTGAAAGTTCTACTATAATCGAACAGTACAATGATTTTAAATTTGTTGTATGCGAGAAAATAAAAAGTAAGCTGGTTAAAAACTTTGATGATATGGTGACATTCGCCCTCCAAAATGAACAATTTTGTGACCTTGCTAAAAAAGTTGATGGATATTGGGGGAACTTTCCTAGCATCTAGTGTGGACTGTGAGCGTGGCTTCAGTTTAATGAATTCTATAAAGGACAAATTAAGAAACCGCTTGAAAGAAAATCATTTGGACATGTTCATGCGAATTAAATGTTACCTGAAGGATGACGGATGTATTAATCTTCATAGAGTTTATTTGGAATGGGCAAATGCTAAAGATCGTAGGGAGAAATCTCAATCATACTTAAATGAAAGGCACTTTCATTTAATGTTATTTTGATTATATTTTATTTTATTGAATTTTATTATTTTTTATTTTATTCCTATTTTGTGAATAGATAAAATCATGTATTAATCTTGATAGTCTATTTTAAATTGCTAAATGCTAAAAATTGTTTTGAGAAATGATAACTAAAATAGTCATTTTCAATTAATGTTATTTTTATTTTATTTCTTTATTTTGTTGAATTTCATTTTACTATTTTTTATTTTATTCATATTTTTAGAATGGATAAAATGTTTTCTTTTTTAAGAATATATAATACTGTAAACAGTTTTTTAATATCCATTTAATAGTACCGTAATGATGAAGCTATCACCTTATGGAAATAATATTTATTAAGTATTTAATATTTATATATATTTCATTTTGAAGATATCGCTCAGAAAAGTTTGCACAATTTTTCACCATGAATCTAAATGTATGCACAACGAAAATTTCTTGCGCACACGGACTAAAAAAAATTAGAGGGAACATTGGTCACCGGGGTCACCAATTGTAAGGGTCTGATTTATTATAGACCTTTACATAGATAATTAATTAAATGCCAAGGTCACCAGCGCCCAAATACTAGATTGGCATCCAGCACTGCGGCGCAAAAATAATTTTAATGAAAAAGGAAGGATGGATTATAAAAATTGTCAACATGAATTTTGTATTTTATTGACAACAATTAATGACCTATGTGCAACAATTATTTGTAAATGCAAAGAGGATTTTTACCCGTAACAACTTTGAATGATATATAAATGTGAAATTAAATAATGGCACCGTTTAGCTAATATATAACAATCTGCAACTGATACTGATACTAATAGCTGTAATAATAATAATAATATGTAACAGATACTAATATGTAACAGATACCAATATGTAACAGATACCAATATGTAACTAATAGCCACAATGACAACCTTGTCTGCAAAGAGAGACAAGAATACTGTAAGTGATATTCCAGAAAAAAAATGATACATAATAAAAATGGCAAAAATTGATAATTAAAATATATATGCTATATAGGCCCAGTAACCTGTGGATGATAAATCACAGTTAATCCTCATTATGAGATTTTGCTAAGTTAAACAGGAAAAACTATCTAAGAAAGTATGTAGGCCACAAATGATTAGTAGGCCATCTGCTAAGAAAATAACATGAAACATAATAGGCTATAAAGTAAAGTATACTAAGAAAATAATGGGCAGGCCTATGCCTCTTCAATATAGTAGGCTGAGGTTAATTATCTAAAACAAAGGCTACGGTAGGCCTCAGCTAGGCTAGAGTAATTTACAATTTGGCTTTTGCATAGATAGGCCTAACTTAGTCTAAGATAACACTGGTCAACACTCATTTTATTGCCAATCATATTAGAGTGATTTTGGGGTAACTTTGTGGTGCTGATTCCGAATATGACATCGGTTTTGCTAGATTGGCTCTGATTTATGAGATAATTGGTACCCCATTGAAACACGTAAAAATGCAAAAAATTTAATGTTCAGGCGGAGCCTACTTACAAATCGCATTGAAATTGTCTCAAATCATACAAAAGTAAACACATGAAATACATAATGGCATTTTATTCGGTCTCACCATCTAGAATGTTCCGGTAGTTGCCCATATGCACGCGTTATGGTTACGTTTCCTATTAATTGAGGGTATTCATTATCTCAAGAACTAGAGCCAAATCGGAAAAACTACTTTCATTTTGGAATTCAGCAACCCCAAAATACCCTAAATTCGTACGAATTTCCTTGGCAACGAAAAAAAAAAGTTTTTTTGTTGACCTGTGTAATTTATAGTATGAATCTTTCAGTACTAATCACAAACAGTATAAGGCTTGTTAATGTCGACAGTATGCGGTATTGCATACAGATATGCAATAGTAAAAAAATTAAACATTATGAACAAGAAACATGCCACGAAGAAATTTTGCTTGGTGGCACCGTGCTTTTAGATTCTAATAAAATGTGGAAACTTGGCGTCCCTTGTGTTGTTGTTGCAAATACGTTTGTTTTTACTTCACAATTTTACCAACAAGCCAAAATAATCCTTAAAAGAAAACTCAAGTCTAGTCACACCATGCCCCCAAAATTTACATTGTTTAAAAGGCACAAAATATATTTTTATATTTGCTTTGAACTTCTTTAATAATTGCACTTTAATTTTTAATTAAATTTATTCACTGAATGCTTAAGAATTAAAATTAATCACTGGACATTTAATTTGTATTTATTTATTTAGATTTAAAATATTTCATTCGTGCCAATTTGTGGCAATTTTCATTAATAAAAGATAATCCTGTGGTGCAAGGCACTACAACTTTTCAGAAAACTACTCATTTGTAGTACAGGATGCAGCCCAAGGTTTTCATTGGGAAAATACCCAATGCACAGTGCATACCTTTGTGTTATATTATAAGGAACCAGAAAGTAATGAAACAAAACATTCAAGTTATTGTTTTTTATCTCCAAATACACTACAATGGTTTACACTTTTTTAAATACACTCATACCTATTGTTAGAAAATCCCACCTTCATATAAAAAAAATTACATTATTTTACTGACGGATGTGCAGGACAATATAAAAATCGTTTCAACTTTGTTAACATTTGTAAACGTGAAGATTTTGGGCTGGAATGTGAGTGGCATTTCTTTGCCACAAGCCATGGTAAGAGCGCTTGTGATGGGATTGGGGGTACAGTGAAAAGATCTCTAGCCAGAGCGAGTATGCAGAGAACATTCGCAAATCAAATATTAACACCAGAAGATATGTTTGAATTTTGTTCAAACAATATAAGTGACAGCATAAAATTTTTTTTAATAAATTCTGAAGAAATTGAAGCTATGGAAAAAATTTTAAATGACAGATTTGAAAAAAGTATGCGGCACAAAGTACATATTTTTTCAATAATTTTTAAAATATCTTGCAACTTGATACCCACGTTTTTTATTGTTTGTATCTTTTAACAATTAATGGAAGTTTAATAAATGAATTTTTTTTTTTATTTCACTGTCTAGGAGGGGTGGGGGTCAAAAATAAAAAAAAGGGGGGGAAATTTTTCATTATTGTTCTACACATTTGAATGTGGTATCATTTAATAGATCGCTTCATGCTGATTCTAAAAATGTATAGTTTCATAGGTCTACGACAAGATGTTTGCGAGTTATTGCCCATTAAAGTTAGGTGGTAAAGTGGGGGCCCATATCTCAAAAACTATGGGTCATAGAACTTTTTTATTTGAACCAGTGAAATCGGCACCCGGAAGAACCCCATATGTCAATTTTCATCAAAATCCGAGTCGGAGTGGTGACATGCATTGGGTGATCTCTCCTGGAATGCCCCAAACAGGGAGACTACGTTGAGAAGTGATGTGTTTATAATTTATCAGATGTGAAAATAGAAAGTGCGGATACTTATTGAATTACCCTCGTATATAGTTTAACATGGAATCCGAACCATGCCCCATCATGGGGTGGTCAGAAATTACAAAGTCCTCACCCAGACTCGATCTCACTACCTCCCAATCAGCAGCCAAGCGTCTTAACCACTAGCCTACTCAGAGTACCCATTTATCTACCAACCAATTTTTATTGTGTGGAAGGATGAACAGCTGGGTTTTGCTGCCCGCTGCCTGCCATCACCAGGTCTCAATCCTGGAACCAATGGATTCATAGTCAGCAATGCTAACCACTACACCACCAAAGAGCAATATTACTACTATAATTCACTGAAAATGTGTCTGTCTGTCTGTCTGTCTCTGTTTGTCTGTCTGTCTGTCTGTCCGCAGAAAAACTTTTACGTTTCTGAACTGATTTTGACCAAACTTCGTATGGTGGATGGGGGTGATGAGTAACGAACAAAAATATATGTGACCAGCCATTCCCATGCAATTATTGAGCCCATAGGCCCCAGCACCGCGATAAAACTATAAAAAAGCGCAGCCATGAATATCTTTAGCTTCACATTGTGTCAAGATTTGTGAAGCTCATTAAGATTTTCATGACTATAGTTTTATTGACCAAATAATTGAACCCCAAGTAAGTGGGGTGTCTGCGGCTACACTGCACATTGGAAGCCATAGTAAGTGAAAAAAATGTGACTAGTTGTATTTGAAATTTAACTGCTTCGTGAACTTCACGTAAAATCTGTGAAGCTGCATTTAAAATTTAAGTGATTCGTGTGCTAATTGTAAATATTAAACTCTAACTTGCTTAGAGGATATCTCACCCATAGGATGAGTATTTTTGCTAGTATATATAATTTGTGCAATCTGTAACAATTTTCAGATGAAATTTTAGAATTAATGGCTCTACCATTCATTTTTTCTCATTCATATCAATACATTATTTCAGAATCCAGAAGCTCTTGGAGGCAGTGACGGACTGGCTATCTAAAAAGGCCCTGGAAAATATTCATGCAGGTGGCCCACTCACTGGAGAAAGTTGGACCTGCCAATTAATTTATTTTGAATGCAAATCACAATGGCACAGTAATTCATAAGAACAAGTGTGTTTAGCAGTCTTTGGAGCATACATGTATTTCGAACTGAAATGGAAATTTAATAAACATTGGCAACGAGCAAAACAATTTACAAACTGAATAGTAATAGACAGGCATTAGTGACATTAGTAATGAGTAATACAATACAAATTGTAAAACATACAAACATACATAGCAATGAGCAAACTTTGACCAAACTAGTAAAATTACAAAAGTAAAATTGAGCAAACTAATAAAATTACTTTGAGCAAAATAGTAATGAGCAAAGCAAATTGCAAACGGAAGAGTAACAGACAACAGTAGTAAGTAATACTTATTGCAAAACACAGAATACTAAACTAAAACGGAATAGTAATAAACAATAATAACGAGTAAAACAAATCTAAAAATACACAGTAATACCGAATTACAGTAAATTGTATGAAATCAATATTGTACTGAAATCAAGGTATCAACAGCCGTTTCAGTTCCTTGCTTCTGTTGGCAACATCATCAATGATGCGTTCCCGATCAATTTTGGACAACACATCGTTTTCCGCAAATATGAGTAGAGCTGTCTCCAAGACATCCTGAGAGATCATGTTTCTGGTCTTTGTTTTTAGCAGTTTTAATTTTGAAAAACGTCGTTCACAAGTAACTTGTGACACTGAAAGAGTCATGATGAATCTGTACGCCAAAAATAGATTAACATAAGCCCTAGAGTACAAATTGTACTTCATCAGAATTTTGTATGCACAGGTACAACACTGCTTACAAGACTTTCCAGATCTACAAGTTATCAAACCATCCAGATCGTCAATATCTGTGTCCTTATCAGGATCATCTGAATCGACGAGTATATCCATGCTCTTGTATGTTTCAGGCACAGATAACTTCAAAGATTTCCAATTCACACGGCTCTCGGCCCAAGTACTGGGGGGCCCACTGGGAAATTTCCCGGTATCCTGGTGGACCAGTCCGTCACTGCTTGGAGGGATCAGCTGATCCCATAATCCATTAGCCAATCAGAAACTTCTGCCTCGTCATTGCTTCTCTGTCTTGCATGGGTCTCTAATAAGATCTGTTTCGATATGCTCGTATTATATATCTTGTTAATCTGCGTTCGCATTTCAACATGTAAATAATTTTGTAGAAACAATTTTTTACAATTTTTTAAACCAATGAGACTTTACTTAAGTTCATGAGCCACTTAGATTTTGAGTACAGCTTCACAAATTTGGTGTCATTTTCTTTTGATGTGAAGCTAAAAATTTTGATGGCTGTAATACTCTTGTAAATAGATTGTCTAACCATAGTCTAACATACAATGAGTCACCATCTCATTCATAAAGTTTCATCTTAAATGAAAATACCATAGTATTTTACAATGTATGAAAATGTTAAGAAAATGGGAAACAAAGTAAAAGAAAGAATATTTCGGTGGGAGAGCAGAGTACGAGTTATTTAAATGGCTATATACTGGGCCTGATTAACCATTATGCCAAATACACTATGATGTAGGTCCCCACAAGACAAAGGGCAGCCCAATATGTTTAAGGTATTATTTTTCGATGAATATTTTTCTAGACTAATTTTACATAAATATTATTGTAGAAAATATTATTTCTATATTTTATTTCAGATAAGTATTATTTCTTATTATTATTCTCAATAAATATTATACTAAATATTACTCTAGATAAATATTTTTTCTAGATATGTTTATAATGTTCCTCTCTCTATCTATTTATCTGTAGGAAGACTTGCAAAAGGGGGTCATTTGCTCTATCTCTGTATTTCCTATTCATTGTTTGCAAGCAAACCAGAAAAAACAAAATACACTTTATTTCAGACTCGACAGGTACAAACATTATACAAGAGATCCATAGAAGATTAAGAGATAGTTGTCTGGAGCACTGACTAAATAGGCCAGTAGGGTGTATCATGCTCATTGAAGCGCGAATTTCAAGATTGGCAGTATGTATTCCTATTTAAAATTAAATTTTGGGAGGGGGTTTGTTTTCTTGAACTTTTGCTAAAAATCACGTTTAAGTGTTCAAATTTCCACTTTTCCGTTTCTGGTTATGTACAGAACAGCTGTGCAGGACATACACTGTAGTACAAATGTAACAGACCAGTTTCTTACCAAACAAAACCATTGTAGCAGCTGTGATAGGCTACTAGAGTTTCACTGATAATTTTCTATGTTTCAGATACAAAGCTTAGTGAAGATTGTATAGCCACCATGGCTAAACAAGGAGGAAAGACCAGAAAAAGTTCTGGTTCAAAGCTGAGTGATCTGGTGGGTCCAGGCAAGCAGTTATTTCCCACAGAAGTTCCAACCTGGAGAGCTGTGTTTCAGAGAGGAATCCTCCTCCAGGAAGAGAAGCTACTTCTGGATGATATGAAGAGAGCTCAGTACCCTCTGCAAGATTTGGCTAAGGACTTGGCATCACTGGTACTGGCACAGTGGTGCAAAAGCAATGCCAAGTTTACTCCTCCTGTGATCATTCAAGAGAGATCCATTGCCAGGAAGATTCTTGTCAGGTGGAATGAAATGATTGACCTAGTGAATGGCAGAGTGAAGGCTGCAAAGAGAGAGAAGAGAATATCTGAACTTGATACATTGTTTGACATAACAACCTGCAGACATGATATCATTCTCTGTGGAACTGAAACATCTGGCTGCTCTGGCTGTGCTGCTAGAGTTCATGTCAACTGTGACTGTCCTCTGCCTCAGAAGATTCCAAAGCTAGAGCTAGAGTGGCTCCATTACCAGAGGATCAAAACCTCAGAAGTTTCTGGCTTCTGGATGGCATCTGTTGATGTGAAGGAAACAGTGAAGCAAGTGAAGGCTGTTAAGAGGAAGGAGGAAGAACAGAAGGCAGCTGAGAAGAGAAACAGAAAAGAGGAAGAAGAAAAGGTGCTGATGATGATGGTGGTGATGATGAAGATGAGGTGACTTCCTTGCAAGAGTCTCCAGGCAGAGCAGCTCCTACTGCTGACACAGATTTTTCCAGTACTGCACCAGGCACAAGCTCCAGTGTCAACACTGGCAGTGTCTCCACCTCTGCCAGGAGGAACTACATGGATATCTCAAGCACTGCTGCAGCTGCAGTCAGGTTCAAGGTGGCAAACACTCCTGCAGCAGCCATTGCAACTGGTTTCTTGCAAGATCTCATCAAAACTGGCCATCTATCTGCTGATAAGGCATATCTAGCTGTTGACAGGATGAAGATATGGAGGGGCAAGGAGTCTGTAATAGGTGCCTCGGTGGAGGCCCTGGAGAAAAGGACAGAGGAAGAGGAGATCAAGGGAATTTTCTTTGATGGAAAACAAGATAAGAAGACAAAGATCATGAGGTACAATGAAGAAACTGGCCACTTCCATCCTGATATTACAACTGAAGAGCACTATAGTGTTACCTGGGAAGCTGAGGGGGAGTATCTCTTCCATTGTACACCAGAAGAACCTGGAGGAAATGAGAAACCTGCACTGAAGATAGCTCAGGCTCTGTTTGAGTGGATTAGTGCTCATGGTGCAAAGATACTATTGTGGTCCTTGGTGGTGACTCCACAAACACAGGACCTGATGGAGGAGCCATCACTCACTTGGAGAGACTGCTAAGTCACAAGTGTCACTGGCTGATATGCCAGTTGCATATTAATGAACTCGGCTTCAGGCACATGATCATCAAGCTTGATGGTCCCTACACGCACAAGTCTGGGTTCAGTGGCCCAATAGGAAAACTTTTGGAGAAGATCAATGACATACCTATCAACTTTAGCTTCAAGGCTCTGCCAGGAGAAGAAGATATAATTGAACTGCCAGAAGACATTGTACAGAACCTTAGCACTGACCAGAAGAATTGCTACCTACTGATCAAAGCTCTCAAGACAGGAGATTTGAGCAAGGAAGTTGTTGGTCTGAAGTGTGGCCCACTGAATCAGTCATGCTGGCTGACTACAGGTGAGGCTCTGTTGATGCTGTGGATGAGGCAGCATGGTCTGAAGGGGGAGGTGTTGAAGAAGCTGGAGGTGCTGCTGAAGTTCTGCCTGGACTTCTACTTCAAGATGTATTTTGAGATCAAGGTGAAGCACCAGATGAGGTATGGACCTCGCCATATTATGACCACTCTGGGACTGCTGAGAAGCCAGATCTCTGAAGTCAGGAACATAATCACTCATGTAATAGTTCGTGGAGCATATCATGCTCACAGTGAGAACCTCATTGCCTCTCTCCTTTGCATTGAGGATGAGGAGGAGAGGGCATCGGGGGTTGAGATGATCAAGAAGATCAGAGGCAAGTCTGAGTATGGAGACATGAGTCTGAGAACTCATAGAAACTCTAAAATGAATTTTGATGGCATTTCTCCAATTACTCTGATTAATTGGGATAAGGAGAAACTGTATAGGCCACTCTTCACTTGTAAGATGTGAAGAGAAGAAGTTGAGGAGCTTCTCAGGTCTCTACTTGAAGTTGAGAACTTCTCAGTTCTTACTCAAAGCTGTGAAAGAGCAGTCCAGGAAGTTTCAGCTGCAGCTCATGCAGTGTATGGGCAAGAGAGAAGAGATGGTTTTGTTCATGCTAGGATCGATCACAGAGAAATTTTGCCAGTTTTCAAGTCAAAGCAAGACATTATGAACATGTTTTAGATCTCTACAAGACCTGCTAGACAAATCAAGATGCTTTCAGAAGAAAAAATCTCAAAACATTCAGTTGACCAGCATATTATTACAAGCTGGGGGTGTAGGAGGGATTTGTACAAATATTAAAGAAGAATTGCAATTGCAAAAAAAAGAAAAAGGTTGAATGTCACAGCAGCTTGCGAAAAGGTGGGGGCAGCTGCCATCACACTCAGTGATGCCGAAAAGAAAATAAATAAAAATTGGTGGAGGCATTTCTGAAAAAAAAGAAAATGCAAGACCAATAAAGAAGAACAAAAAGATTCTGCCTGATGAAGAGAACAGCCACGAAATGTGGTGTATAGGAGACTAAAAATCATATAATTCCTTAGTTTTGGGCCATTTTGGGTGATTTTGGTTATTTTAGGGGTTATGAACCACTTTGGCTGATCTTAAATGGGTCCAAGCCTACCCCTAGAAATGGTTAAGGGTGTATGTGAACAATATAGAACATATGGAGGCATGGCCGTAACTACCTATGAGGTCACCGAGGTCCGGACCTCGGTAATTATTTCCTGAAAAAAAAAAAGGGACTGAACCGTTCTCCGTGTATGAAACGCATATTACCGCTTTTCTTTTGAAAAGAGGGAGCGTCGAGCGTTTTGTGTTTTGTGTTTAGTGTATAGCTTGGGTTGTGTTTGTAGATGTCATTTTGGTCTGAATTTTGCTCGTCCCGCCGCGCTCGAAAAAAATCTGGACCTCACTAATTTCTAAACCCTAGTTACGGCCCTGTATGGAGGTCATTTGAGGCTACCAAGTCTGAAATTGGCCAAAAATCCCATTTTTCGACAAAAAAGTGCGATTTTGAACACTTCAATGCAATTTTTCGCAAAGGTTGCAGAAGTCGAACCCCTCTTAAAATTCAATTTTACATAGGAATACATACTGCCAATCTTGAAATTCCAAGGTTTTCAATATTTGACCTGAGCATGATACACCCTATAGGCCAGTGAATCACTGTGTACAATGAACATACAATTGCCTATGCCAATGCTTCTAGATTTCAGATTTATAAAATATATTGGAGATCAGTCCACTAACCATGGCTTCTATTATCTTACTGATCGACTCACCAAGCCTAGTGATAAATCTAAATACAAAATTGCGAATGACACTGGCACAGTTAGGCACCTTATTGACTACAAACAGCATACTGACACAAGAAGGAACACCATTTACAAATCTTGGAGTCCTTAATAAACTCCTAAAAATATTATTATATGCAACATATAATTTCCTCAAATTATACATCCTGTAGTTCCACCACAAATGAGCTGTATACATTGGAGTACAAAAGTTTTGAACAAAATCAGCTTAACATCTAATGTACACACATGAAATTTTCTAACTAAAGTATTTCCCTGAGCATATAATTGTCTACATTGCCTTAGAATATCACAGTCATCTGAAAGACTATCCGTTAGTATGTGGCCAAGATACTTAGTCTGGGTTACTTCTGACAGCACCCTACCATTCAGTTGAAATTCAGGAATTTTATGTACTTGTAGGTCTTGGTCCTCATGATCATAACATGACTTTTATCAGGATTATATTTTGTCATTATCCTTCCCATACTTTTCACACACCTTCAAAAGTGTGCTGAGCCCTTTTCAGAGCATTTTTTAAGCTTTTCCCACTGGGCGACAAAGGCAGATTGGGAAGTGGGGGGGGATGGTGGATTAAGACAGTGGTGCGCTGCCAATTTCTTAATAACTGGTTCTGATACAAGGGTGCCGGACAAAATCCCGAAAGCCGAAAGCCGAAATCCCGAAAGCCGAAATTCCGAAAAGCCGAAATCCCGAAAAGCCGAAATCCCGAAAAGCCGAAATCCCGAAATCCAGAAAAGCCGAAATCCCGAAAAGCCGAAATCCCGAAAAGCCGAAATCCCGAAAAGCCGAAAAGCCGAAATCCCGAAAAGCCGAAATCCCGAAAAGCCGAAATCCCGAAAGCCGAAATTAAGAAAAAACAATATTAAGAAAAAACAATATTAAGAAAAAACAAAATTAAGAGCAGCTTCTTTACTTTTTTTAAATTTTAGACCCTAGCCTCTGTAAAGGTTTTAGAGATGTTCGAAATATATTAAAAATCTAGGCTAGCCAAACCTAACCTACGATACGCCACATATTTAGGCCTAGAAAATTTAAGGTTCAGCAAATCACTGAATTTATATAAATATAGTCTAAAATGCGGGAATCTGTAAGATATCTCCAACCTAACCTACCCTAACCCAAACAGGTCTGGAAAAGTTTAATAAATCCTACTTGTTTCTACGTTTACCCCCCCCCCCCCCCCCCCATTTCCAACCAAAGTCTTTAACACGTTGCGTGATCCCTTATCTTTTAAAAAGTTGTAGTTTCGGGATTTTTGTTTTTCTTAATTTTTGTTTTTTCTTAATTTTGTTTTTCTTAATTTTGTTTTTTCTTAATTTTTGTTTTTTCTTAATTTTGTTTTTTCTTAATTTTTGTTTTTTCTTAATTTTGTTTTTTCTTAATTTTTGTTTTTTCTTAATTTTGGTTTCTCTTAATTTTGGTTTCTCTTAATTTTGGTTTCTCTTAATTTTGGTTTTTCGGGATTTTGGTTTTTCGGGATTTTGGTTTTTCGGGATTTTGGTTTTTCGGGATTTCGGCTTTTCGGGATTTCGGCTTTCGGGATTATGACCCAGACCCCTGATACAAATAGGGGTGTAAATCGGCGAGCGCCAATGGCGCGATTCATTAAGCTCGGGGGGTCTGGGGTGAGCAGTAGCGCCTCCAGTGGGGTCCGGGGCAGAGCCCCGGAAGCCAACGCATTTTAGCTTTTGCAAACAGTATTTTGTAACATTTTGGCAGAAATTATTTAACATATTCTTTATAATCACTAATGACATAATCATCTGAAAGTAAACTAATTTTTCATCAAAAAATAAATAAATATTGAAACGACCACTGCTTGTGATACTACCTATTTTTTTCTATAAAATCCTAAAAAAATTTAGATATAAATAAATTTCTACTGACTGTTAAATATTTGTTAAAAACAAACAAAAGATTTGGTGATCCAATCAAAATTTAACAACTGGTTCGGGCAAACTGGACCAAACCAGTCCCAGAACACCCCTGGATTAAGGATACTATGGATCCGGATGTTCCCTAATCAGGCCACCATCCCCGTGTGGTCTGCAATAATACTAGCATTATTTATATATGAATATTCAATGTAAATTTCATATATACATTTAGGATAAACAGTTCTAATTGTGGCGTATGTGCATGTATTATATGTATTTATATGGCTTCCAAGACAATTCTATTTTTAAAAATTTTTAAAATTCCTTGTCACCCAGTACCCTAAAATTTTATTTACTGGGTGACAAATTTTCTTCACTGGGTGACATTCATATTACCCACTCACTAGGGGCATTCCAGGAAAAATCAGGCATTGCCTGAAACCACACCCACTTAGATTTTGCTTAAAATTGCTATTCATAGTTGTTTATGCTGAAAAATACGAAATTTCAAGTTTCAGAGCAATCAGAGTAACGGTTCAAAAGTTATGCCCCCCCCCCCCCCCCCCCCATTTTGGTGGTCGGGGCTGGCCCCTTAATTTTTAAAAGTCTATAATTCAGTCCCTAATTGACTAGGAAAAAAATTTAAAAACCATTTGAAAGCTCAAATCCTAAAGAACAATTGACTCTAAGTAATAAAATGCATTTAATTAAATAGTTAAAAAGTTATATCAGTTTGAGTATTTTTTTATTTTTTGGGGCCCCCACCCCTATGATACAGATATTCAAGATTTTTTTTCATCATTTTGTACCTCAATTACTCTTCTATATGACTCAGTATTTTTACCTCTAAGTTGTGTATTTTTCCCCTTCATTAGATGGTGGTGGAGGTTAAAAACATTTTATTTGCTGATAAATTCTCCATCTTCCAAGAGAGGCTCTAGTCTCGCTTGAACATCTGGCTGCCCTCTGATGTCGCTGCTCTCTATGATTTTTTTATTCCTCCCACAATTTGAAAGACCTTTCTGACCTCCAGGACAGCTACGCAGGAAATCCTTGAAGAAACATTCGTCTGCAGCTTTTGTAGAACGTGAAAAATAAGAATTTTGCTTACCCATTGTTCAGAGTACAAATCGCATTGAAATAATTTATCCTCAGCAAATGAAAACTAAACAATGCTCACCTGGTATATTCTTCATATTCAGCAGTCAAAAAACAATTTTGGAATCAGCACAGCCAAGACATCATCAAACCACCAGGTGGGCAACACCATTAGCAATAATTTCAACAACCTGAAAAAAATAAGAGGAATAATTAGACATATTGGAATTCACCTTACTATGGGGAAAATAATCCCTGATTTAATTTTAAACCCTATAGAACTACTCAATCTCGCCCAAAACCATAAAAACGACAGTAAGATCACCAAAATATCTCCACGACTGCCCGGGATATGGGATATTCCTTATTTCGGGGGACGTTTGACCTCCAATGACCTTGAGTATTGATGAATGTGGGTCAAAACGACTCCCAAAGTATCTGCAACCCCTTCAGATTGACTCATCATCCTAAAAACCCCTAGAAATGACACCAAGATCATCAAAATCCATCAAGTATTGACCAGGATATGGGATTTTTCAGTTTCGCCGGCCGTCTTGGAAAATGGCGGCCATATTGAAAAAGCCAAGCGGGGGTCAGGTGTACACCCAGGGCTGTTTCCTGGCATAAGCAGACTAAGCGGCCGCTTAGGGCCCCGCTGCTACTAGGGGCACCTAGACAGGCTCCCAGGTCATAGCTCAGTGGGCAAGAATAGGAATATAGCTGAAGTTATTATTAATATTATTGTTATTATTAATATTATCCTTATTATCCTTATTATTATCATTATCCATATTATTATTATTATTACTGTATTATTATTATTAATGTCGTATTAATTAAAGTTTTTGTATGAGACAAATGTGATAAAACGGAGACAAACGAAATGTTTTGGTCGTTATGTGTAAATAACTATTGTGAGATCTTATTTTTATATTATTTAACTTTATTCTTATTTCTTACTATATGGTTATACTTTCCTAAATGCTTAATTTTTCTAGTATTGTAAAATATTATTTCACTAATTTACTAATTATTAAGAGATTTTGTAACACTTTAAAACCTAGGATTATTTTCGTTATGTTTTCAAGTTTATTAATTCTTTTCTCATCTTTTTCAGATAATGTGAATTTGATTGGTTAAAACCTAAATGATCTGATTATTTGAATGTATTTGATTAACGTTACAATTACAACAATTATTATTATTATCATCATCATTATTATCATGATTATTATTATTTAGCAGATTAGTTGTGGTTAACTAGATGTGATTTCGTGCATCTTGGAAAATGAAACGACATTATCCATCAGGAGCTGAAAAATGGAAAAAGAAGAAAATAGAGGAGGAGAAGCTTTCCAGTAGCACAGGTGAGATGTGCCACTTGTATATTCTTATGATTACAGTTCAGGCAACTAGGTTAGGTAGACCATCAAGCTAGGCAAGTGCTCAGGAATCGTGTAGAGTAAGCTAGTCTCTGTAATATTTATAATATTTCAAAATGTGAAATTTAATGGATCACATCACCTCAAATTCTGTTCACACAGATCAATTATCAAACAAGATAAGAAAGAGTATTTTAGCAAAAATTAACAGAATATGTAGTTATGTTCTTCTCAGGAGCACTACTGAAATATTTGGAAAAGCCATCCTCAGCAAAGCCTGATGAGCATCATGAGCCAACAGCCGGACCATCCTCTATGCAACTTCAAACACCAGTAGAAGTAGAGCCTGATGAACCAACAAGTGGCCCATCTTCTGTTCAGCTTCAAATACCACACACAGGCATTTCTACTGAGCAACAAGAAATCAAGATCTGCTCCACCGCTTGATCCGTATGACAGGCCAGTTGTCCTGTCAGATGCCTTGAAGACAGATCTAGTGTCTCGAGGACTATTTCAAATCAGTTCAGATTCATATTCCCTAAAAGAGAGGATGGTAGAAGCGTTCATCACCATTACATGTACAGAACATTAATTAATGGGGAAAAAATAAAGCGAAGCTGGCTGATGTACTCTAGAAAGAATGATGCTCTTTATTGCTTCTGCTGCAAGTTGTTTACAAGGAAGTCGTACAAACTAATTACGGATGGATTTTCAGACTGGATAAACGTTGGTTCGCTTCTGAAAGGCCATGAAAATAGTTCAGAACATGCAGATAACATGGCAACATGGAAGGATCTGGAACTGCGGCTAAAAACTGGGAGGACCATTGACCAAACTGAAATGTCATTAATGGAGGTAGAGCGAAGACGCTGGCAAGATGTTCTCACACGTCTTGTAAGTATAATCCAATCACTGGCAGAGAGAAACCTTGCTTTCAGGGGGTCTTCCTTTACATTGTACAATTGAGACAATGGCAACTTCTTGAAGGAGGTTGAACTGCTTGCCAAATTTGATCCACTGATGAAACAACACATCAGCAGAGTCGAAAGTGGCCAATATAGTCATTCAAGTTACCAAGGAAACATCATTCAAAATGAGTCCTTGGGTCCATTAGTAGGAAGATCATGGATGCCATTGTTGCAGAAATAAAACAAGCTAAATATTACTCACTCATTTTAGACTGCACTCCAGACATAAGCCACCAAGAACAGATGTCGATTATTATCAGAACTGTTAAAATGGGTGAAGTACCAGAAATAAAAGAATACTTCTTGGGTTTTCTTGAGGTTTCAGAAAGTACAGGCCTGGGTTTATAAGTTCTGATTCTGAAGAGACTAGATGAACTGAATATTCACTTTGATGACTGCAGAGGACAGTCATATGACGACGGAGCGAACATGAAGGGCAAGAACAAAAGTGTTCAGGCAAGGTTATTAGAAAAGAACTGTCGTGCACTCTATGTTCCATGTGGGGCTCACACTCTGAATCTTGTAGTGGCTGATGCAACTAAAGCTTCTACAGATGCCATCAGCTTCTTTGGCAACGTACAAAAATTGTACAACCTTTTTGCAGCAGGTACACAGAGATGGACAATCCTAAAGAATCATGTGAACATAACACTAAAGTCTTGGAGTGAAACCAGGTGGGAGAGCCGGCTTAAGAGCATTGAGGCTGTGCGATACCAGAGCCACAACATCAGAGAGGCCCTGTTGGAAGTCAGAAACAATGCCACAGATGCCATAGCCAGGACTGAAGCACAAGCACTTGCAGAGGAGGTAGGGTCTTATCGCTGTCAGATTTGCACAGTAGTATGGTATGACATACAGTTAACCATGTGAGCAAACTTCTGCAGTCTCCTACAATGCAGTTTGATGTGGCAGTCAACCTCCTCACAAAAACAAAAGACTCACTCACCAGCTACAGAAACACAGGTTTTGTTGCAGCACAAGTTGTAGCTAGGGACATATGTGAGGAAATGAATGTGGAGGCTGTGCTGAAGGAGAAGAGGCTCAGATCCACAAAAAAGCACTTTGCTTACGAAGCTCCTGACAAACCATTTACAGAAGCCTTAAAGAGGCTGGAAGTCAAATTTTTCAATGTGGTGGTGGCTTGTGCCATCGGGTCAATAAATGAGAGATTCAAAACATTAGATGATGTGAGGGACATATTTGGGGTTCTCCTAAACTTCACCACAATGAACAAGGAAGACTTGTTCTGCAAGTGTGAAAAACTCTAAGATACTGAGCTCTGGAGCTGACTCTGACATTGATGGAAGAGAACTGGCCCTCGAAATTAAGAACTTCCCGACTTTACCTTCACACAACATGATTGCATTGGAGCTTCTCTCTTTCATTCATCAGGAGCAACTCGAGGAACTATACTCCAATCTCTAGGTTGCACTAAGAATTGCCTGCACTCTACCTGTGACAGTAGCGTCAGTCGAGAGGAGCTTCTCTAAGATGAAGCTAATCAAGAGCTACCTCAGATCATCAATGGGACAGGATCGCCTCAGTGGCTTTGGCATCATAAGCATCAACCAGGACGTTGGCAGGGAGATTTCATATGATGATGTTATTGATGATTTCGCCCAGAAAAAATCTAGGAGGCAAAAATTTTGAAGATACAAACTGTTCTGTATAACTGTTAGCTATTACACGATTGTATCGTAGAGTTAGTAATTGTTTGGTAGTTGATAATTGCATCATTTTTTATACATAGTTCTGTCATTTATTCTAAATAATGTATAAGCTAATTTTCAGGAATTTCATGAAGAGTATTGTTTCTGTTTGTCTTCTGAAAGTACATATTTGTTGTTTTGGACATAAATGTTTCATTAAAATTGTTTCATAATTGTTTTTTATTAACACAGCCATTTTTTGTATGTGTGTGCTGAGGTGATGTAGTACGGCGTGAGTTGGTGGATGGAGGGGTGGGGCCTCAAATAGGTATACTGCTCAGGGTCCCCTAATGGCTAGAAACGGCCCTGTGTACACCCGATGGATTCTTGAATGGGATGGTATAAGCTTTCAAAATATATAAAGATTTGCTTTATAACAAACAATGCAGGGTTCCCACCCCGTGCAACCAGACTATAACAACATTGTAGTCATTGGAGTCTGAAACTAAATAAGCTTTAATGTGACACTGAGACATTGGCACAATTCTGTGAAAACCTCGTGTGCCCTTCACTGCTTTTTCAAACCTACTACTAAGTTCTGTTTTATTATGATTTATTTGTTCTTTTGTAATGAATTTAAACTTCGACTCAAAATTTTGCGTACAAAAGTCATAGAAACTCCGTGGAGACAAGATGTGTCCTGTTGTTGTTGTGCAAACTAGCTTTAGCTGCTGCTCTCTTCACACTTCCTCCAATACCATCACAGGCATTTTTGCCATGACAAGTGGCAAAAAAGTTCCACTCTGCCTTTATATCAAAATCTGTTTCATGATGGCATAAATTGCTAAAATTAAAATGGTTTTTGTATTGTCCAGCACAACCATTGGAAAAATATTTCATTGTTTTCACATTAGGAAATCAAACTTTAATGTTTTGAACTAAAAACTGTTGAAATATATACACTGCTGCAGTCAGTGGCGGTCCTAGCTTACATGACGCCCTGGGCGAACCTCACCTTCAGCGCCCCCCCCCCTGTTCGCCAACACACACACATTCGAATCCCCCCAAAATAAAGGACAGACATAACTCTTTCACAAAATAACTTTTTATTGGACTAATTGTTGGAACTTCAGAACCAAAACAAAGACTCAAATTTCTGAATTTTACAAATCCTTCATCACGTAAATAGAATAACTCACTTAAGAGAATGTAATTATGATACTATGAACAGGAAAAATACAAATTAAATTGCACAACTGCCATAAATAAACTAGAGAATCAAATTTCTAAATTGTACAAATGCTCTATCACATAAATAGAATAAGACACTTAAGAGAGGGTAATTATTATGCTACACTTTGAACAAGAAACAAAATAAATTGCACCACAGCACAACTGCCATCTAAAGCCTGACTCTTCTTACCTTCCTTGATGCAAAGTCATGAATTAAATCATCATATGAAATCTGCTCAGCAATTGTATGATTTATACTGATGATGGCCAGACCGGTAAGGCGTTCCTGTGACATAGTTGACCTCAGGTAGGATTTGATGAGCTTCAGCTTTGAAAAGCTCCTCTCTGCTTCAGCAACAGTGACTGGAAGAGTAAGACCAATTCTGAGAGCAGTCCACAAATTTGGATATATTTCAGAGAGCTCCCTTTCATGGATAAATGTCAGCAGTTCAAGCAAGGATATGGTCTTTGATGGCAAGTCAGGCAAGTTCTTCAGCTCCTGTGCAAGCTCTCTGCCATCCAAGTCAGATTGTCCCTTAAAGTGTAGTGTAGTACTAAGGTTCACACATTGTTCTGTCAGCTCCTCAAATGTGAGATTTTGGAAATGTGTCAGCACTCCAAACTTCTCTCCCACAATTTCCAACGTGGAAAATCTTTCCTGAATGGCTGATGTTGCAGCATCAACCACTGCATTGAAAAATGTCACCTCCAGCTTCTTCAAAGCATCAATCAAGGGCTCATCAGATGCTTCATAGGAGAAGTGCCGCTTTGTGGACCTCAGCCGTTTTTGTTTTAACACAGCCTCCACATTCATTTGTTCACAGATATCTGTGGCTGCCATTTGTGCAGCCACAAAACCTGTTGCCCTGTAATTGCGGAGACCTCTCTCTGTTTTTTTTAGGAGATTTACTGCAACATCAACGTGCATGCTAGGAGACTGCATCTGCTTGCTCACATGCTGAATTTGGCACAACAGGTCATGCCACACCACTGAACAAATGGCGAAGCGGTATGACCCAACCTCCTCTGACAGAGATTGAGCCTCGACCTTTATTACAGAGTCTTTGGTGTGGTCCCTCACCTCGATCAGTGCATCTCTCACTGCAGCTGCCTGATATCTCAGGGGCTCCACACTCTTGATCTTGCTTTCCCACCTTGTATCAGACCACATCTTCAATGTGATGTTCACATGTTTTTTCAAAATGGCCCATCGTTGTGTGGAGGCTGAAAACAAGTTGTAAAGCTTCTGCAAGATGCCAAAGTAACTTGTGGCATCAATAGATCCCTTAGCAGCATCGGCCACAAGCAAATTCAGAGAATGAGCCCCACATGGAACAAACAGAGCTCTGGGATTAATTTCTAGGAGCCTGGATTGAACACCCTTGTTTTCCCCTCATGTTGGCCCCGTTGTCGTATGATTGTCCTCTACAGTCCATGAAAGGAACTTTTAGCTCCTCCAGTCTCTTCAGAATCAGAGATGCCAAATGTTGACCAGTGGACTCCTCTGCCTCCAAAAACCCCATGAAATGTTCCTTTATATGGGGCTTCCCCTCCAGTGACACAACCCGAATCACAACTGACAACTGTTCAGTGTGGCTGATATCTGGAGTGCAATCTAGAATTATTGAAAAAAACTTTGATTGTTTGATGTCGCTCACCATTGCTGAAATGGTCTTGCTGCTCGACAAATCAATGAGTTCGTTTTGTATGTGGTGGCCGAGGTAGCTGGTGTGACTGGAGGTCCCTTTTTGGACACGGTTAATGTGCTCTTGCATTATAGGATCAAATTGTGCCATCAGTTCAACTTCTTTCAGAAAATTGCCATTTGATGGTGAGAACAATTTTTCTGTATGTCCCCTTAGTGCCAAATTCCTAACTGCCAGAGAATGCACAATAGCAGTGAGACGTGTCAGCACCGCTCTCCATCTCAACTTCTCAGCCTCCAGAAGTGCCATCTCCTGCTTGTCAATGGTCTCCCCCTTTCTCATCCTCACTGCCAGTTCTTTCCAGATTTTCATAGAATTTAGGTGTTCTGAACTGTTGTCATGTGATGTGAGCAATGAGCTTGCATGCTTCCAGTCCGAGAGTCCCAAACTTGTTAAATTTATTTTCCTCTTGGAAAATAATGTACAACAGAAACAGAAAAGGCTGTTGTTTTTTAAGGAATAGACCAACCAACTTCTGGTTATATTTTCCCCACTAACCAATGACTTCCTGAAGTATTGATGGTGGAAACTTCTTCCGTCACTGTCGTTTCTAGGGAATACAAAGTCAGATGGTACTTGACTTGGTCCCCTGGAAACCAGTTGTGTCCGAATTCTCTCAGTCAGA
This sequence comes from Bathynomus jamesi, assembly GCA_023014485.1. Classification (NCBI taxonomy): domain Eukaryota; kingdom Metazoa; phylum Arthropoda; class Malacostraca; order Isopoda; family Cirolanidae; genus Bathynomus; species Bathynomus jamesi. Next base: position 182,131 of record JAJOZX010007744.1, on the reverse strand, counting down.
ACTGAAGGCCAGTTAGCAGGGTCGGTGGACAGAGACTCATCCTCAGGAGGCGATTCTGCTCCAGGCCTTTCTAATAGAAAGAACAAGAGCATTACTCATTAGTATACACACCTAAGTTAGATAACACATTATTCACAGCACTTTGTTATGGTGGTGGTGTTATGGAATTATGGTGGTGAAACACCACACATACCCAGTAACCCAGACCCAGTGATAATAACATTATAATTTATAACTGTTTGCAAAATGCTTTGCAGGGATGCACACACATACACATACACACACACGCACACACTCACAGACATATGTGCACACAAACTCACCTGAAGAGTCCTGCCGGGGAGAAGTAGAAGCAAATGGGTCTTCATCCTCAGGATCAGACTGCATTTGTGGAGACATATGTGAGGCTGAGGAGGTAGATGGCTCCTCAGCCTCAATAATGGCAGAAGTAGACGGCTTCTCATCCTGGCTAGTGGCAGAGGGTGTTCCAAAATATTTCAAAAGTGCCCCTGCAAATAGTAAAATAGAACATAACAGACCAATGCATGAATAGGCTAGTACAATTAATTTAACATGTTATTAAGCACAATTTATTAAACTTTTAGAATAGGAAACAAATGAATAATACAACCTCCTTGGTTAATGGCTAATTATATACATAATAGTACACTTCAAATGACTCAGAAAGCTATATCACAAAATAGCAGTGCAATATAGCAGTGAAGAGTAGATGACATAGCTCTATACCTTTATCTTTTGCTCGTTTCTCCTCTTCTTCTTTCCTCTTTTTTCTAAACTGAGCACCTGATAGCTTTGACCTCTTCTTATCCATTTGCGGTTATTTGACAGACCTTAGTGGCTTAGTGTGAAGATTCGTTCTGTAATAAATAATATACATTTCACTATTTAACCAAACCCAGAAAAATAACATTACATATGTTAAAGTATGGGCCTTTATTCCCAATAATATTAATCTGGAAGCATTTTGCATTGTTTAGGTCTTTTATGGGAAGGTTTATGGAAAATGCAATAGATGGTTTTTTATTAATAAAAATATATTTATTGATCTTTTATTATTTATTTTATTTTATTTTTATTTATTTCTTTATTTATTTATTCTTATTTTTATTTTTATTTTTTTTGCAGGCGCTCATGCCGCCCCTCCACAAATGCCGCCCTGTGCGGCTGCCCATATTGCCCATATGAGGAACCGCCACTGGCTGCAGTGTTATGATCTAAACTATCACTAATGATACAATAGCTAGTGTGGCTCAATTTACCATCTTCCATTTTATATACAACCATTGGGTGTAATGTAACCTGTTCGTTTGTCCAATGGAAGCTCTGTGGTGCATGGTGCATCTTGAGTGATGAAAGAATAGTTCTCAGAAAAGTCTCCCAGTACTAAAACTTCATCTTCACTGAGATTTTGCTTAAGGGTCTTCATGTAGATGCTTTGACTCTTGGTTATATAATGATGACGAGTAAGAGAATAAATTGATTCTGAAAGTTTTTCAATGAATTCCTCCACTGTAACAGTTACATTTGACAAAGTTGTCCTGTCAGTGCTGATCCACTGGTCATATTCAGTTGAATCCCTGGAAGTCAGAACACTTAATGTGTTCAAATAGTTAGCTACACCAGCAACACCAGGACATTCTTTACACTGGTGTAACAGACATTTAATGTTGTCCACATCGCAGACACTTTTTTTAATCAATGAATAAGTCAAGTCCTTGTCACCAATTGCTGAAATCATTAATTTGGGGTTCTGGTGATAGGTACAAATACAAACTGAGTGTGTACCTGTACCTCCAGCAATAACACACCATTTGGGTCTAAGAGCTGCAAATGTTGAAAAACTTAGACTTGAGTAAGTTTCTTTATACCTAAGATACAGTTCTTTTAAATTACTGAGTAAGAGGTGTTTTTGTTTGTAAATTTTGTTTCCATCTTTGTCTCTGACACTAACACAGTCCCTTTTTCCTGGATACACCCGACTAAATTTTGGGTCCTCATAAAAAGCTGTCACATTAGAAATAGTTTCATCACTTATCTTTTCCAGTTACTGTATTTAGGAACATTTGGTAATATTCCATACTGTTGCTTCATGCTCCTGGCTTTATCAACAAGATATCTACTTGCCCCGAAGAACTCTTGAGTTTTTGAGATCATGTATGGGGGATAGAGTAAGAAGCTGCAACTTTCTTTGGTAGGAAGTTGTAGAGTTGAATGCTTCAGCGAGCTCCCTCATCATAGTTTTGTACCTATTAGATAAATAAAAGGTAGGGGGATATCAGAATTTTCTTAAATTGAAATTATTAATTTAATGTACTCTAAGATCAGAACTTAAATAGAAAAAAATATAAGAATATCTACCTTCCATGGATATTTTTTAGACATTGTTAAAATGGTGTGATTGTGTTCTGTAAGTAAAAATGATATTGAAGAAAAGTTAGGCTATTGAAATTTAAAACATCTAAAATTATATACATCAAGGGTCTTCAATTGTGACCATGAGTTAGTTGCTAATGTAGTTGAATTTGAGCAATTCTCACCTTTCCAATTCTTTTTCCATGCATAATCTCTTGGATGTAAATGCTCCCTCATCCACAGATGCTGAGAAAGACTGTTCAAAATTATTTTTCAAAGTAGATACACACTTGTCGTATTTGTCTGATGCGTTTTTAGATATCCTGTCGGTGTTCATACCGGTGCTAGGACAGTTCGCTACCGGACAGTTCGCTACTAGGTCTGTTCGTTACTAGGTCGCTTCGCTACCATATTCAAAAAAGTTTGTTGGTTAGTTGGTCACGCCACGTGGTATAAAATAAACATTAACAAATATGTTTTATGGGACCTAGTATGTTTCATGGACTGCTCTCGATTTTCCTACAAAGTTGCAAACAAGGGCAGTCGATGACCCTGATTTTGTTTCTGCAATCATTTTTTTTTGAGAAACCTAACCTAACCTAACCTGACCTAACCTAACCTAGAAAAATGTATACTAGAAAAATGTATTTTTTACTAAAAAAGTGCATAACTTAACATGTTATTACATTATCATTTGTATAATTTAGGTCTCGGGGGGTACGGGGGCTCCGCCCCCGTGAAGATCACGCATCACAAAGTGAACCCTATACCAATCAATTCGTGATGCGTGATCTTTACGGGGGCGGAGCCCCCGTACCTCCGAGACCTAAATTATGCAAATGATAATGTAATAACATGTTAAGTTGTAATAACATGTTAAGTTATGCACTTTTTTAGTCAAAAATACATTTTTCTAGTGTACATTTTTCTAGGTTAGGTTAGGTCAGGTTAAGTTAGGTTAGGTTTCTCAAAAAAACCGATTGCAGAAACAAAATCAGGGTCATCGACTGCCCTTGTTTGCAATTTTGTAGGAAAATCGAGAGCAGTCCATGAAACATGCTAGTCCCATTTTATGTCTTAATAAACATCAACAAATGTACCTCAGTTTATTTACCTATGTAAATATTGTTAACACAGCTTTATGTATAAAATAATATAACAATGATTTTAACCTTTAATGGTAGCGAAGTGACCTAGTAACGAACAGACCTAGTAGCGAAATGTCCAGTAGCGAACTGCCCAGTAGCGAACTGTCCAGTAGCGAAATGTCCGGCCACCGTTCATACCATCTGAAATTAGGCATTATCCAAAATTTAGAATTACTGTAAGTTACAGCAACAAATTTTCATAATTTAATAACTAATCAGAATTCATTTATTGTACATAACTATCTTTTTGCAATTCCTTAAATTGTTAAAGAATATGTTTACAAGTTTGATAAAACTGCATTATTTTGATAACCTATGAAACAATGTATACACAAAGATAAAGAGTTTAGATGATTTTTAAAAATCATATAATGCATTTTCTGATAACTATACTTTTCAAAAATAAGTCCCCAAATTATAATTCATACACTACTTACGGAATATTATTGGCGAAATCTCCATTTCTTCAAGAATGTTCTTGGTTTGTTCTCTACAGATTTCAATATCACTGATCTCACCAGGATTGTCGGTTTGCAAATGTGTACTTGCTGGACTGCTTTGAAATGAAGAGGTACTTGTAGATGACTCAGTTTCAAAAACATCATTAAATAATTTATCAGGTTCTTCAAGTTCATTTAATCTTACAGACAGGGCCGGATTAAGCATTGTTAGGGCCGGGGGCAATGAATATTTTCGGGCCGGTGTCACTAGAAAAACACAATTCTTTACCTGATACATCATACATGAGTGATGTGATCAGCTGACTGGGATCGATCAACAGAAAACGAAACAAAAACAAAGATGTGATTACAGAAAATGTATACTTTGTTCACATAAATGGGACACTAAACTAGGTTTTGTAGAAGCGGAATCTAGAATTTTTTTTCTTCCTCACGGTCGACCAATTATTTCAACGGTAGATTATAGCGTTTACATAGTTTCTTGGGGTCGGTCAGCATCTTGGGGCCGGTCAGCATCTGGGGCCGGGGGCAAATGCCCCCTTTGCCCACATTATAATCCGCTACTGCTTACAGAACAGTTTGTACAAACTCTCCAATTAAGGAGTGCAAGATTTTTTCTGTTACATTTAATGGTAAATTTCTTAAACCCTTTAAGATTCTTTTCTTGTGTGTCTCAAAGTGGTCACAACACTGTTTATGATAATTTAAATGGCAAGACGTGTTTAAAATTTATATATTAGCTTCAGTTCCTGTAATAAGTAGAAAGAATATTAAATGTTAATGATATGATAACAGGCAAACACAAGCACAGCCAATACAGGCAAGGCACTAAAATAATATGGCAAGCAGATACCATATATGAGCAGTGTTTATTACGTGGTCACAAAAGGCAAACTGAACCCTTAATACCCAAGGCTCATGCTAACGGAAGGAGCCCTCAGACAATCTCATTTTTCTGTGACAAGTTGGAGCATGACTACACAAGCGTGATACCACTCGACCTTACAAACAGGCAGTACAAATTATCTCTTATTTTAATGTGTGTGTATGTGTGCAATATATATAGTTAGGATAAAACTATTATATAGTTAGTATAGCCCAATTCCTGAACTTGGGCTAATACGTCATCTTTTCACTAGCAAGTACGAAAATGAAAAAAAATCTGATTTTTTAGTACTTTCAATTAAACGCGGGGCAAATGAGTGACATTTCTGAGGAAAGCACATGAGAACACACCCTAATAACTAACTAAAGTACCAAAAGTCGAGGTGGGGCTATTTGTTGCATATTTACCCTTTTAAACATTAAGGAGCCAGCCCCACCCCCAAAATTGGGGGCCCCATAACTTTTGAACCGGTCGTTACTCTGACTGAATTGCGCTAAAACTTGAGATTTCATGTTTTTTGCACAAAAACAACCTTGTATACCAAATTTGAGAAAAATCGAAGTCGGAGTGGTTACAATTTTTTTTTTTTTTTTGTCCTGGAATGTGACCCTAGGTTAAAAAAAATGCTCTGGCCCTTTTACAGATGGAGAAATAAGAAGTAGATCATTTGCATACATCAAATAATTAACAATCATTGTACCAGTATAGCAGCCTGTTTTACAGGTGTTCAGCACAACAGATAGATTATCCATACAAACATTGAATAAGTAGGGGGCTAATATCCCTCCCTGCCTGACACCATTGGTCACAGAAAATGGCTCTGAATTAACCCCACCCCATCTTACAATCATTGTCTGGTGATTATACCAGAATATTAATATACGGACCAAGTAACCAGGTATATTACGCTTTACAAGTTTCATGAATAATTTGTCATGATTTTTTTAACACGATCAAATGCTTTAGAGGCATCCAGGAAACACAAAAATACATTAGCATCTAGAGTTTGGTATTTACAGACCATTTCCTTCAAGGCATATACACACATATCAGTACGCTCTCTCTTTCTGAAACCAAATTGGTTATCACTAGTGTACAGGTAACATTCGAGTCTATTAATGAGTATATATTCAAACACCTTCGACATAATACTGGTCAAGGTTATTAGCCTGTAGTTATCTTTACTGTTGATTTTACCCTTTTTATCTTTTATAAAAGTTTCCCAATAAAAAGCCAAAAAATTGGGCAACTCAACCACATGAACGCTGAAATGTTATCGTGTATCTGCCTTGTAATTGAGGCATTAAAAAATGTCAAAAAATATAATTTTAGAACGAATGGTTTACACACCCTTTCTTTCTTTCCTCCTATTGATCCACGCGCGATGATAAGAAGCGTTACTGATTATTTTGAATCCAAAACTAAACTGCAGAGTACATCTCAAGTTTTATTATTCAAATTGTAATTGTAATTATTATATTCGGTTTAATATCACTGATACGCAACGCGACATAAATGGTCGTGTCCGGTCACAGTCGCCACATGAGTGGAGTTAGAAAGCAAACATTGCAACAAGAAAGAGGGGAATCGGTAAAAAAGTTACCGAAAATTGACATTTTTTTCTTCAGAAATAGACTGAAGGACAAGAAGAAGAGCAACATGAAGAGAGAGAGTAAGAGAATCAGGGAATCATCAGAAGGAGGTGTAGATCTAAGAGCAAGAAGCAGAGAGAGAGGAATTAGATGTTGTGGCTGAAGATCTTAAACTGTGGACGAAAATTTTAACGCGAAAACAAAACGTAGTTGACTTTCTGCTCAAAAAAAAGTCTTGCCTATTGCCAGAATGAGGATTGCACCCTGAAAAATTCGCCAGAAAACAAACTAATCGAAACAAATATTTCTCTAAAGCAGTATTTCACGGACTGGGACAGTTTACTATACTCACGTGACCTCGACAGGAAACGTGTACTGCTTCTGTTGCAAGCTTCTCTCCTCAAGCACAGTGATGTAGTCGAGACCTAAGCACCCGAGACTGAGACCGAGATCATATGTAATTTTTGCATGTATTCAATATTGTGTAATACCTAATTCCTTACCTCTGTATTTCACATTCAGGAATAAACATTATAAAGAGGTTATCAAGTGACAATTGCAAATTTCCTCATAATTTATTCACAAATTCATAGTTTGTGACATTTTTCAGCAGTTAACTGCCTACTTGAAATAAGATAAATGTTCGTTGCATTTGAAGAACATCAACATACTCAGCACATCTGCTGATGTCCTGGATCTGTGGGGCCGCATTATTACACCCCCACAGCTAAACACACACTCAACCGGAGCACTGGAGGCAGGTACAGTTAGAATGTTCAATGCCAGGTGGCCAGAAAGAGAAACTTGGCCTGGTTCTGCTGCCAAAACTGTATGGTAGTCACTTCTGTCACATCAAGCTCGTTGATTGTGATTGTGTCGTTACCGTTGCACCTACACCCTGCAGCTGGAAGCATGGCCATGCAAAGGGGGTGCCACAGGGGCTTGAGCCCCTTCCCTTTTCTCTCCATGACTCAGAAGTGCCCTTTTATCAGTATTTTTTTATGTGGTACTTGTAGGTTATCCCCCCCCCCTCACCAATTTTGACAGAATATTTTCGTTAAAACTAACTAAAATATCACGACTTAACCTAACCAATTATATATTTATCAAGGGCGTACAGTTGATCTATTATTAATTATAACATTGTTTGTTTCTGGAATAGTATTTACTATTTACTAATAGATCAACTGTACGCCCTTGATAATTGGTTAGGTTGAGTCGTGATATTTTTGTTAGTTCTGTCAAAATTGGTGGGGGGGGGGGGGGAGATAGCCTACAAGTACCTTTTATGTATATAAATACAGTAAACCTTTTTAATCCTACCTTAGTATGGTAAAAAAAGAAATGGGCCTTTCCTGTCAAGGGGGGAGGTCACACTTCTATATAGGCTATTAATTTAAGTTAGCAAGTTCGAAAATTTGTCCCCGGGAATGCATCCCCCATTATAACACTAAGTATATGGGAAAAATGTGTCCCATTTACAACACTTAAGTACTTATCAACACAACATATTAGAATTTTCACGGTTTTTTGGTTTACACAGTATTTAAGTGCTGGCAACTGACGTCACAGGAAGAGGAGGGGGCCGGACTGCACTCTGTCGGATTACTAACCTCTAGTCTCTCTGGATTACTAACCTCGAGTCTCTTCGAATTACTAACCTTGAATACATTGGAAGAGTATGGTACTATCGTGCAAAGGTGTACTTGTAATATTATTTTGCAGGTTTATGATGACTTTATTAGAATCTGATGATGTCTGAATTAAACTGATGAGATGTAAGATACTTTATTATATGAAGGTAATGATATTTTCTTTGATGTAATTAATCCTAATCTGTAGTATAAACAATTCATATAAATGCCCTATGTTTACTATATCTATATTATTATTATAACTTGCGTCATTGAGTATATATATATTTTGTGTACCATAACTACATTATTGTTATTTATATTAACAGGAATGTTGTTCAATTAAGTTGATTAAAGCCTAAGAAATGGGGAGCGTTTCATTTCAATTTAATCAATTTAATTTCAAGATCAGAGGATATGGAGAAGTTTCTGAAGCCGGAAAGATTTGATGCTGATCCCGATCCCTCATCCTCAAGTTCGTCTCGTCTCTGGAGTCACTGGTTCAAGACATTTCAGAACTTTCTGGCCGCGTTACCTTCTGATCTTCAGACTCAAAAGCTAAGTTTACTTGTAAACCATGTATCTCCTTTACCTTTAGTCTATGAGTACATAGTTGATTGTACTACCTATGAAGATGCTATAAAGTTGCTCAATGAACTTTATATAAAACCGAAAAATGAAACGTTTGCTCGTCACCTATTAGCCACCCGTCGTCAGGAGATGGGAGAGAGTTTGGACCGTTACATGAATTCATTAAAGCATCTGAGTAAAGGCTAACTTTCAATCGGTCTCTGCAGATCAATACAGAGATGAATATATAAGAGATGCTTTTATAAACGGTTTGAATACTCCTTTCATTAGGTAACGATTGCTCGAAAACAAATCTCTCAGTTTACAGGTTGCTTTTGATCAAGCTCGCAGCCTTGAGTCGGCTCAGATTCAGTCTGATACTTATATACGTTCTACTGCTCCTCTAAATTCAGTTAGTTGTGAAGCTGAAACAATTACAATAGAAAAACATGAGGCTAAACAAGGTGCTAATGAAACTCTTTGCGAGGAGTCTTCTACTGCTGCAGCAAGGTCTCGTAGATGTTTCTTTTGTGGGAGTAATGTGCATCCGCGAGCTAAATGTCCTGCAAGAGATAGTTTATGTCATAAATGTGGTATTAAAGGCCATTTTGCCAGAGTTTGTCGCTCTAATTCAAAAGCTTCTGCTTCTGTTAATACTTTAGCTTCTCTATCAGGCTCTATTTCTCATTCTTTGAAAGAGGCAATTCTTACTATTTTAGCTAATGGTTTGTCTTTGAAGGCACTAGTGGATACAGGTAGTACCGAAAATTTTATTGATATAAATATTGTAAAAGAAAACAAATAGACTTGTAAAAGTCAAGTGTCAATGGCTAATACTTTTCATGTAACTAAAGTTGATGGGTTTTGTTGTGTAGATTTGACATTCAAGGATCGTACCTATAAAAATGTTAAGTTATTACTTCTGCCTAATCTATGTACTAATGTTATTCTTGGCCATGATTTTTTGTCTGACATGAATCAGTTGAGATACCTTTTGGGGGAAGAGAACCTTCCTTAACTGTGTGTAACCTTGCAGCAGCCGAGGTGGAACCTCCGTCTTTATTTCATAATTTAAGTCCTGAATGCAAACCCATTGCTATTAAGTCACGCCGATATTGTCAGGCAGATATGAGTTTTATTTCATCCGAAGTAGATCTCCTTCTTAAGGAAGGCATTATCGAACCCAGTCGAAGTCCTTGGCGGGCACAAGTTTTAGTGGTAGCCAATGAATCTCATAAAAAAACGCCTAGTTAGCGATTATTCTCAAACAGTAAATAGGTACACGCAGTTGGACGCTTATCCTCTGCTTAATATGAATGAAATGGTGGGCGAAATTGCACAGTATAGTATCTTTAGTACAATAGATCTTAAGAGCGCCTATCATTTGATCCCTATCAAGGAGGAGGATAAGCCATACACTGCTTTCGAAGCCTGTGGCCAGCTGTTTCATTTCAATAGAATCCCGTTTGGTGTAACAAACGGCGTAGCCTGTTTTCAGAGAGTAATCGATGACATAATTCGTAAAGAGGGTTTAAAGGATACTTTCATTTATGTGGACGATATCACTATATGTGGACACGATCAGAAGGAGCATGATGATAATTTGACAAAATTTTTAAATGTTGTAAAAAAGTATAATCTTCATATTAACGAAAATAAGAGTTCTACATCTAAGTCATCTATAGATTTACTAGGTTATAGAATAAGTAATGGTTCTTTAAAGCCTGATCCTGAGAGGTTAAAACCACTGCTCGAAATGCCTCCTCCTAATAATGCTAAAGACATGCGCCGAGTAATGGGTATGTTTGCCCACTATTCTAAATGGATCGGAAAATTTTCCGAGAAAGTACGACCTTTGGTTGAAAATAAAACATACCCTCTCCCTCTTAACGTAATTAATGCTTTCGAAAATCTTAAAAGTGATATTGCTAATTCTGTTGTTGTTGCCATTGATGATAATATTCCTTTTGTAGTAGAGACTGATGCGTCTGATTACGCAATAGCTGCTCAACTTTGTCAAGCTGGACGTCCAGTCGCCTTTTTCGCCCGTACTCTGTCGCCCTCTGAAAGGAATCATTCCTCTATAGAAAAAGAAGCATACGCCATTGTTGAGTCTATCCGAAAATGGCGGCATTATCTGCTTGGTAAACACTTTAAACTAGTAACGGATCAAAGGTCAGTAGCGTTTATGTTTGACACTAAACATAAAGGAAAAGTTAAGAACGAGAAAATCATGAGATGGAGACTTGAATTATCAAGTTTCAGTTATGACTGTATATCGACCCCGAAGAGAAAATATAGCTCCAGATACGCTTTCTCGCGCATTTATAGCATCTATTAATAAACATCATTTAGAAGAGTTACACATTGCCTTGTGCCATCCCGGAGTAACTAGAATGTGGCACTTTGTTAGAAGCCGAAACCTCCCATATTCAATTGAAGATGTAAAAAACGTTATTTCAAAATGCACTGTATGCGCCCAGTGTAAACCGAAGTATTTAAATAGTAATCAAGGTCAGTTAATAAAAGCTACACAACCTTTCGAAAGATTAAATATTGACTTTAAAGGTCCTTTGCCTTCCAATTCCCGTAATCGTTATCTGCTAACGATAGTAGACGAATTTTCGAGGTTTCCTTTCGCGTTTTCATGTGCGGACACTTCTGCTGAAACTGTAGTTGATTGTCTTAGTCAACTTTTTGCTATCTTTGGTGCACCCGCGTATGTGCACTCCGATAGAGGTTCCTCCTTTATGTCGTATACACTTAAACAGTTTTTGAACTCACGCGGAGTGGCCACTAGTAGAACGACCCATATAATCCCCAGGGAAATGGTTTAGTTGAGAGATATAACGGAATTATATGGAAAGGAGTAAATTTAGCTTTGGCTTCAAGAAAACTCCCTGTTGGCTGTTGGGAAACGGTTTTGCCCAATGTATTACATAGCATACGATCTCTTTTATGTACTTCTACAAACTGCACCCCTCATGAGAGATTATTTAATTATCAGCGTCGATCTACAAATGGCCATTCCATACCTACGTGGCTTACCGCCCCGGGTAAAGTATTATTGAAAAATTATACACGTCAGTCTAAATATGAGCCTCCAGTTGAAGAAGTAGAACTCATTGAGGCTAATCCCGAATATGCTCATGTTCGTCTCCCGGAGGCCGAGAGACTACTGTCTCGCTTAAGCACCTCGCCCTGCTGGGGAATCTGAAACTCGAGAATACGAAAATACTAACGAAGGTGATGGTGTGTTAAACAACCATCCCCCGTCACCTACCATCCTGCCCTCAAATCCGTCACCCACCATTGCTCCCTCCAATCCCTCACCGGTCAACGCTCCTCACACTTCAGTAGATGATGATAATCAAAATACAGAGTCCCCTATGACTGAGGTACGGCGATCAGGGCGTACTCGGTGTCCGCCTAGTTATTTTGAGGACTATATTGTTCAATCTAAGTAGGAGGGAAAAATGTAATATTATTTTGCAGGTTTATGATGACTTTATTAGAATGTTATACCTACTGTAAGTAAAATCATTTGTGTTTATATTCAATTCGATTAAACTCATGAATCTGATGATGTCTGAATTAAACTGATGAGATGTAAGATACTTTATTATATGAAGGTAATGATATTTTCTTTGATGTAATTAATCCTAATCTGTAGTATAAACAGTGGTGGGCACCGTTAACCAAAAAGTTAACTTCGATAACGATAATCCGTTAACCCCAATTTTTAACTCCGATAACGATAATCCGATAATTTTACTACAAAGTTAACGGAAGTTAACGATAATCCGTTAACGATAACTATTTCTTTACTAACATTTAAAAAAATCAAGGAAGAAGCTTTAAAACCCATAGAAAATGTTTATTTATGCAAAATCCAACAATAAATAGGTATTTAACTGTATTTTTATCAAGTTTTGCAACTTTTTTACTTAATAACTTTTTTTTTATTTTTAATAAAAAATGTACTGATTACATGTTTTGAAACCCTTGTAACCACTAACCATTAACTAAATTTTAATTTACCAGAGAATTATTATGGCGGGAACTGAAAGGTAAAATTAAATTTTAGGCACATTTATTAAAGACTATGACACAATGTGCTGGTTGCCCTTCAGAAAGACCAACTTCTCAAAGTTAGGCCCAACTGCCAGTCTTGACCTCTTGGGCCTCAGGATGTCCTTGCCGAGAGAGAAGAGCCGTTCCACTGCGGCAGAGGACGGAATTGGCAGACCGAAGTTATGGCGGTTTGAATTCATTCGCGGAGCGGTGATCTTCCGTGAATGACTCCTCGCAGTTAACGTGTTAACGGACTTTAACAGACTAAATATCGAGTTATCGGAAGTTAACTGGTCCGATAACGATAAATGGAAATTAACTTCCGTTAATAGTCCGTTAAAAAAAGTTAACTTCGTTAATTAACTGTTATCGGATTAACGCTTTAGTGCCCAACACTGAGTATAAACAATCGCCACTAGAGCAGGCTGGAAGTTCCATATTCCAAGGTGCTTCCAGAAAGTTCCAGCCTGCTGAGCCTGGGACTTTCTGGAAGCACAAGCACCTTGAAAAATGTTTTACTGTGTTCTGTGGTACCAGTTAAATACTGAGTGGTTAGTACTGTACATTCTCGCAAAATTGAACAGTTCACAAAAAAGTATTTTAAAAATGTATTTAAAAACAGGTATTTACAAATACTAAATACTTTTCGAAAGTATTTAAATACGTAATTAAATATACTCTCCAAAAAGTATTTATAAATACATGTATTTAAATATATTTGCATTTAAATACGTATTTAAGTATTTTCAAATAAATTACTGCCCATGTCTGACTGCCTAACAGTCCTATCAAAGTGTAAAGACGTGTAAAATGAAGCTGTTAAAGCTGTTTACGTTTACACCATTTGCGAATTTTATGGTTTTAAGGAAGAACATGACAAACTTTTGACTGAACTGAAGGTAATTAGCCCCCTGCCCCTGGAGCCCGAACTGCCAGCCAAGTTTGGCTAGAGGAGCGACAAGTGATCGGAAAGCAAAACTTGCTATGTTTGCCTTTGAAGCCAAACGCATGAACAGCATCACTATTAATTTATTTATGCGCAGATTTGCTAAAAAAAAACCGGCACAATTTGCAATTGTCTAAAAGTAATTTTACACAGTGATGAACTAACCTGCACTTTCTAATGACAGTTATTATCCAAATCAGCTGTATTAAAATTTTTTCCATTTAATTCTTTTCTATTCGATATATATATTTATTTTATTGTATATATTTACTGGATGCCTCTAAAGTATTTGATCGTGTTAATCATGACAAATTATATTTATGAAACTTGTAAAGCGTAATGTACCTGGTTACTTGGTCCATATATTAATGTAATAACTTGGGGTTAATGACCACCCAAAGTTACTAGGTTTCTAAACAACAACAAAGGCACTTACCGGTGCGTTGAATTAGATATTCTTTAGGGCCTACCATAGATTTCCTGCGTCCCACAAAGCAGTCTACCTAAACTGTCTAACTTTACTAGTTTAGAAGCTATAGACATTACCCCTAACTATTGTTATTTATTGACAACTTTCTACTCCATTTGTCACCTTAGAAACATCACCAAATTGAACTTAGCACCAACGATTTAGTCGGATGTGAATAACCATACTCTAGTCCAGCCAAAACCAAACGAACAGCCCGCGTTGCTCCGTTTATCCCTTTGTGTTGCCATTCAGCCTTCTTTTAGTGACTTTTTTCTTTAGTGACTTTAGACTATATATATATAATATATCGTGACCCGACAATTCAGCGCAGGACAATTCAGCGCCGACAATTCAGCGCCGACAATTCAGCGCAAGACAATTCAGCGCAAAGACAATTCAGCGCAAGACAATTCAGCGCGAAAATACCAACAAAGAAGAAGAAAGAACAAATCCAGAGGGAAGAGAGGCTTGCAACTGTTAGGTTAGGTTAGGTTAGGTTAGGTTTCTAGTTTTTTAAATAAAATCTTAATTTTAACAATTCTAACAAATTTTGTTTTTTTAAATAAAATTTTAATAATTATACTCCTTTGAATTTTATCTCCGATTTATCACTCCTTCGTTATGTCACTCCTTCGTTACGGTATTTATGTCACTCCTTTGTTATGTCACTCCTTTGAAATGTCACTCCTTCGATACAGACCCAATTTAGCATATATATAAATATACAAATTTTTCTCTTTTTTATTTATTGCGATTTTTTTTTATTATTTTTAACTAAACTTTTAACTGTACTGACTTGCGCTGAATTGTCGGCGCTGAATTGTCTTTGCGCTGAATTGTCGGCGCTGAATTGTCGGCGCTGAATTGTCCTGCGCTGAATTGTCGGTGCTCCATATATATATATATATATATATATATATATATATCCCCGCAAGGGGGTTCTAAGCTCGTGCTCTTGAGTGCTCTTTGTGCTCGTTTGTACATGCTTGTTCCTGGAGGTTTCACGTGCGCCCTCCCGGCCCTAGCACCCAAGGATGATGGGGCTCGACCCTGCAGTCCTTGTCATCCTTGGTCTTTTTCCACTTCGACTGTCCCCTCCACCCTTTCTTTTTCCTCTGTCTTTCCTCTCACTTTTTCTTTGTTTTTCTGCCGAGATATGCCCTTTTAAATAGAGGCGAATCGGTTCTTCCCGAACTTAAAAAAAAAAAAAATATATATATATATATATATATATATATATATATTATATATAAAATATTATATATATATATATATATATATATATATATATATATATATATATATATATATATATATATATATATATATACACGTCACCTCAATTAATATTCTGGTATAATCACCAGACAATGATTGTGAGATGGGGTGGAGTTAATTCAGAGCCATTGTCTGTGACCATTGGTGTCAGGCAGAGAGGGATACTATTCCCTACTTATTCAATGTTTATATGGATAATCTATCTGTTGTGCTGAACACCTATAAAATAGGCTGCTATATTGGTACAATGACTGTTAATCATCTGATGTATGCAGATGATCTAGTTCTTATTTCTCCATCTGTAAAAGGGCTCAGCACACTTTTGAAGGTGTGTGAAAGGTATGGGAAGGATAACGACATAGTCACAAAATATAACCCTGATAAAAGTCATGTTATGATTATGAGGACCAAGGACCAAGGTATATAAAATTTCCTGGATTTCATTTGAATGGTAGGGTGCTGTCAGAAGTAACCCAGACTAAGTATCTTGGCCACATACTAACGGACCCTTTCCTTTGTCCGGAGCTATAGGGCGCATCCTTCTGTGGCCAATGGGGGAATACATCTTCCTTCGATGTAAGGGCTTTCTCTGCCCTCGTGGACCATTGGACCCGTTTGGGGACCCGGCTGATCTCCTACTTATATTTCTTTCTCCTCCTTTCCCCAACTTTCTACCTTTTTCCACCCTTGTCGCTCTTAAACCAAACCCTGTCCCTACTATCTTTCACCGCGCATTGGATGAGAGTGGCTGCCTTTTAGGCACGGGGACTGGGAATGGGTGTATCTCCCCTGCGTGACATCTATTTGCGGTGAGACCGAGTATGCCCACGATTCGCCTTTGCCTTGTTGGAGTCGGTGGTGGCTGGATGCGCGAGGGGATGAAGCTTCTTTTTGTTTGCTATGGCTTCTTCTACTCAGCTTACGTTCAAGGTTGATGTATTGAGTTGATTTCTAGTTTTGGTTTTTATTATATTTATTTAAGAAAAAACCCTCTCAACAGTTGCACTTGAATGAGATAAACATGACAGTTTTTTCATAAAATTTCCAAGTAAAGGAAATAATAGAGACTCGTCATCTTTCTTAAGTTGCTTATGTAACACCAAAACTGAGAAATGCTCAAGTATTTTGCAGCTCCTACATCTGTATTACGCAGCAAGCGCCATTCCAAATCTAAATTATTTATATCAGAGATAGGAACTAAGTTTGGAAAATGTGATGCCAATGGTGCAATAGAATCTATGGTTTTCTCTAAAATGCATTGATGATTACTTAGGACTGGATCTGATAACTGGAATCTTCTTGATATTTGAGGAGCACTTTCATTATAAAAATCCAGGCATCTTAGCTTAAAGCTTTTAATCTGCTGACTATCAAGTACACTTTCAGTCTAAAGCGATGCTAATTTTATATATTCTGGCTTTAGGTAGCATTCTAGTAGGGTAGAAAGTATTGAGTATACTCGGCTGTGTAATAAATAGATCTTGGGTTCTTCTGCTTGCATTTCCTTATTTAGGTTATTAAATAAAGGCAATATAAAATCAAGAAATTTAAGATAGAGTTTGGTGGTTGGATCATTCAGTTTAAGTAAAATAGACTCAGTTGCTAGTAGATAATCCTCTGCAATTGCATTTGTAAAGAAGAGCTTAAGAGCTGAGAACTGCTCGAGAATGCGTTTGACAACACTGTGGTGTGATAGCCAGCGGGTTTGGCATGGGTGTAGCAATTTATGTGGTTTCACATTGACAAACTTTTGAAATTCTTTCAAAGCTTGAAATTGCTTAGGTGAAAGAAAATAATTCTAAATATCACGTGTCAGATCCTCAATGCCTCTAGGTAATGTTTTACATATGTATGATGCACAGAGATGGAATGAATGGCATATACATTTCATTATAAAAAGAGTGGGTATATCCTCTTTTAGTAATGTAGATAGAGAATGCTTGTGGCCCATCATAACACTAGCACCATCTGCTGCAAACCCAATCAAATTATCCTTGTATGGTATATTTGCTTCAATAAACACAGATTTTATACATTCATATAAATTTATAGCTGTGGCACTTTCAATAGAAACTAATACTATAAAAGAATCCCTTACACCTTCATTAGTCAAATTTCTAGTAACAAGGGCTAGATGTTTGGTGCCACCCCTGTCAGTGGACCAGGGCCGCCGCTTCCATTAGGCGAGGTTAGTAAATGCTAAGGGCGCCAAAGATCTGGGGGGCGCCAACGCCTCCCGCCCTGTGCACGTCTGATAGTATTATGTAAGAACAACATGAAAAAAATAATGAAGCAATGAGAAGCATAGACAAATGATGAAAGGTTGTACGACGTATGTACACCAGTTTAGCTTGACTGATATTTACATAATTAACTTATTAATCTTATTGGGTCATTATAGAACTTTCACTATCACGACTTTTAACCCTTTAGGGACGGGAGTCGTAAATAAGCGATTTAAAAATGTTGCGCGCACAGACGGGAGTCGTCAATAAGCGACTCGGCTTATTTACGGCTTAATATGAGTTCCGGGAGTCGTCAATAAGCGAATAACTGTTTTTATGTGACATCACAGTGCCACAAATGGGTTAAAAAACGGCCAAAATTATTTTTTTCAATTGTACTTAGTTTTATGTAGTTGAAATGTTTAATTATGATTTATTTTAATAAAAAATTATGTTTAGTACCTTTTGTATATATGTAATGGTGACATATTGAGTGATTTTTCTATAAATAATAATAATATTCCAAATCAATAGGTTATGACCTACTGTAGTTTTTAAGTTTCTCAAATTACTAAAAATATACTAAACAGATAATTGTTAATTAGGCCTATGTTTTGCAGATTTTGTCAAATGACATACTAAAATAAGTATGGTTTCATTTTAATCACTATACACATCTATTGTTTAAAACATTATTTGATAACCTGCCACTATATCAGAAGGGGTAAATAAAAAACATCGTAATACCTCTTAAAGTTTATGAAATTAATTCCCCCAAAATAAGTGTGACAACTGATATGAAAAAAAGTGTAAATGTGTAAACAAAATTACAAAAACTTCATATTTAGAACATATCTTCCTCATCAGAACTAATATTTAAATTCTCTAATATTTCACTCTCTTTTAAAAGTGAACGTGCCTCTTCTGACAACTCTCTCAATTTGGGGTTTCTATTCTTTTTTCGAACTGTACTAATGACTGGATCGCATGATACTAAAAGATAATGAATTTGATCTTGCATAGTATTCAGTCGAGATGTTTTTCTGGAATGATGGAGACGAACATTTCTTATTACTTTATGTAGACATTCTTGGCATTCTTCTGAATAAGAACCAATTGGATGTAGATGATTTTTCATCACCAAACCTCCATGTTGTTGTTTAGCCGATCAGGCCACCCTGATCGAGCAAGCCGGCGGCACGCAGGTAACCGATCGCCCTCTCCGGAGTGGACCAGAGGTTCAGCGCACTCGTGATGTTGTGTTGTGTTCGTTGTTGTGCTAGAGCGGTACAGTCCGTCATAATGTGTTCAATTGTTTGTGGTGTGTCTTGGCACAGGTGGCAGGTGTCGTCTATGGAGTTGTCTAGTCTGTGTTTATATGTCCATAAGTTGGGGTGATGTCCACATCGGAATCGTGCTAAGTTAACTCGATCCGATCTGCTCATGCTGATCTCTGACCTGTTAATGGGCGGCGGCTTCGCACCTAGGACCGCATTCGGACCGAGTCGTGTCAGTGCTTTGTGGGTTAGGTGTGTGTGTATGTGTTTTCTGTACTGTGTGATGTCTGTGGGGCGTGGTATGGAATGGAGTATTTGGTTATAATGTCTCTCTGGTGTTACCTTAATGGTGCGAGGTGTTGGTGCATGATTGTACATGTAGTGGCAAGGGTGTTGTGGGTTAGTTGTCGCTGCTGCCATGAATTGTGTTCCCCTCATGTCTAAATGTTCCCTAACTTTTAGTATTTTTGTTTCTGTGTGCAGGTGTTCTATTGGTACTTTGTGTACTGAAGCAGGAATTTTATACCATGGATATAAATTTACAATAGTCGTAGCAGCTTTTCGACAATAAGATTCAAATTTTGCAATGTCAACTTGGTTTTGACAACTGAGAACCTGCAAGATACAATAGAGCATATCAATTACTTTCTTGTTCACACCTGTGATTTCGGAAAATATCTCTGCATTTTGGAAAGCTCTTCTTGCTGTGTTTCCATCATTTGTGTTTCCAGCCCCTGCTTTCGGATGATCCACCAGTAAATGAAGTCGTTTTCTGAAATCCCACTTGATCTGTTTTTTTCTGGCTTGCACACTCTTCTTTCCTTTTCAGTTCTAGCCATCCATTTTTTAGTTTCTAATTTATATCCAATATGTAAGATAAATTAAAAAAATCTAATCCAGCAATGCAATATTGAGAGACCATATTCAACAGCATCAGTATTAATTATTTCTTTTTTCAAGAGAAAATCAATGTCATTCATTTGGGATGGTTTTGCTAAACATAAATTACATGACTGTGTTGAAGTAGTATCTGTAATTGCATTGATAGCCTTTCCATCAAGCATAGTTAGAGATAACTCGTATTTCATGGCAATTTCAACTTCAGTATTTTCTCCTACTCTAACTTTATGAGTGGTGTAACTGGGAATCACGCATCACTCTTCTTGCAGACTTAGTTAGTTAATACATGAAAAACATGTTCTAACACGCAAAGTCGCAAATAGTCGCAAAAAAGTTTTGTTTCTTTGATTTACTTAAAGGTTGCATTAATGTTTAACACAAAAATTACATTCCCCAAAATCCCCCATTTTTTGTTTTGCTAATTTTACACATTTTCTAGATAACAATTTAATCTGTAATCTATGATATTGCCATAGTTTTTTTAATTAATGCTATCTTTTTAGTTTTCAATAAAAAATATGCATGAAAATGTTCTAAACTGTTTATTCTTTCAGTAGAACTAAGCAGAACATGAAACTACAGACAATTTTTTGTGATATAGTAACTTCAAGTAAGTTGTTAGAACAAACATATTTTGTCCCCTCCAAGATATTTTAAGACAATGTATATTATTTCGTAGATTTTTCTTGCCTTAATGTAAGAGAATAAAATTTCAAATACTTAAATCAGTAAGTAGAAGTGTTTTATTTTGACGTGGAAATGGTTTTAATAGAATTTACTTAAATTTGTTATTTTTGGTTTTTGGCCGTTTTTTAACCCATTTGTGGCACTGTGCTTATTTACGGCTTAATATGAGTTCCGGGAGTCGTCAATAAGCGAATAACTGTTTTTATGTGACATATGCCCTTTTTGCTTGGAAAAAACAGTAGATATGTCCTTTTTGCACGCATATTTTAGCACTTTTGAGCGTTCTGATTTGTTACTACATATGCCTCGCTTTACTCGCTGTTTTGATTGGTCATGACACTTTCTTGAACTGTGAAATGATTTTATAATTTTATAATAAATGTATGTATTAGCAAATTAAAATAGATCAGTGTAAGGCAAGTAGTTTCTTCAATATGGTACCTTGATTACTTTGTGGGCAAACCCAATCGTGAAGTGGGAGGCGGGTGGGGGCGCCAGCTGCAGTCCTGCTAAGGGCGCCAAATAGGCTGGCGCCGGACCTGCAGTGGACTCATCAACAATTAAAGAAAATGAAGAGTTTCTTGAATGTTCATACAAATTCTCGCAAACAGTTTTACCCACTACATTCTTAACAATTGCTGTGCATTTTGTCTTTCCTATTCCTGAGTCATGACATACTGATTTAATTAGAGGAACCATATGATTAATAAGTGAGAATGGAAGATTGTGCTCACTTAGAAATGTTGTAATTTTAATTTCTCCTTCTTTTACCATTTTTTCCTGCTTATTATGGGTGCTTGTAATTGACATATCAAGCATACTCACTACATTCTGGGTCAATCCCAGAATAGGCACCTGATGTACCTCAATCCCAGATGAAGCACCTGCGTTCAACCTCAATCCCAGAATAGGCACCTTGCAAGGAATTAAATAAAAAAACCTGATGATTACAAAATTTATTGTTTATACAAAGTTTATTACAAATGTAATAAAGGCAAAGTTATAAAAGGTTTAAAGTGGTTTAATGAATAAAGAAAAATTTTAGATATTATAAATTCCTGCAATATGAGCCCGAATGTTTCTGAATCCATCTGAAGCAAATCTATCTTGCCACATAAATTGGTATAGATTAGGTTAGGTTAGGTTAGGTTAGAGTTGATTTTTTCAAATATTGATAAAAACAATGAAATTATATCTCTAAAAACTGTTTATATTTTTTTCTCCTCAATCCCAGATTAAGCACCTGTGTTTTGCCTCAATCCCAGATTAAGCACCTAAAAATGATTTCAGGTGCCTATTCTGGGATTGATCCTACATTCTTAAGAAAATTTAAAATTTTTTGGTGTTTCAACCCAGAAGCATGCTTTTCTACTTCTGATTTCCCAGCTTTTCCATCTATGTTGCAAACCTCGCAATGAAAATATAAAGGCCCTTTACTACTTTCAGAAAGCCAACAACTAAATCTGGGATTAGATTCCCAGTTCTTAACATATTTTTGTTGATAAATTGTACGTTTTCTTTTAGCACGAGGTGTCTTTATTGTATTGTCATCGCTGTCACTATTTAAATCCATGCTTATTTGGCTAGAATTAATTAAATAACATCAATCAATTCACTAAAATATGTCAAAAAACAAAAATATACCAGTAATCACAACAGGCACTTCACCACTCAACGAGTCTACGAGACTAGGCTAATAGGCTTACACTACGAATACAGTTGGCAATTCTTAAAATAAATTGATTGCCAGATGTTAGCTTTCAAGATAATTCACTATCCTTAAAATTATTTTTATTTGTAATATTTTACTTAAAAATTTCTCATACTTATAAAGCACTATTTTAAAATAGAATAGGACCATTTCAGCAAACTCGATTTTTCCCTAAATTTTAATGATTTGATAAAAAAAAGAAAATCCCGTTTTTCCCAACAAGGTTTGAATTTCCCTAAAACAGGGAAATTCCCCTGCACATGAAAACACTGGTTCGCGGATCCCCGGGGATTCGCAGTGGTATCTCCAAACACAATTTGAAATATTACTACACAAAAATAATTTGTGTAATTTTGTCAAATACCGTCCTCACTGCGTTCGAACCTTATTTGCAGTGAAAATAACATCCTCACTAATGTTCGAACGTTATCTTCAAACTGCTAAAGATCGCTGCCGCGTTTGACATTTTTGTTATATTTATATGCTTTATACTGTTTACTGAAAAAGTTCATTGTTGTGACAATAAATAATAGTTATACACAAATTTTCGCAATTTGTAATTTTTCTTTTACAGTATATTAGAAGGTTAAATAAATTAGCGCTATGATTGTTAGAAAATCTAGGAGAGGAAGAACCATTGTTGTCCCAAGGCGATATGATGACTAAGCTGATTGATGCAGCATTGCTTGTATATATTAAGTTAAGGTGTATATATATCCATCTCATAATTGTAAGGTTAGTGAAAAATTAACTTAATTTAGAGCTAGCATTGTTTGAGCTCTCAGGTGGCATCATTTTGGGGCGCTGCGCGTCCTTTCTACTCGTTTGTGGGATGTCGTACGTACAGGGTGTGGTCTGATAGAGAGCTCTCTTGCAATTCAGTTTGGTTGTTTAGACACAAGATTGTTGCATCGTGCAATAGTCCAGGTTGCGTTGTTGTTGCAAGGTTGAGAAAGAAGACCATAAATAGTACCCCTTTTGTTTTTATCTTAAATTCATACAACTAAGGCCTAAGGTAGGCCCACATCGAGTCAGCAACCCTGAGGTAGGACCTAATAGAATCTCAAGTCCGTAAGTTTTAATTTTAGCTTAACTTGGGCTGTAGGTAGAACTGGCCCTTTAGAATTTGGCCGTTCACGGCTCAGCTGGGATTTTGAACCCAATAAATAAATAAAATAACAATGATGAAAGAGGTTGGGGGTCCACGGAAGTTACCAGGATTAGAAAGGGATCCGTGACAGCAAAAGATTTTGAAACCCCTCTCTAGACAAATTTACTGTGTAGGGTTTTCCCAGTTCTGGACATTTCACCGTATGAAAGAATTCGAGGAGCAAATTGCTCATTGATTTTATAAATTAATTTAACACAACTTTTTCATAGGAAGAAATTAGATTGAATTGTCTGTAAAAATGTCTACGTAACGTTTATGGTGTCGGCTTGATTGGATTCGTGATATCAATAACATAATGACGTCACTAATGTCACGTGGTATATGACATAGCAGCTCTCTTCTCCTCAAAAAAAAGAGTGGAATTACTTGGAATTAAGCCAATTTAACTCGTAGAAAATGCTGTTTTGGCAAATATAACAGTTTTGCCACTGACGTTTCTTCATTCATACATTTGCTGTGAAGATATAGTTCATAATTTGTTGTTTCCTGTTGTACAACAAATAATTTTACGGTTAAACGAGTATTTATTACTAAAGTGTTGTCGATTTTTTTTCGAATGCCAGCAAAATGGTTTCTTAACAAAAAACAAAACATCTTTATTGCGGATCATTAACAATCCATAGCCACTTAACTTAACATACAAGTACAAACTTACGTATATATTGAACTTAATACAAAAATAATATATAAATAAGGCCAACAGCCACTTAACCTAGCATGCTGGCATACTATTTGATTAATTATCTGACAATTTTATGTATATTGTTATTACCTGAGATATCTTATAACACTTATAACATTTATTATAGCATAGCCACTTGCTATAACACTTATTATAACACAACTTAATATGCATAGATAATCTTTGTTACATTACAAAAATAAGGTATTGTAAACCAGCAGTTGTCTGAACCAAGACTGCCATATAGGTGAGAGGTACACAGTATCTGAAGACATGACATTGTACAATAACACATTAGCGCTGTTTTGGACCCTAGTAATGAAATTATATATATTCTTCCGGATTAACATTTGGCTGGTAGGTAGGTTACGCGTAGTAAACATAAAACTGGCACTGCACCATTTTGGTTCCCTACATAGCATACGAACAATATTATTATAAGCAACAGAGAGTTTATTCATGGCAGTTTTTGTATAATTCCACCACAGATGGAATGTATACAATGCAGTACAGTAAGTTCTAAAAAGGTAAATTTTAACTGATTTTGAACACATACCAAATTTCCTTACTAGCATGTTACCCTGTACATACAGCTTTTTACGTTGCCTCTCAATATCAAGTTCATCTCGCAGCTCGTGAGTAATTACATGACCTAAGTATTTACTTGTGTCTTTGACAGGTATAGTCTGACCATTCATTTCAAAAGACCCACATGATACATGTTTCAGTAGATTACACCTAAAAATCAAAATACAGCTCTTTGCCCCATTATAGGTGATGTCATTTTCTATACCATATTGTTCACATACCTCTAATAGTACTCTCAGCCCATGGGGAGAGGGTGACAGAAGAACAAGGTCATCAGTATACATTAAATGATTAATTTTTTCCTTTCCAATGACACAGCCAGTACGTGCAGTTTTTAATTCATTGGTAAGGTCATCCATGTATATACAGAAAAGATAGGGTGATAATATACCTCCTTGCCTAACACCATTAGTTACCTTAAAACCTAGTGATACAGTACTTTTCCATCTTACAAACATGGTCTGCTCTGTATACCAGAATGCAAGTATCCTAAGTATATATTTAGGTACCCCTCGACACAAGAGTTTCTTGAAAAGTTTGCAAATTGACTGTCATAAGACTGCAAGTAAGTGCTTATCCTATTATAAATGACATATTCTAACACTTTAGAAAGTATACTGGCAAGTGCTATTGGCCTATGTTCTTATCACAGATAGTAGCATCCTTATGTTTAACAACTGGCAACAATACGACTGACAAAATGGACTGTGGCAAGTACCCAATGTATCATACAGCTTGTGAAACACATTGCAAGCATAGGTATTATACGAGGGTTACAACATTTTAAATGTTCTGCTTGTATGCCATCTAGGCCACAACTTTTGTTATCATCTAACTTATGAATAGCCTGCCAGATTTCTGAGTCATTAATTAGTAGTTCCTCAGAGCATTCTAAATTTAGACATATATTCAGGGCCGGCGCCAGGGTATTCAGCGCCTTAGGCGAGCCCTTCAATGTACGCCCCCGCCCAATAAGTTTTGATAAGGTAATATAGGAACTATATTAGCTACTATATTGTTTCTGCAACTCGAAAAACCGTTGATAACATGTACATTTTCATCTTGTGGCTTCATATTTTCATTCGTGCAAATAATTCCATATAATTATTATCACAGAAAGTCAGTGAATAAAATATCAATAAAACACAAATTTCTGTTAATAATATAATATGTATAATAATAATAATATCTTCTCCAATTTACCTCTTTCGAGGCATGAGAGAACTGTATTACCATACATCTGTAGTTACATATGAAACACAGATGGAATTGCACTCAAGTTTTCAGACTTTTTTGTCATTTTTAAGGATATGCTTGTCTGCTGTGTATAGCACTTAACCTCCATAAGATGTTATTTAGGTTTACCTAAATTATGTACACTATAATTATAAATTTACAACGAAATAATAAGAATGATTTACAATGCTCTCATTTGTTATTTACTATAAGAAAAAAAGATTAGTAGATTTAATTCTGTCAAACACGGAACTTGATGGGAGAACTTTCAATAGCACTTAGTAGTATTAAAGAACCTTTAAGATTGTATAGATGAGTTGGCATCTGAACGTTTCCACCAGGTGATCAATAATTAGCGGTAACCTATCAACCACGTCTGACCCCAGATGAGCTAGGCTTTATGACCTGTATGAATACCCGGGCCCAAGCTGGCCGATGTGAGGTCCACACCTGCCATGGATTAACAAGCCTTATGACCTGGGGATTACCTTGGTCAGTACCAGTCTTACTGAGCTCTGCAGTTATGATTGCTTGCTGAATACAGGAACAGTGGCTTATAACACTGTGTAACACTGATTCTGTTTATATAGAATTTTTTATGTTTTTATATCATTTGTGGGCGCTGAGTCCAAATCTGGCCTTGGTTTGTGTGTATCATCAATGGTTTCAGAGATAATCCATTTTTCATGTTTTACCAGTATAATGTTATTATGGGCGCAGCAATATTAGAATAATCAGGAATTGTTGAGAACAATCCGGATGTTCGTTGACAGTTTCTTGCTCTAGAAATTGCCCGAAACTTCCACTGTGCTATATAAAGAAGAGCACACAGTCTGAGAAGTCAGTAAGTGTGAGCACACAAAGAAAGCAGGTTGTTTGTCTGATGGTTACCAGCACTGAGGTACTGTGTTTCTGTGCTTCTCTGTGCTGACGATTTGAGTGTTATCGATCCTTTTTTATTGCGAACATTATTTCAGTGTTGTGAATACTGTACATATTTTTTCTAGAATCTGTAATCTGTTGCAGATTTAATAACTCTTCTCTCTATATCTGCAGGTTATGATTAATGTAGTACAGTTTGGTAAAGAGAATGGCAACTAGAGCTTGTAAACACTCGCCGGATATATTCTGCTACGTTTGTGGGTATTACATAGGTCCCAAGCAAGTATCGCACAAGATTGTGAAAGGCACCAAGTTCTGGATCGCGTATCGGCTCTATTTTGGTATGCCTATGGGTGACCAAGATAAGCCTTGGGCACCCCATGTGATCTGTGGAAGCTGCCGCTCCACACTTGAAGGGTGGCTGCGGGGAGTACGGAAGGCAATGCCCTTTGCGGTACCCAGAATATGGAGAGAACCAAAGAGCCACCACGACGATTGCTACTACTGCATGGTAGATGTTTCTAAGTACAGGAAAGTTAAAGGAAGGCAGACTCTTCAGTATTCAAGCATAGCGTCGTCCATAGCTCCTGTACCACATGGCGAAGGTTTTCCAATACCACGTCCACCAGAACAGGTATCTATCCATTACTTTACCTTCTGTATTTACAGACTGTGGGTCATTATGTGTCGATTTTCCTTAGTGCTGATGCTCTTCTACATATATAGCTATGCCTATATTTTGTTTCTTTGCTTTGCAGGTTGAAAATGAGGATGCAGCTAGCTCATCTGAGATGTCGGCTGGTGAGGACAGTCATGATGAAGAATATACAGTAACTTTCAGTACAAACCCTCACTTTCCAAATCAGAGGGAATTGGACGACTTAATTAGAGATTTGGGTCTGACGAAATCAGGGTCTGAGCTTCTGACCTCCAGACTCAAAGAGTGGAATTTGCTTGGAGAAGTGTGATAACCTATATTTTTGAAACGGTTGATGATAGAGCAAAACCAATATCATTTTTGGAATCAGCGCCCCGAAATCATTAAGAAACGACAGAAAAATCACAATAAACAGAAAATTTTTCAAATTTTGTTACCCAGTGTAATATATAGCGTACAATATTGTATTAATAGTTCAGCTGGTGATGATTCAATTTTCTGCTACTGCTACAACATTGTGCAAACAGCTACAGCAATTTTTCGTTAACAGATATGGATACTAAGGTTAAAAAATATTTGCTACATATTTTTTTTCTTTTTCTTTCTTTTCTTTTTTTCAGGTTCTTTGAAAATAATATGTAAACATAAATTGTATCCCATTATTTTTTCACTGCTTGTATATAACAATAATCAGTGGTGTAGTGCTGTGGGAACGCGTGGGAACGGCGTTCCCTTACTTTTTTTGGTAGACGGAACGGCGTTCCCTCACTATTTCAAATAAATCCGAACTTACAAATTTCTAACGTCATGAAATTTTAATTCCCACCCCTAGAAGAAATATGAGAAAGAATCATTAACTGTTTCATTTCTTTTAGCTTCGACTGAGGCAATGCTAGCCTATAAAGATCTGGTGAAACAGTCACCACGGCGTACCAGTTGTTAACTTTTTTTAGTTAATCATTCCAGTTGTTAGCTATTTTTATTGATCGTACTGGATGTCATATATCTAATGACACTGGAAATACTGCATCTTCAACCTTGGAATATATCCTAATATCCAGTGCATATGACCTCAAAATATCCCTGAAATTGGTCAGATTTCAAAAGATTCCCCGGGGGGCTTACAGTGCCCCCGGACCCCCAGCTGTATGGGCTCGCCGCGCTCGCCATTGTCCCCCCCCCCCCCGCATCTGAGTAACACTTTCAAAATGCGTTCCCTCACCTCTTTATTTAGCACTACACCACTGAGTATTGGTATATGGGCCTCCCTGTTTACTCAGTATTTTATTATGAATGTTTATTGTGTATATAACAAGCAAACTGATTACACTGGTATGCATCAATTTTGCTGTCAAGGGTTTTGTAAGTGATTCTTATAGAGTTTGTCCTGCTGATTTCGAATCTGCAATCCGTTTTTCTCAATCAGCTCAGGTTATCCGGCTATGGCCTCATAAGTAAAATAGAATTTTTCGTGATTTTGTCAAAGCGGAATTGGAACAGTAACATCTATCATCACTTGTTTCACTTGTATAATATCTTTTTTTACTTTTCAGGCATATAGATAAAATATTTCATAATGAATAGAGCGTGTAAAAATGATCCCAATAGATTCTGCTACATATGTGGGACGGTTACCATGCCAAATAACCAGTCCCAAATCACTAAATTTGTGAAGACAATGTATAGAGCATACTTTGGAATTAAGCTAGGGGACCAGGACAAAAATTTCGCCCCTCATATGTGCTGCAAGACGTGCATTGAAAATTTGAGAAGATGGAGCAAAGGCAGAGCGAAATCTTTGCCTTTTGGAATTCCCATGATTTGGAGAGAAGGAAAGGATCACGTGACAGATTGCTATTTCTGCATGACAAACCTCCAAGGTGTGCTTATAAATTTATTTTTCTTAAATATTTTGAAATCCTCGTATGAAACTTGACATAATATTCACCATAATGTAATATTCACCATATATAGCATAATATTCACCATAATGTAATATTCACCATATATAGCATAATATTCACCATAATGGTAATCATACATTTACATATACATATTGTTATAGAAAATACATTAACACATACATATTGTTATACAAGTTACATTTACATATACAATGATTGTATATTTTCTTTCTTTTTCATTCATATTGTCCCCGAAGGGACAATATGAATGAAAAAGAAAGAAAATATACAGACTCCATCGACCTATTTCATATCTTACAGACCGCAGCCTTCCCTCACGAGTCGCCACTGTCTGAATGCTTCTTCTATTTCATATGCAAGTTTTATATCCATGTTTCTGTGTTTCTATTTTCAGGAGTTAACAAGAAGAATAAACATATTGTTGTATACCCTGACATTCCTTCTGCTATGAGACCTGTACCCCATGGTCCTGGAATTCCAATACCCGACCCACCTCAAACCCTGGACTTCGATGATTCTGATGATGAATCAATGACCAATGCCAATGACCAGTCCCAGTCGTATATACCTCAAAATACCGCTTCAAATGAGCCGAGGCCTCTCAACCAGGCCAAACTTAATGATCTTACCAGGGATTTAGGACTTTCCAAATTAGCTGCCGAGATCTTGGGCTCACGACTTCGAGAGGACAACTTGCTGGCTCCGGGAACAACATTCTCCTGGTATAGGAAACGAGAGGAAGAATTCCGCAAGTTTTTTGCAGTGCACGAAAATACCTCTTCCTTAGTGTACTGCTGCAATGTTGAGGGGCTAATCGAATCCTTGGGCCTGCCATATAACGCATCAGAATGGAGGCTATTTATAGACTCGTCTAAACGAAGTTTGAAAGCAGTACTTCTCAACATTGGGAATAGGGTTGCATCAGTCCCTGTAGCACATTCCGTACAACTTACTGAGAGCTACGATAACATGAAAATTTTACTGGATGCTCTCGTATACGACCAACATAACTGGAGGATCTGTGGAGATTTGAAGGTAATACTAATATCATAAGTAAACTATTGCTATTGACTATGTTGTTTTTCCAAGGGTTATTTGAGAGCGTATAAGAACACTTAACTTCCCCACAGAAGTGATACAGTCCAATGCATAGATTTTTTTATCTGATAGAACAAATTCTCTAAATTCTTTAAATATTTTAATTTTTTTCAGATTGTGGCATTTGTATTGGGAATGCAAGGGGGATACACGAAATACCCATGTTTCCTCTGCAAATGGGATAGCCGAGCGGATGAGAAGCACTATGCACAGCGTGAATGGGCATCCAGAGAGAATTTTGAACCTGGGTCGCATAATGTCGTTTCAGTGCCCCTTGTACCACCAACAAAAATTTTGCTCCCACCACTTCATATTAAGCTGGACTTGATGAAAAATTTCATCAAATCAATGAATAAGGAGGGTTCAGCATTCCGATATCTCGAGAGTAAATTTCCTCATATATCTGATGCTAAACTAAATGCTGGGGTTTTTGATGGTCCTCAAATTCGAACTTTGATCAAGGATACTCAGTTCGAAAACGCAATGACTCCAACTGAGAAGAATGCCTGGCAGGCATTCAAATCAGTTGTCACTGATTTTCTTGGCAAGCGTAGAAGTCCAGAATACGAGTCCGTTGTCGAAAACTTGATGGAAGCTTTCAAAGCTCATGGGTCGCGCATGTCCATAAAAATGCACTTTTTGTGTCCCACTTGGACTATTTTCCTGAAAATTGCGGGGATTATAGTGAGGAACAGGGTGAACGATTTCACCAAGATATCAAAATAATGGAAGAGAGGTACCAGGGAAACTGGGATATCAATATGCTGGCGGACTATTGCTGGTGTTTGAAGCGAGACGTGCCCGAAGAAAAACAGACGGAAAGCCAAAAAAACTTCATTCCTTCCTCAATAAACTTTTTTCCATATTCATTGTATGAATAAAAGTATTTATTCACACAATGTTTTCATTTTTCACGAGTGTTCTTATAATATTACTCGTATCTACAGTGTTTAAGCTAAAAAAATCAATAAATTTGGGGATAAAATTGGACTTATAATAAATGGCCAATAGAGAAAAAACCTGACCTGATTGAGGAAAACCAATGTCATTTTCGAATTCAGCACGGTCGAATTATATAATATGAGTTGAAAAAACCCTCACAGCAGACAAAAAAATTTGATATGCATACCAGTGTTATATGTCCAAGTCACTATTCAAAACATACAATCTGAATAAACAACTCGGAAGAAAATGACCATTTTATTTTTCGAATCAATTATATTAATTCTGTCACCATACAGTTTACAAATGCAGTACCAGTCCATGCGGGCAAGACAATTGTTTACTGCAAGATTTTCATAATTAGAAGTGTACTTTCTTTGCCTTCTCTCTAGCAAAGTGGTAAATGATTCTGATAAAATTTAAAGTACGGGCTAACTGGCTTTCAATTACAATAGTTCTCAGATCTTTCAGTCGGTCTTGGGCATTGGTGGACCGCAGATAATATTTTATCTGTTTCAGTTTGACTATGATAATCTGTATAAAATGTATGTTCATTAATTATATTTCCTCTGTTATTTAATCAATTGCTTTATTAATATTTTTAGATTTTATCCCTCCCCCCTCTTTCCGGGCCCCCTAGAGGTCCGTGCCCAGGGGGATTTATCCGGCTTCCTCGCCCTCTCGGCGGCCCTGCACGTGTCAGTAACGTACTTAGTTAATTTTAACATATTGTAATGTTTATAGCTCATCAGCCTGTTAAATGTACCAACCACGAGATCTTTCAAACTTATAGCCAGTAGAATCATCGAGTTTTCTTCTATTGTTCTCTGAAACCCACTTGATGAATATTTAAATCCGGTTCTACCATGAAATCAAAGCCTTTAATGAAAGAAGGAAGGATATTTATGGCTTTATTAAACGACACTAATGACAAACTTTGGCTGTGTTGGAAACCACTCGCCGAAAATATGTTTCATTCAAGACAGCCACACTTAGTCCGGCTGCGCAGAGGATCGTCTCGCGACTCACGACTCTCGATTTGGGTCGTGATGACTCGAGTCGCGTGTGATTTTACATTGACAGAATGGGAGCCCGCACACTGCAGCGACCGCAGCGGTCGCTGCAGTCGTCACAACCCAAGTCGTCAATCGTAAGTCGCAAGATGATCCTGTGTGCGGTCGACCTTACCCGCAAATAACACCCGCGTTTCTGTTTCTTTATTTCAGGTTGTCTGCGTTCATTGTCGAATGGGCAGAGGAAGAACCGGGGTTATGTTGGCTTGCTATTTGGTCAAGTTCTACGACCAGCTTCACCAGACGGCAATAACCAACATCCGCCTGATGCGAGCCAGAAGTATAGAGACTCCAGAACAGGCAAGAGCAGTCAGATTTTATTGGGATCATCTAGCATGGAGTTCGGGAGTTGAATAAGAATCTAGACGGGAGATTATTTAGGCACAAACTACTATCACTGACAAGAAGTGTTTGACTGGACGCTTTAGTCTTCATCTTTGACCCACTGTTACCAAAATAAAATCTGTTTCTCCTTTGACCCACGCGTTTTTCAATTATTTTATTAAGTGTGCGTGCGGCACAGGGGCCGGAGTGATTACGATAGTCCTAATGTCCTGTCGGATTAGGAGTAAATGTGGGAGATTGGACCGTGTGAATTAGACCCATAATTGATGTTCCATTTAACGGCTGATACGTTGACAATCATCGTCTACAATCAGATTCAATCTGATTGGGATCCATCCAGGCTTGGAAAGTAGTAAGGACATGTTTATTCTAAAAGGTAAAAAACTTCAAATCGTGAAACAAGTTTTTCATTCTTTGGCACAAATCACAAGCTGAAAATTATTACTAATGGCATAAATGCCAGTAATTCATTTGAATATTATTATTATTATTATTATTATTATTATTACTCTAGATAGTCTATTACAAGAACTGAAGATAAAGTTCAATTGATATGTTCAGCTTAGCCCCATCATTTATTGTTAAGTACGAAAACTAAATCTTAATAAGAAGCTAAATTTTGGCTGGAGTATTTCCCCACTCCCTCATCCTTGAAGAATGAGCTTATAAAAAAGGAGCTCATCTTTGGAAATCCAAAGCAGTTAATCGAAGCCTTACCAATCTATGCCAATATTACCTCGTTGTTGACAACAGTTTAATTTAAAACATCTGTTAAACTGTTGGGTGCATCATTCTCCTTGACTGCGCAGAAACGGGAAGCTCTTTTCACTACGTAAAGCGTTTAAAGGCTCAATGACGCAGTACAAAGGATGAGGACAGATATTCCAACTCCCCACCAACGAATATTCCTCACTATTCGAGAATTGACGTTAATGGTGTATGTGATGAGTTTGCGAAAGAAAAAGATTGGGGGCGAGGTGCTATTTTCAGAAAATATAATTTTTTAATAATTGCAGAACTTGCTGTATGTTGAAATAATTTCATATCCTTCTAGTTTTAGTGTTTAAACTGAAGAATGAGTTTATACAAAATTCAGTTATAAACGCTGACAAATGTATTCTCTAAATCAATGTACTGTGAACAAACTTGTACGCCATAATGGTTGTTAGAGCATTTTGCACTGAATATGGTCAACTTAAGAAATGTTGTGAAAATATAATTTTAAAGTCAATTTCGAACATTATTTGTGTTTCAACAAGAATAATAGGTATGAAAACATCGAGAAATAAAATTTAAAAAAGGAAATCTTTCAATAATTCTGTCTGAAACTTTCATGGAGTATTATACAATACTGTATTTATAGAATATTGTTTATCCTTTAAATTGGGGGTCTCCAAATTTTTTTTATGAGGGAGGGGGGTGTAGTAAAAACAGTAGTAGGAGTCATACTGGTTATTCATTTGTGGCTTAAAGTTTAAACTGTTTCAGACGAGTAGATGGATGCACTTTCCACTTTAGTTATTCAGTAAATAATGACTTTCCGTTAATATCAGTCGAGGGCCATTATGAAGGTGGTCGGGGCCGCATATCGCCCGCGGGCCGCATCTTCCATACCCAAACTCAAAATTACGCTCAACCTCACAATGTCACTCTTTTTCGAATTCCTCTAAGTCTTTCAATTCCTCATATTTTTACCTAACCTCAATCCCTACCCATTATAAAACTTCTGCTAGCAATACCGGGCGTAATGGGGTACACCAGTAACCCGGGTACGGTTTAAGGGTTCATGTGTTCACTGTAATTCAATAAAGATCTCTTCCCAATTTTAATCATTCTTATTTGAGTCTTCATCCAAAAATGAAAAATCACGAAGTAAGAATTTCAAAGGAATCAATTCTCAACTCTATTCATTTCCTTCCCACTATAGGCTATACGCTTGGGACTCATTTCGTCATCCATCTGTGTGACATCACGTCCCACTATACGCCTGGGGACTGACTTCGTCATCAATCTGTGTGACATCATAACCTAAGTACCAACATAGATCACCTAATATTCTATTGAAATTCATGGTAAATATGCAGCAAATAGCCCCACCTCGACTTTTGGTACGAAAGTTAGTTATTAGGGTGTTTTCATGTGCTTTCCTCAGAAATGCCACTCATTTGCCCCGCATTTAATTGAAAGTACGAAAAAAATCGTTGTTTTTTTTGTCGTTTTATTTTCAAGTAAACACGGGGCAAATGAATAGCATTTCTGAATAAAGCACATGAAAACACACCCTAATAACTAAATTTCGCTACCGTTATTGCTAACCTAACCTAACCTAAATGAAGAGATTTCGAAAAAAAATAAATCGTTAAACTAACGAAAATATTATGACTTAACCTAACCAATCGTCAAGGGTGTACAGTTGACCTAACCGGGCATTCAGTTGACCTAACCGGGCATTCAGTTGACCTAACTGGGCATTCAATTGATCTAACTTTGATATACTGTACCTAACCAATCATCATACTACCGAATGCTAACATAAAAAATTATGAACTCGAGGTGGGGCTATTTGCTGCATATCAACCAAATTCACTCTTTTCCAAATAAAATATTGAAATAATGTACGAGGACTTTCTTTATTATTTTAATTTTCAGTCGGATTAGGTTTTCAACAATAGTTCTATTGAATTTCATTAAAATCTATCAGACATAAAGCCAATGGCTTACTAGAGAAAAAAGTTACATTTATTTACTTAATTTCCTTAATTTATTTACTTAATTTATGCCTACAGTAGTATAAAAGAGGAATCTCGTGAATAGCTGTGGTTCTTGTAGGAATTTCAATGATACAATCTCGATGATCTAAGAAGAGTGGTTCGAGGGGAAACGTCGTAAATAAGTGGAAATCCTTTTACGGTTCTCGCATTACTGAATGAAGTGAAACATTACAGTACATATTTAGGATAATTTGGTTCTTAATTTGGACTTGGATAACCTAGAAAGGTCCTGCTTCTGGGGGGCTTTGAGTTATCCTTGGGTTTCTGTGTTTGTATGTAACAACTCGTAAGTTAGGACTGAAAAGCATTACTTTTTCCAAGGTAATTCAGTCACTTACGTATTATAGAAGCTTATTTGGAGCTATTGAAGAATAGGGACCCCAGCCTTCTTTAGTTAGGTTTATAAGGCTAACTAATGAAAATATCACGACCTAACCTAACCAATCGTTAGGTTAACTGTACGCCCTTGACGATTGGTTAGGTTAGGTCATGATATTTTCGTTAGTTAGCCTTCTAAAGCTAACTAAAGAAGGCTGGGGTCCCTATTCTTCAATAGCTCCCAATCTTCTTTCAAACAAAGAGGCTCCAGGCATCTCAAAAATTTTGGATCTTGATTTTGGCTCTCTTTTTAAAAAACTTCTATGAGGGGGAGGGCGTTTTCGCTGCATTTGCCCTTAGCCCCTCCTTCCTGCATAATATATATATAATATATAGTTCGGATTCCACATTAAACTGTTGTTTCAAGATGAGACTACAACTTGGCCTTCGTCAGAATGAACTATTTAAGTAATAACCAGAATATAAAGGGTGATCCAGAGAAATGGGACCCAAAAGAAACCCCTGTAACTCTTAAAGTATAAGTCCTTTTATAAAATCATACGCATCATTCGAAAGAGGATAATTACAAGTTTGTATAGGTTTTGACAATACAAGACAAGATAAGATACAAAACAAAATAAAAGTGTTAGTTAAAACTAACCCTTCAAGATGACTGCATGGACTGTGGAACAGCTGCGTTTCATAACTGAGCAATATTATGAGCATGGAAGAAGTGTAGTTTCAGCTCAAAGATCTTTCAAGACAAATTTTCAGATGTCAAAATCACCTTCTAAGAGCTGAAACTACACTTCTTCCATGCTCATAATATTGCTCAGTTATGAAACGCAGCTGTTCCACAGTCCATGCAGTCATCTTGAAGGGTTAGTTTTAACTAACACTTTTATTTTGTTTTGTATCTTATCTTGTCTTGTATTGTCAAAACCTATACAATCCTGTACAAACTTGTAACTATCCTCTTTCGAATGATGCGTATGATTTTATAAAAGGACTTATACTTTAAGAGTTACAGGGGTTTCTTTTGGGTCCCATTTCTCTGGATCACCCTTTATATTGTTCATCTGTGAAAGTCCTGTCCTTCTTCCATGACTAAAAGAGAGACGCAGCAATTTCAAGATTTAAGTTCACAGGCGCTGTCCAATTACCCTGACAACAAATATATGCATTTTGAAGGAAACCATTTTTTAAGCATATTTCGAGAAACAATGCATACACTGTAACTCTTACAGTCTTACTGTTTTAAAGTTCCAATAATAACAGGCACCATTTCCTAAAATAAGCTTCAAAATTAATGGTTTCTTTCAAAACTCGTATATCGGTTGCTATGGTGACTGAACAGCGTTTATAAACTTAAATCTTGGAACTACGACGTATCTATCTCCCATGCGCGGAAGGAGGACAGGACTTCTGCAACTGAAGACAGTTAGGAAACTCGTTTTATTTTGTGTATGCATAAACTGTCATCAGAACTCTGTAATTATTCAATTTGAAGTCTATATATTAAGACAATTTTGCAGTAATTACCTTTCTTTGAAAAACTGTTTTAAAGCGTGTCGTAACCATGAAGTTTGCCTGCAGAAATCTTTTGTAAAATAAGTGCAGAAATTTTAGTTTTAAGATTTCGTTGTATACATCTCTGAAAGCAAGGTGGTTTGGCTTATAAATATTCATGAACGAATAAATCAGAAGTGTTTCAAATTGTTTAACGTTTGTTCTATCTTAATTCGGATTCTCAGGGAAGTGATAAAACCGAACCACATTGGGACAGAGGTTTATCACCGAGACCAGACCCCAACGGGAAGGGCAATCCAACGGATTTGGGTGTATATGCAAATGGTTGGGTTCCTCTTTCGCTGGGTCGAAAATTTTTGGATTCGTTTCGCTAGATGGTGCTACTTTTGTAAGGCAGATTCGAAGACGCTTGCTAAAATTGAACCACGACGTGAGTCATAAAATTGGAACTTCGAATCTGTTAACTATATTTAAATGTATTTTTGGGAAGAAGGAGGGGTCTATACTCGGAAGTCAGGTCCAGCTCCAATCAGGGTTCCCAGGATCCTGGGAAACGTAGTAAAGACGCCTTCTTTCCCTCTTGTATGGGTAATAACCTTCTGGGGGACGGCCTTGGGAGAAACAAATGGTTTGATAGGCTTTCAGAACATTGGAAGGCGGGGTCCTTCAAAATTGTAAAGTAAATTCGAAAATTGTTAAGTCAGTTGGTAGTCGTCCTCCTTGAAATTAACTGTGGCTAAATAAACTCTATTAGATTTGTGGTGTAAGAAAATTTAGAATTGAAAGTATAACTGTCTCAGGATTGAAATGAAGAATTTGTATTGTATTTCATTCGTTTACGCGGAACTTGTGCATAAGAATTTTATTGTTAGGGACCTTAACCGAGAACTTGGTTGGATCTTAATTAATGTTAGCCAACGGACCAAGAATTTTGTGAACTTTCCATTAATTTAATTTGGTTCAAATTAAATGCTAAACGGGGTACGTCTGTACCCTAGTTTACTGAACCCGTCAGTTTGGGTTCGGAAGGAAGTCCCGTTATTTGGTAGATTGTCGTTTTGGTTTTGGCCGGGCCATAAATCTGCGGTCCGTACGCAGCACAATTGAGAGTAATTTGTCACCTGCAGTCGTAAGTAGAATAATTCTTCAAATTTCTTCGTCGATTTCGACCACTTCATTTCTCGTTACTTGCTTTGTTATACTCAAATATAAAGCCCCTCTATATAAATGATTTAAATTCAGATAACTGTGAACTTTTTCTTTGAATTTATAATTGGTACATTTAAAGGATTTAAATTCAGACAACTGTGAACTTTCGCTTTGAATTTATAATTCAATTGTATTGTATGAAAAATTTGTAGATTTACTTCAGACTAATTTGCTAAATTCATGTACTGATTCGAGTGAAATTTAATAAACTTTATAAGAGGGCGTGTGTTGTTTTAGATACCTTGCAATAGGCCTCTCTTGTAAGCTGAGGGTCAATTAACATTCAAAGATTGAAATTCAAAGTAGGCTTTCAGTAAGCCGAAGGGAACTTACGCCTATCAATTTAAAGGGCCATCCGTCTGGATAGGTCGAGTCATCCTGAACGCAAAGAAAACGCGCGTAAGAAATAATTTGAAATAGAATTGAAGGGTAGCGCCCCACTTAAAGGGTGTCAGTGAAGTGAATTAACATAATTAAAAGGGTGTCCAGCACCATAAATAAATAAACGGGTTAGGCACTACATAAATGGTGTCAGAAGTTGCAAAAGAAAGAAAGGTGCGCACACCTAAGTAAAAGAGTTGCGCACAACAAGCGTAAGACGAACTTAACATGAAATAAAAGTACTCGAAGTTCAAATAAGATTAGTAACTATCCGTGCGTAACTATTCGTGCATTACTGAGCACATAATAAATAGTTTGGTCGTTGAAGGAACTGATGTTAATCAATCGTCATCGTCTTTTTGGACGATAGCTTCAACTTTCAATTCTTTCGAATTGCGAAGAGATTATATTTGATCTTTTTTAGGTTAGAAAAGGTGTTTTTTCTCATTTTCGTAAAGGATGTGACAAGACGAAGATGTACTGCAGGATTAGCAAAGGCTAATCCTAGAGAAAGATTTCCCGTAACTTTGCGTCTTCTTCATGATACTCTCTATAGTTTGAGGATCTCCAACCACCGCCACACCAGCTCCTATTCTTTGCGTCCCAAGAACGGGGGTGTAATGTTCAGAAGATCCATCGAGCACGTTGTAGGTAACAGCTGCACTTACCATAGTTGGGACGCCATTCACCAAACCATGGCACCCTGATACGACCATGAACGGTCCATAAGAAATTGTGCTGTGATTCAGACGCCCTTCTGTCATGTTGGCCCAGAAGTCCCACGTTCTATTATTTTCTTCCCAAACTTAGATTTTGGACACAGCGATAGGAGTGTCTTTCATTCCTGTTGAACCTCCGATGACGTACAGACGCTCGAAGAGAGAGAGTGCTGAACAAAGCATGAGTGGCCGTTGTAAACTCATAAATAGTTGCCAGCCCCTCGATTCGCTTTTAAAGACTTCGACACTGCTTAAAAGTCCTCCTCTACTGTTTCGTCCACCGATTGTCCAAATTTGTCCCTTATGGACAACTACCGCGCCACCAGCTCTCTCATGAATCAGATGGGGACGCTTCTTCCACTTGAAAGTAGTTGGATCCAGGGACTCTACGTTGTCCAAAGCTCTCTTGTCATCACTGCCTCCAACGGCCCAGAGGTTACCTTCGTAGGATACGAAGCCATGATGAGAACGAGAAGAACTCATAGGAGGCAACCGCATGGGAGTGGATTTCAAATCTAATTTGTTGATGCCTCTCCCAGCCAATAATTCTTCCATTGAGAGCTCGAGGACACACCCTCCCATATGAATTATATATCGAGGTTTTCTCCATCATCCGCCTCAGGGTAGTTCTTATACTTTGGCTGCGCACTCTCCTCTGCATTGTTGAAATCGCCCTTTGACGATTCAAGAAATCTTCGCGCGCCATTCGTTGCCAAAACAGAGTTTGCAAAGTTGTTGCAGCCTCGGATAAGCGTTTTATGCTTTTGGACATCTCTTGAATCCTCTCTTTTGCAACAGTACTTAAATCTTTGGTCTCTGAATATTTGGGGTCCCAGATAGACCACAACTGCATTAACCTTTTAATAAACATTTACAATTATTCATCGCGAGACTTCATAGTCTCCGATCTAATGAAGAGATCAGTATCTGTTTTATCTGCTTCATTTGAAAAACTCGCGGGACAAATTATCTCCGTTATTTCTTTAATGCGTCGATAACGTTCTTTCGAGTAATAAGTCTCTAAATCATCAATAACTTTTTCTCTCACTTCCCGAACATGGAGTTGATTCTTTCTCGTCAAATGCAAGGAAACGTTAGTTCCAGTGGGACGCGAAAATAGGTCTTGTAAGCGAGACGCGGTTTCTGCTTAGTTTACAACAAAATTTAGAAGTCGATTTCGATAGTTCATATAATGATTAGCAGCATCCCATGAATAATAATCAGTCTTAAAATGGACGAAAAGTTTATCATCTTTGCTCTTGCAGCAGCTCTCTGTACTCGACGAAGGACTTTGAAAATATGACATTGGGACCTTATAATTTGGTTACTGGACTACTTCTGAAGGACTTCGAAGGAGGTTCCTCTAGCAATCTTATTTGGTCGTGCATAGCGCCAAAGTGTAGGTATATACTGTATATATATATATATATATATATATATATATATATATATATATATATATCATATGTCCCACAAAAAAGTACACCCAAATTTAGAGTGTACTAACTCCTCCGAAAATTGAGATATTTTGGATCTGTTTGTTTGATTTAATATAGCAAATTATTCTTTGTTAACGTTCAAAATTTATTCATGTTTAAATGATTTAGTGTTTAAGCATCTGCTTTTAACTGAAGGGTACAACAAAATGGATTGCGCAAAATTGGTCAATGAAAAAATAATGTGTGTGCTATCGATGTAATGAAAAGACAGACATAATAATAGATACTTTAACATAATTTTAATAAGATACAAAGCAGATTTTTCTTTATGCCTTATTGCAAAAGTTATGCTTAGTTTCGTTTTCTTTCAACATGACCGCCATTCCTATCGATACAAATCTGGAGTCGAGCTCTCATCTTCCCCATCACTTTTTTGATAAGATCTGGATTGTCTTTTAACAAGTTGATTTCAGCTGTGATGCGAGTCCTCAAATCATCTAAATTGATAGGTTGTGATGCAAATACTCTATTTTTCAAATGACCCCATAAAACGTAATCCCACGGGGTCAAGTCAGGGCTGAATGCTGAATGTTCTCGTCTGTTCTTGCCGTCTTCGGATGGCCTGAACGTCCTTTGTTCAAATTGAGGACCGTTCCTTCTTCTTTGTATTTCCGAACATTCTTCAAAATTGTATGTTTAGTTGGAGAAGCTCTATCGGGAAATTGCAGTTCGAAGGTATTCTGAACTTGTTTTAAGCTTTTAGTTTGCAGATAAGTTGTGACCATGAGAACGCGCTGCCTTCGTGTAAACTGCTTGATAAGGGTTTCAAAGTTATTTATAAATTTAGTAATTCAGATTCTTCATTTATATGTATGACTCGTATCTTAGATACAAAAGTTCGAATTATTTAAAAAAAATATTTGCAATATCCTTCGACGCAAAAAGTAGCACATTGGTTAAAGCAAGAGGAGCTATCTGGCTGGGAGAAATGATCATTCGGCGCAACCCATTTTGCTGTACCCTTCAGTTAAAAGCAGATGCTTAAACACTAAATCGATTAAACATGAATAAATTTTGAACGTTAACAAAGAATAATTTGCTATATTAAATCAAACAAACAGATCCAAAATATCTCAATTTTTGGAGGAGTTAGTACAATCTAAAGTTGGGTGTACTTTTTTGTGGGACAGATGGTATATATATATATATATATATATATATATATATACACAGCGTGTCCCAAAGAAATGTATACCCACTTTGTTCGATAATACCAGCTATGAGGATAATAAATATATTACTTTTTATATGTTTTTAATAAATAATTTTCTCCTGAATCTAAATATGTAATTATTTTTATTAAAAATTGAAAAACAAAAAAGTTACAGATGTTTAAATTATAATTATTATTTTCGAGACTTCATGTGCGATATTTTCTAATATTTTAACCGACTGTTTTGAGATACTTATGTTTAGTGTTGATATTGAAGCATAAATGTTGTAATTATTAGTTAATTCAAAAAATTTACAAATTCCATGGTTAAATGACACTTTATCTAAGATGTTCAAATTGTCGTTAGAAAAGAACAAACGTCGTAGAGTTATAAGATGTTAGATAAGGTTAGAGCAAAACTGTAGTCTTGCCTAATTAGAACTCAACGAAATGGCTGGGCTAAGCTAGCCACTAAACATAAGTATCTCAAAACAGTCGGTTAAAAGGCAGGCCAGGCCATAAAAAAAAATATTAGAAAATATCGCACATGAAGTCTCGAAAATAATAATTCTAATTTAAACATCTGTAACTTTTTTGTTCTTCAATTTTTAATAAACATAATTACATATTTAGATTCAGGAGAAAATTCTTTATTAAAAAACATATAAACAGTAATATATTTATTATCCTCATAGCTGGTATTATCGAACAAAGTGGGTATACATTTCTTTGGGACACGCTGTATATATATATATATATGTATATATATATATATATATAATCATGCGGGTTGCTTCTGCAAAGCTTCAATTTAATATTTAGGAGAAATCCAATGACAAGGAGGAATGTAAATGCCATGAAAAGTGTCTTCTTTAATGCGCAACGTTTCGAGCAATACGCTCATCTTCAGGCTAAACAATAACAATATATATATATATATATAAACAGGGTGTCCGAGAATTATCTGTACAATTTTTGGCTGTTATTAAAAGTCAACCATGAAGTGTAGAAATTCCAGTGTTGTCCCATTTTACAGAGAATCTCATTAAGTTTTTTCTGATACCAAGTTTTGACAAGTTTTTTAGAAATTCCAGTGTGTCCGAAAATTATCTGTACAATTTCATCTTTTAATAAAATTCTTGATAACACACGTAAAATTCTTAAACAAGATTATTTAGAATCTGTATTTTCAAAAGTTTCTTTCATTAAAGTAACGTTGTTACAAACATTCGATATATGCACCATCAGTGATTCGCAAAACATCCAATCGATAATCCAAATGTTGCCATGTACGCTGCAGCATATCCAGTGGCGGTTCCTCATATGGGCAATATGGGCAGCCGCACAGGGCGGCATTTGTGGAGGGGCGGCATGAGCGCCTGCAAAAAAAATAAAAATAAAAATAAGAATAAATAAATAAAGAAATAAATAAAAATAAAAAATAAAATAAAATAAATAATAAAAGATCAATAAATATATTTTTATTAATAAAAAACCATCTATTGCATTTTCCATAAACCTTCCCATAAAAGACCTAAACAATGCAAAATGCTTCCAGATTAATATTATTGGGAATAAAGGCCCATACTTTAACATATGTAATGTTATTTTTCTGGGTTTGGTTAAATAGTGAAATGTATATTATTTATTACAGAACGAATCTTCACACTAAGCCACTAAGGTCTGTCAAATAACCGCAAATGGATAAGAAGAGGTCAAAGCTATCAGGTGCTCAGTTTAGAAAAAAGAGGAAAGAAGAAGAGGAGAAACGAGCAAAAGATAAAGGTATAGAGCTATGTCATCTACTCTTCACTGCTATATTGCACTGCTATTTTGTGATATAGCTTTCTGAGTCATTTGAAGTGTACTATTATGTATATAATTAGCCATTAACCAAGGAGGTTGTATTATTCATTTGTTTCCTATTCTAAAAGTTTAATAAATTGTGCTTAATAACATGTTAAATTAATTGTACTAGCCTATTCATGCATTGGTTTGTTATGTTCTATTTTACTATTTGCAGGGGCACTTTTGAAATATTTTGGAACACCCTCTGCCACTAGCCAGGATGACACATTTCCAAAATCTCACATTTGAGGAGCTGACAGAACAATGTGTGAACCTTAGTACTACACTACACTTTAAGGGACAATCTGACTTGGATGGCAGAGAGCTTGCACAGGAGCTGAAGAACTTGCCTGACTTGCCATCAAAGACCATATCCTTGCTTGAACTGCTGACATTTATCCATGAAAGGGAGCTCTCTGAAATATATCCAAATTTGTGGACTGCTCTCAGAATTGGTCTTACTCTTCCAGTCACTGTTGCTGAAGCAGAGAGGAGCTTTTCAAAGCTGAAGCTCATCAAATCCTACCTGAGGTCAACTATGTCACAGGAACGCCTTACCGGTCTGGCCATCATCAGTATAAATCATACAATTGCTGAGCAGATTTCATATGATGATT
Source organism: Bathynomus jamesi (assembly GCA_023014485.1). Taxonomy (NCBI): domain Eukaryota; kingdom Metazoa; phylum Arthropoda; class Malacostraca; order Isopoda; family Cirolanidae; genus Bathynomus; species Bathynomus jamesi. The sequence continues at coordinate 137,255 of JAJOZX010007744.1, read as the reverse complement.
TAATTCATGACTTTGCATCAAGGAAGGTAAGAAGAGTCAGGCTTTAGATGGCAGTTGTGCTGTGGTGCAATTTATTTTGTTTCTTGTTCAAAGTGTAGCATAATAATTACCCTCTCTTAAATGTCTTATTCTATTTATGTGATAGAGCATTTGTACAATTTAGAAATTTGATTCTCTAGTTTATTTATGGCAGTTGTGCAATTTAATTTGTATTTTTCCTGTTCATAGTATCATAATTACATTCTCTTAAGTGAGTTATTCTATTTACGTGATGAAGGATTTGTAAAATTCAGAAATTTGAGTCTTTGTTTTGGTTCTGAAGTTCCAACAATTAGTCCAATAAAAAGTTATTTTGTGAAAGAGTTATGTCTGTCCTTTATTTTGGGGGGATTCGAATGTGTGTGTGTTGGCGAACAGGGGGGGGAGGGCGCTGAAGGTGAGGTTCGCCCAGGGCGTCATGTAAGCTAGGACCGCCACTGAGCATATCCACATCAATTCGCTCAATAGCAGCCGTGATTCTTGCTTTTAAATCATCAATGTCTGTCACCCGCGTATTGTTAAGAAAAAATTTGTCAAAACTTGTTATCAGAAAAACTTAATGAGTTTCTCTGTAAAATGGGACAACACTGGAATTTCTACACTTCATGGTTGACTTTTAATAACAGCCAAAAATTGTACAGATAATTCTCAGACACCCGGTGTGTGTATATATATATATATATATATATATATATATATATATATATATATATATATATATATATATATATATGTATATATATACACTGACTATGATAGCGCTGTCTCTGCAGACTTTTCGTGTTGATTTTCCATGCTCGAAAAATATAATGATTTTATATAACTTTTATTTTGACAACAGTATAATTTTTTTTAAATTTAGTATTCGTCTTAGATTCAGATTCTTATTATTATTAAAGTAAATATATAAATGTTTCTTATTAGTTGTTAACTTGTTATACAAATGCTTTGGAACACATTTTAGACCACTCAGAATGTAAAATAACTTTCTTCAGTCATTTCTGCCTACATGTTGAATATAAATTCAATGTATTTTCAGATAATTGTTTCATATAAGTATTAGGTATTATATAAAAAGTACAGAACTTTGATGGCAGTTATTATTTTGTTACACCACTGTATAAAACTGTTAGTTATTCTTTTTTGTAAATCATGATTTGAAGCTTAGCAAAAACAACGCAAAAAGTATACTTTTTATGAAAGGTTAGCCTAAGGTCTAAGCATAACAATGTTTTGATTAGATTGATTAGATAAAGTTTGCGAAGTAACATAAATCACAAAAAACGTTTAAAATGTTTAAAAATAGAATTTATTGTATGACAAATTCGAATCAGATTTTTAAAAAATAATAATTTTTTTTTTTTTTTTTGCTTGTTTGTTTCAAAGCAACTTGGATTAAGCTATTGCTAGGGGTGGGGGAATCTAACATTTTTTTTAAGGACGAGTGGTTTCTATGACCATTTTGGCTGCTGAATATGAATCCGGCTAGTTCTTGGACTTAAAATGAATATTTGACCTGGTTCAGTGGGTTTTTTTCAAAATGGCAGCCAAAAAAATCGATTTTTTGTTTTAATGATAAAAAAACCGCTACTTTTCACATATGATATATTTTTTCATATGTTTTCATGGTCGCTGAACTCGAAAATTAACAAATGAGAGACATTAGGAGTGTGATTAAGCAGATAGATGACGAAAAATTTGAAAAAATGCCCGATCCATATCGAACATAAAGGATGAATGAGGCCTCCCACCTTCAAACCTTTATAACTGATAGAAAAAAATAATTAGTTGATGAATGCTTGCTATATTTTTAATTATGGTTATGTTCATTCTTCATTGTTGTTAAGTATCTAGTGTGTCGTAATATTGATGTTTTATTTAGGCTTACTTTAGTGTTTTGGCTTGTTCTGGTGTTCTGGTGTTTGGCTGCTTTCTCCTTTGTGGTTTCTTGTACTATCAATGTTGTGCTAATTTACTTTAATAATAATTGTATATATTACTTTAATAATAATATAGTGTATATCAGGGGCCTACCTAAAGTATTTGGCACTCGGGGCGGATCCTTCTTTTGGCACCCCCCATAAATAATTTTAAAATTTAAACACAGAAAAATATATTATGTTTGCAAGTAGATTTTTAAACAGTACAGTACTGTCATTATTATTATTATTATTATTATTATTATTATATATATTTTTTTGGGGGGAGGGGGGTTAAGTGCAAACACGACTCCTAAAAAAGCAGAAAACTATGAGCATTATTCACAAATAACTAGACCACTGACAAAATGAAAATTAACAGTATATCCAGTAAATAAAGAAGTAAAAAAAATTTATTACAACAGAAAAGCTTCAACCAAGTGGTTCTCAAACTTTTTCCAACCAGATACCCATTGAGTTATCAGATTATCAACCCAGAGAAGCAGAGACAATTAATTATCAATGCCAATGCATTAACACTAATTCAATATAGTATGGTATAACGCTAGCTATTATAATTGATATAATTATTTAATAAGCAGTAAGCATTAACAACATATTAAATATACAATGATACTACACTGGACATTGTAAAATTGTTGAACTTGACTAAGCCAATAAGCATTAGTACTAATTCAATATACAGTAGAATAGTACTGTAGTTGTTGATGTAAATCTGAAACGGTGTTTACTATATTAAGCATGTAAGCATTAACACATTTCCATGCAGTCACATCATCACCCTCTCTGTCTTAACATCACCATGTAGTTGCATTAAAAAAAATCATGCAGTCATATCACCACCACCACCATCGTAAGATCACTACATAGTCATCATAAAAAAACTCACTCAGTCATACACATCATCGTTACTTCAGTAGTCATGGTTGTAGGAAAAAAGTCAAGTCTAAAGTTTAGTGCAAAGTGTGACTTTCCTGTGTCTTTTTACTGATAACCAGTAGTCACAGGGACCACAATCATAAACATGAGTTTCTATAACATCACGACGATGCATTTATAAACACTTAAACATCACTATGATACTACATTGTCAAAAATTACTGGACACTGGTATAAGTACCATGATATTGTTATAAACACCAGCACTTTAAGCTTTATCATAATTATTTAATGAAACATACCTCATGTATGTGGAGTCACAGTGTCAAGTGAACAAGACTTGGAATGTCAGTTGCAGCCAGCTGGCTATGCTCAACAAACTGATGACTAAAACGTCAACAAACGTTCACCTTTCGATATAATTTTTATAAAATATTTAATTTTTCGATTGTAAATTTTTATTGCCAATAAAAATAAAAATTTATTTTAGAGTGGAAATTAACATTAAGCTGTTGTAATAGTTTGAACATTTAAACATTTTTTTTCTTACTTTGGCGAATTTTTCATTTGGTTTGAAAACTTGTAAGTACTGGTATTTCAACTCTCCCGATGGCACCCCCTTCCTGGCTGTCACCCGGGGCGGACCGCATCCCTCGCACCCCCCTTAGTATGCCACTGGCTCTAGTCCAGCCAAAACCAAACGAACAGCCCGCGTTGCTCTGTTTATCCCCTTGTGTTGCCATTCAGCTTTCTTTTAGTGATTTTTCCCTTTAGTGACTTTAGATTATATACATATATATATACACACACACGTCACCTCACTCCTCGCCAACAAGTTTAGTCTGTCAGTGGGGTGAGAGACCCTAGACGACCTGCGGAGCGGGAATGATGTAGTGGGAATAGGTGCAACCTGCATAGGCGGGCGAATTGAATCATTTTCCAGAGGATCGGTTCTCTCTTCCGGAAGACTCCGGTCATCCTGCAATTCATGTTCCCATATCTGGTCCTGATGGCGTTTAATAGAACGACCATCTTCTAGTTGGCACTTGAAGGAAACAGGGCCCGTTCTCTCCTGCACAGTTGCAGGAACCCATTTTGGTCCAGCTCCATAGCTGCGAATCATAACTAGACAGAGAGAGAGAGAGAGTTACAAGGAGTTACAAGGACAAGAGGAAGCCTCAAAGACCTTTCGGTCCACTCTGGGAGGTTCCTGTTATTAAAAGTTTATTTTTCTTTCAACTATCCTAGCAGTAGTAGAAACTGGATAGAAAAGTAGAAGGCTCTCTCCCCACCCTCCGCTCCCTCCCTGCCAGAGGCAGGTACGGAAAAAGGTTGAAGAAAATACCTTGACCCTGGAAAAGTAGCCAAGGAAATTTTACAGGAAAGTGGAGAATATAGAAATAGCTCTATATTTAGCTTGCTCACAGAGACACCATGCAAGCAAACTCCTGCAGAGTTTTGTTATGTTTTAATCTTAAACTATGAGAGTATTCAGTACTTTGTCTAGCCTATTGTTAAACACATTTACACTTTGACTGGAAACAACCTCTGAGGGAAGTTGGTTCCAGATATTAACTATTTTATAGGAAAAGAAATTTCTGCAGACAGAGGTCCTGAATGTCTTTAGTTCCAGTTTAAACCCATTATTTCTTGTCGGATTGGCATTAAGTGAGAATAAGTTTTTGTAATCTACCCTGTCTATTCCTTTGAGCATCTTGAAGACTTGAATAAGCTGACCCCGCAACCTCCTCGTCTCTAAGCTAAACAGATTTAGGCGCTCCAATCTCCGTTGGTAGCTTTGCATTCTCATTGAAGGGATCAATTTTGTAGCCCTTGCTTGTACTCTTTCTAACCTTTCTATGTCCTTCCTGAGGGATGGAGACCAAAACTGCGCACAGTATTCCAGTTGAGGTCTGACTAGAGAATTATAAAGAGACATTACAGTCTCCTTGTTCCGAAACTGGAACCGTCTTTTAATATAACCTAATAATTTTAAAGCCCTCTTTTCGACTTCTGCACAGTGCTTCGACGGTTTCAGATCGTTGCTGATATAGATAGACTCCTAAGTCTTTCTCTAGATCGGTCCCAGTCAAGTTCCTTCCCAAGAGAGAGTAATCGGTCTTCGGGTTTTTATAACCTATGTGCATTACCTTACATTTGTCCAAGTTGAATGGCATCTGCCAAGTAGCAGACCATTCAGCCAACCTGTCAAGATCGTTCTGAAGCGTTCTTACGCCCTCCTCAGTACCTACACTACTTCCTAATTTCGTATCGTCTGCAAATTTTGAGATTGCACTTAGAAGCCCGACGTCTATATCGTTAATATAGATGATAAAAAGTAAAGGACCCAGCACGGAACCCTGTGGGACACCACTGGTGACGGGCGCCCACTCCGAAGCCACTCCATTTATTACCACTCTCTGCTTTCTATCTTTTAACCAATCCTCAATCCAGTTGGAAACGAGCCCGGTGATTCCTAGTCCTTTGACTTTAGCTATCAATCTAGCGTGAGGGACTTTGTCAAAGGCTTTTTGAAAGTCGAGATACACTATATCTATTGCCCTACTTGCATCGTACAGTGTATGCATATTATGGAAAAACTCTAACAGGTTTGTCAGACAGGATCTATGTCGCCTAAATCCATGTTGAGAATAAAAAATTAGATTGTTAGATTCAAGGTGATACACAATACGTTTTGTAATGATGGATTCCAACAGTTTGCCGACAACTGATGTTAAACTGATCGGGCGATAATTACAAGGATTTTCCCTATCACCCTTTTTAAAGATAGGTGTTACATTTGCTAACTTCCAGTTGGTTGGAACTTTCCCTAACTCGATTGATTGTTTGAATATGGTTACTAAGTCGTCAACAACATGTGGCTAACCTCTTTTAATACCCTTGGAAGAAATAAGTCGGGGCCAGGTGATTTGTATTTGTTCATCTTATCAATTAATTGCTGTACCTCATTTCTCGTAAAACTTATGGTCTCTACGGGATGGTCACCGTCATATGTAATCCGAGGACTTGGCACTTCTATTGTGTCTTCCTCCGTGAAGACTGTAACGAAGAACTCGTTTAACGTATTAGCTATATCTTTATCACCGAATTTCAGTACGCCATTTCTATCTTTTAAGGGGCCTACAGAATTTTTAATTGGCTTTCTGCTATTAACATGGGCAAAAAATTCTTTAGGGTTAAATTTACAGAGTGAGGCAACTCTAGCTTCTTCATCACGTTTGGCTGATCTAATTAAGGACTTAACCCTCCTACGTAGGTTTATATAGTTTTCTGAATTAGTGTGGTTGAAATGCGACTTAAGTAGTTTGTAGGTTCTATTTCTTCCCGTAATAGCCCTCCTAATTTCGTTGTTAAACCATTTCGGTGACTTTGTTGACAAGGAAACCATTTTAGTGGGTATAAAAGTGTTCTGTAATATTCTAAATTGATCCCTATATGAGCTCCAGGCAGAGATGGGCACGATCTTGATCTTCAAGATCAGATCGTGATCTTGAAGATCAAGATCGTGATCTGATCTTGATCTTGAAGATCACTTTTATTATGGTGATCTTGATCTTAATCTAAGATCACTTTATTTCTTGTGATCTTGATCTTGAAGATCACTTTAGACTTCAAGATCACTTTTAATTTCAGATTCTAAATATGCCGCTATGCGAATGTCATTTGTTTTTTGTCCAAGCGACATCTGGTGGCAACTTTGTTCAACACCGACTGTTTATGTTTTCTGTTAGTTGGGTGACTTGCGTCATGCGTGGGCTCATGGAAGGTGTAGTTGCTGTGGAATTTAGGCTCGTAAAAAGTGTAATTTACTGTGCAATTATGTTAAAAGTGTTCTATTAATATATTATTATATATAGGCATAAAATATAGCCTATAGGTCCGTATTCATAATAAATTAATTCTAAACATATTTTATTTACAGATTGAATTTTTTAATAATGAGTGCAATTTTACAACTTCAACAGGCTCCCAAGGGAACCAAATATTCTAGGTTGTCACCAGAACAGTATTCAATATATTTAGATAACAATGTTGGTAATAAGGATCAATCTGTGCTATTGAACGGAAAATATTTTCAAATTGTCGAAAAAACTGGAAACAGTATCAAAGTTATTTGTAGGCAGTGTACAAAGAAAACTACAATTCTGCCTGCTGGCCTCGACTCAACAAGCAATCTTCTGAGGCACCTCAGGGTTAGTACTACTTAGTAACTAAGTAGTAAGTAGCAACATTAACATAATGGTTCAAGTCATATTTTAAGTGACTGGTGCCATACAAGACTAATGCTACATTTACATAGACGTCCATTTGAATATATTGTGCACTTCAGATATTAATAGATTATGGACTAGTAACTACATTAAAAACTGCCGATATCCAACTATAATAAAACGCCAGGTGTATCTGTCTTTCTCTCTGTCTGATCCATGTCTGTAATTTCTCCTATTTAGTTACTGAAGGACGAAATTCGGCTTTCAATTTAACATAGGATAAAAATGCACTGATCATGGTGAAAATAATTTTAGTTAAAGATAACAAAATTTTAGAATCTTGTTAAGTATTAATTTCAACTAGAAGTTTGATACTCTGATAAATATTATACAGGGTGTTCAAGAAGTCTCTCCGCATGATAATAATTTATTTTCTTGTGCAGAAACTACATTCGGATCTTTTGGGTGAATATGAATCGGAGAAGAAATCTCGCAAGCGTCCAGCTAAAGAAGAAGATGCCAGCGGCAGCAATGCTGGCCCTGCCAAAATTGCCAAGCAGTCAACACTAAGCATGTTCCACATTTCCAAGCAAAAACCAGGACCACCAATATGCAAGGATATCCTTGAAAAGAAGATTCTCTCGCTTGTGGCTAATGGGCTCCTACCATTGAGCCTAGTTGAACTACATGAATTTAAGGATCTTCTTTCATGTTAGTATAACTCAAATATTTTGCTATTTTTTCCATAGCTAATATCTGATTAAAATAATTAATCATATTATTTGTATGAACATTAGACTATCGCTAGCCTAGCTAAATATTTTGATATTTTTTCCATAGCTAATCTATTGTATTTGTTTTAATTTTTAAATATTTTTTTCAGACGTCAACCCGGCTGTTCAGGTGCCATCTAGACGCACCCTGGCTAGATCTCTTGCAACAACAACCAGTACAATGAAGGAAGACATACAAGCAAAACTGGCAGCAGTTGACCATGTGTGTGTTACATGCGACATATGGTCAACTAATCACCGCAGTTTCATGGGAGTCACTGCGCATTGGGTATGCTATTGATTTAGTGTATTATTTTATATAATTGATAAATTGACCATTGGTGATAGACTGATAGTCTGATAGACTTATAGTATAATCTTTTCAATTATTCGACATGTGTTCCTCATTCATTAATTTGGTGAGTCTTCATTTTGCTGTGATTCACAGTAATTTCACACTAATTCACTGATTCTGTCATCTGTCATTGTGTCTGATTCACAGCAAAATGTGGAAGAGTCCATATTCACAGGCTGTGAATATGGACTCTTCCACATTTTGCTCTTATGGGATGGGTCACTGATGTGGTGGTATGGTAGGCGACTCATCGCTGAATTGCCTCCTTTATATCACATAGTTCTTCTCTTCAATGTTTGGTGGCGCAGTTTAGCTGGTGCGTGTCTAACCAATATTATTAAATTAAGCTTAAAAAAATGTTCATACAAACATTGATTTTATATTCTTACATTACAGATCAATGATGACTTGTCGCGAGGATCAGCTGCACTGGCATGCCGAAGATTTCGTGGAACACATAGCTTTGATAAAATTGCTGGAATATTGGACAGGATCAACTCGGAGCATGGTTTATCTTATAGAAAAGTTGTATCTACAGTCACCGACAATGCATCGAACATGGTGAAATGCTTTAAAGAGTTCGGTGTTCGTGTTCAGAATCGTACTGACGACATTGATGAAGATGATGCAGATGAAGATGATGATGAAAAAGATTCAGATGAAGAGGTTATCATCAGCAACTTTCCTGAACATTCAGGAGAGCATGGAGAGGAGTCAGTGAAACTATCATCCCATATTCGATGTGCCTCCCACACATTGAACTTGGTAGCAGGGCCGGATTAAGACCTTTAGAGGCCCTAAGCACTTAAAAGATTTTGGTGCCCCATATATATATAATTCAAAATATAAACAAAAATAAACCATAAAATAAAATTTTATTTTTTGAAATGAAACAAAACTTACAGTAAGATGGAAAATAATGTTTATTTTTGTATACTTCCACTTCATTTATATTTGAAAAGTTTTCTCCTACTTTTTTTAATTGCAAAGTCTTTGATCAGATCCTCAAAACTAATCTTACGTAACACATCTGCTTCTATACTTAGTAGAGATAAGGCATCCAGCCTGCCTTGTTGCATAGTTCTTCTGTTGGTATTATAATAGTATAATAAATCCATGGTAAATCCGACAATGGAAAATTTCTGTGGTGCCCCCCTTCCCTTGATGCCCTAAGCACGGGCTTATTTTGCTTAATGGTTAATCCGGCCCTGCTTGGTAGCAACAACTGATGCAGATAAAGGACTGAATTCACCTGGACTAAAGAAGATAAAGCATTCTGCAATGGGAAAATGTTCGGCGCTGTGGAATGCTACTGGTAAACCCAAGTCAGCAGAAAAAATACAGAAAATAACTGGCGTCCAATTTAGGTACCCATGCGTCACCCGATGGAACTCAATGTACGACTCACTAAGCCAAATATATAAACATAAGAACGACGTGAATGTAGCTCTTGAAGAACTGAATCTACCCATCCTCAAAGACAATGAATTGGAATTTATTTCAGAATATTTGTCTGTTCTAAAACCAATTGCAGCAGCCCTCAACAAATTACAGGCAGAGAAAGAATGCTACTACGGTTGTCTTCTTCCAACAGTCCTAGTGACTCAAGATGCCCTCGCAAGATTGGAGCCTATCCAACCAAACGACCTGCGCTTGAGACACTGCATGCCATTACTGGCAGCAGTCGTCTCTGGCTTCAATGCCAGATTTGGTCATTTTTTGTCGTTGAGCCCCGAGGTAACTGATGCCGTTTTGGCCTCAGTATCTCATCCATATTTCAAACTTAGATGGATATCATTGTTGCAAGGGCCTAATTTCGGCGATCATGAAGCAATCAAGTCTCAAGTAAAAGACAAGCTGCAAATGGCTGTAAGAAATTGTAATTCTGACAGCAGTGGTAATAGTTCGGTGAACTCAGACTCATCATCTGAAGACGATTTCTTCAGAACTATGGACGGCTCATTCTCTGCTCCTAACAACAAGGAAGACTTGGAAGTCCTCAATTATTTGCAGGACACCAGTAAGGCACTCGACTCTTTAGATAGGTATCCTGCTATAAAGAAGATCTTCAAGAGGTATAACACCACGCTACCTTCCTCTGCACCAGTGGAACGGTTGTTTTCGTTTGCTGGCATGGTTCATAGCCCCAAACGAAGTCGTCTCTCGGATGGTAACTTTGAACAATTGGTTTTGCTGAAAGCAAATGTTTACAGCGGTTGAACATTAAATTAACACTCTTAACTTGCGGTTTTTACCCTTATATTGTCAGTAATTGCGTACTGCAGTAAAACTGTAAAATTAAATTCTATGTAAAAAATGTTTACTTATATATGCTGACCATTCATTGATATGGGTTATGGACCTGGTGAAATGAGAATTGAGAAAAATAGAACTAAAAACTATATGTAGGTCATTTAATAGTTTTTTCTTTGCTGATAAGTTATGATAATACTAAGTTTTAAGTTTACCACCTGAAAAACTGAAAGGGGAATCGTCAATCCCCGTGGTTTAGATCAGGTGACATGGGTAGGATGCGATGCTTGTATTGCCTCAGCCCTCAGGGGAGTATTAGGAGTGATACTTTTCAGGAGTGATTAACCAAATAATTTGTTTTTGTTTACTCTACAAGAGTACAACTTTTTTCAATTCATATAAAAGTGATCTTAAAAAGTGATCTTGAAAAGTGATCTTCAAGATCACGATCTTGATCTGGATCTTCAAGATCACATTTTTCTGGTGATCTGATCTTGATCTTCAAGATCACCAAAGTTGGTGATCTTGCCCATCTCTGGCTCCAGGTGACATTGACATCCTCACTTATTAGAACTTCAAGTGTGTCTAAACTACTTCGGAAGCTTTCAAAATTTGCTCTCGAGAAATCCAGTCTTTCACGAGTCTTTTCGCGTGTATTAACTGGAACCCTGAGGTCAAACCTAATCAAATTATGATCGCTGTTACTTAAATTTTCACCAATAGTCAGGTTAGAGACTAGGTCATCTTCGTTCGTGAATATGAGGTCTAGTTTATTATTACCCCTAGTAGGCCCGTCAACCCATTGACTTAATAAGTTATCATCGGCAAATTTCAACAGTCTTGAGCCCTCAGCATCAGCTGTTTTGTTTTCCCAATTTACATTACCACAATTAAAATCACCAAAAATCACACTGATCTTATTATTCACTATTCTGCTTAATTTGTTATACAAGTTTATATCCTTATCAACGGGGTAGTGAGGTGGTCTATATACTAGAAGTAGCTGCACTACTTTATTATTATTTAGGTTTAGATCAATTCCCAACATTTCATGAGCAGATACGATATTACTGTTTACCGGGTGCAGGGAGTCCCGAGCATACAAAAGTACACCGCCGCCTTCCCTTCCGTTCCTATCTTTGTGAAACATTTTGTAACCTACCATTTCAAATTCTCCTACAAAATCCCTTGATTCAGAATGAATCCAGGATTCCGTTATTCTGATGATATCAAAGTTCTCAGTTTTGACTAGCGCTATAAATTCCTTTAGTTTGTTTCTAATTGACCTAGCATTGAAGAGCACAGTTTTGAGTGATTTTAAGTTGTGATTTTTCGTAACTGGCCTGAGTCGTTTCCCTACGCAGTTGAACTAACTACTGGGGGAGTGGGACTAACTGCTGGGTAAATATGGATATTACGGCCTCCACCCAATTTTGATGCCAAAATACATTTTCCTAGTAGTGTATAATGTGCTTTGTTCAAATCTGGCCTTCATTTTATGTGGAAATGAACCAATCAAAAGTTATGAGACTTCAAAGTTTTAACATATTTTGGTTCATTTCCCCATAAAATGAAGGCCAGATTTTAACATTGCACATCAAATACTACTAGAAAAATGCATTCCAGTGTCCAAATTGCTAGAGAACCTACCTAACCTAACCTAACCAACCTAACCTACGCAAGTTAAGAGATGGAGATATCCGAGCCTCACCTAACCATGTATCTCTAAATTGAGATATCGAAAATGCACATCGTCGCCGGCGTTTATTTTTCTTATCAGTTACTCGTTTCTGGCATCGAAATCTCCACCTTGATTCATCGTAGGAACACTTAGATCCACACTCTCTGCATTTAAAATACGACTGTAACACACCATGTTTAACAAAAAATTTTACAGCAGAATTATCACTATTGTTAATTTCCATAATAACATCTTCGAAATACATCTCACATCCTTCACACGCCATATTGGAAAATCAACTAATAAAGAAAACGGAAAACACTATACCTCATTTTTTTTTTTTTTCCACCCAAATAGATATACTTATGATGACGTCATTCAAAAAATGGAGTTACGAAAATAATTTCTTTAAAAGCCTATAACATTATAAATACGCAATTGCACAAATAATAACATATACCATTAGACTCCTAAAATTATGCTGAAACGTTTGATAATAGCCAGTATTGTCAACTTGGTGGAGGCCGTAATATCCATATTTACCAACTGCTGTTGGAGGGGGACTTACTGCTGTTGGAGGGGACTAACTGCTGGTGGAGGGGGACTAACTGCTGGGGAGGGGGACTAACTGCTGGGGGAGGGGGACCGACAGCTGGGGGAGGAGGACCGACTGCTGGGGGAGTAGGTTTAATTGTTTGGGGAGCAGGATCAATTGCTGGTTTGGGGAGTCCTAGTTTAAAAAGATTATAAAAATTAATGGGTAAATTTATAGTATTACACCCGTCTCCCTTTGGAGGTGAAATTTATGTTTTTCCTATGGTTTTTGATGTGTTTTGAACGAATCTGACCTTCAAAACCGTCGGAAATGACTCGTTTTTGAGACCCCCCCCCAGCCGGCAATGTGGGGGAAATCGCAGAAAACGAGTCATTTCCGACGGTTTTGAAGGTCAGATTCATTCAAAACACATCAAATTTCACCTTCAAAATTGACCTAACCTGACCTAACCTAACCTATCCTGACCTAACAACCTAGCCTAACCTATCCTAATTTAACTAAACCTAACCTATCCTAAAAGAAAAACAGGAATTACCTTTAAAATCTAAGACAGAATAATTACAGTACCGTCTTTTCTTCGTTTTAAGCACAACGTAACTTTTTCTACAACGTCACAGTTTCTGGTCTTGACGATATGTACACTCCGTTTTACAATGTGGACACTTCACTACTGTCGGTAGAACACCGTGAGCACGCAGAAACTCAACACTTTTTTCTAAATTTTCATAGAAAGCGACAATACAGCGGTAATAATCGAACGAACACGTCACACGAACCCATTCCAGTAGCAAACTAATTCAAATTCGAAATGGATGGAGCGCTCTGATTGGGCAGACATGTGACGTCAACACACACGAACACACAAACGAACGTACAAACACACACTAGATACACACCAAAAAAACGTTTATATCTCGAAAACGAAGCATTTGCGACAAAAACGCTATAGAAGAAAAGTCTTAGAATTAAAAAATCTACCTAATGAACATATAATAATTGCTGGACGTTAGACGGGTGTAATACTATAATAATACCAATTAATGTTCAGTAAATCACCATACTTCTTTTTCCCATTCTGATTAAAATGTATCCCGTCCGAACCAAAGAGAGAGAGGAGAGACTGCGTTGCCTACACATCTCAGAGAGGGTGGAGCAGAACCATTGCAGGGAACTGTACACTGTATTTGAGGATAGAAGGCATAGAACATTCTATGGACCACTTGTATAATGTTTGTACCTGTCGTTGAGTCTGAAATAAAGTTGCTGTTGTTGTACTATAAAAATAAACAAAAACAAATAATAATAATAATAAACAGAAAACAATGTTAATTGAATTGGACTTTTCGGTGAACCTTTGTGGTAATCGGACGTACTTAGAAATTAGAATTGCTTGTAAACAAAAAGTTCAAATATTTTTAACTAAAACCAGTTAGATTAAGGCTTGTTATACAATTTCCACCCTGATTGTGTAACCAACAAACTTAATAGTCCACTTTTCTTATAGTAAGTGCAGGGACTAAGTATTACATCAAAACCCAAAGGGCAAGCCTGGCTTAGGCTGAGCCCAATTAGGCCTAGGCCCATATGTTAAGATTCATACCTAAAACTTCTTTTGATTGTTAATTACGATTTCGACTTGATCACTTTCTAATTGTATCCTAGTCTCTGAATAGGATAGGCCCATTGTGTTATGGGTCCTCGACTCGGGGTTTTTGCCTAGGCTGAGTTCTGGGGATTACTGCACATGGCGGGTTCGCCTAGTTCCGATATCGCTACCAGTTCGGATCTCGAGAGGTTGAGAAGTAAAAGGTTGCATGAATCTGATTCGGAGGAGGATGTCTATCTTGCCCCATCAGTTATTCAAACTCCCCCGTCTCTACGTTCGCCCCCACTTAAGGTTAGAAGTAGAGAGGTGGTTGGGGGAAATGTTTCTTCCCAGTCTAGTCTCCAGGGACTGGGCAATGTAGGGCATAGCCGGGCTCCTCCTAATAGGACTATGGCCCATATAAATTCAGACTTCTCGGACCCAGTGAAGGCTTCCTATTTATATAGGATTACTCCTAAGAATCAAGGGTAATTATTCGTTTTTTGACCCAGTCTCTTTTTATAATGAGAGCAAACGTTTCTGGTCAATTTGGAGGTGCTCTGCACGAATCTGCCATCCGTTTCCTGTGCAAATGCGTAGTTTTCGAGATATCGTCATCTCGAAAACTACGCATTTGCACTTAACCTAACTTAACAACTTAACCTAACAGCCTAACCTAACTTAGCCTAACCACCTAACCTAACCAGTCACCTTATTTTGGAGGATATAGTTCTGCAATTGCAGTAAGGAAGTGATGCAGAACTGTAGAATCGTCAGGATGTTCTGCCAGGAACAAGTATCGTGCAAAATATTTCCGGTAATGAGGACGTCTATTCCCAGCATGTAAAACCCACGATTTCACATCCTTCCATTTTTTTTACGGCACCTAAACACCTTCGAGTCTTGTCTTAAAATACAGGTAGTATTACATTTAGGGCAAATCACGGATGTCGGAATTATGCCGTGATTGGAAAAAAAATCTAAACTTTATCTTCATCGAGGCCAACAAGGCGGATTAGGTCTTCGAAATCAAGTTCACAAGATTCACACGTCATACCAGTAGAATGAAAACCACCACACTGAACAGAAAGAAGTAGCCAAAGCAAGAAAAAGTAGCCAAAAAAAGCCAAGAAAAATCTCCAAAAAAGGTAGCCCAAATAAACAAACCAACCGAAATTTATATACATACATATTAGAAAATAAAGATATTTTTAAAAAAAAGTACATTTTATACAAATTTGCACAAGATAATATATATATTTTCTTATTCAGCTTTGATTGGTTATTCAATATATATTGCTGTTATAGCTGGGTGTGACTGGGTCAAAAAACGAATATTAACTGAATCAAGATATCTCTTGCCTCAAGACCTTTGGCTTTTAGCATAGCACTAAGGGATTCGCCTTTCCATGGGTTGGGGATACAGGCACCAGTCTTCCAGAGATGCTCTGACACAGTGCAAATAAAAATCACCTCTGCCCTTTCCTCCCAGTTTTTGGGAACTCCCTGGAAGTTGGGCCCATGGGAGGTGGATTGCTCTTTAGTTAACAATACCCATATTGTACTGGTATAAGATTACTTTGGTGTTACCTGTACTTGTTTGTACAGGCCTAGCTTAGCTTATTCTGATAGCCTAGCCTAATGACAAGGTAAGACTCCCATTTGACCTAACCTGAGTAACTATTTTGATATAACTTGATAGTATCAAAGTTGGTGAGTCAACAAAATTTTTAAGCCTAGGACCTAACTTAGGAACATAGCCTACCCTACAAAAATGGGTT
The DNA here is from genome assembly GCA_023014485.1 of Bathynomus jamesi. Taxonomy (NCBI): domain Eukaryota; kingdom Metazoa; phylum Arthropoda; class Malacostraca; order Isopoda; family Cirolanidae; genus Bathynomus; species Bathynomus jamesi. Next base: position 121,181 of record JAJOZX010007744.1, on the reverse strand, counting down.
TTGACAGTGACTGTAGAGTTTGTAAAAGGGAAGTTAAGAGTAAAGATAGCGTTATTGTATGTGATGACTGGTATCACGTAAGCTGCAAAGGCCTTACAAATGATATATATAAAGGTATAAATGCTGCTTCTAAGCTTAATGTCAACTTCATGTGGTTTTATGACGCGTAGTACTGTAATAAAAAATTTTAATAAGTCCAGAGGGTCTATTAGTGAGGGAGAGGCCAGACCAACTTATAGAGATACTGCAGTTGAGCCTAAATCTAGTGAAGTAGCAGTTCAAGTAAACTTAAATGTCCCTATACCTCATAGTGAGCCCAGGCCTAGATATCCTCAGACAATTTCTGAAAATGATGAGTGGACTAAACCTAGGAAAACCTGGAAAGCTAGAATTCAAGAGCCAAGGAAAAGTGTCCTTATAGAACTAACCAATCAGTTTCATACCTTCTCGCTGGTCCAGGATCAAGATGAGAAAGCTGAAGAAAGTAGGCCTATAAAACAAAATAAACCTCATATAAACCCAGGCACTCTAAAGCTATAGGTGTGTTTGAACCAACATCCGTTATAGGTGACTCTCAAGTGAGGGGACTAGGATCTAAATTACCTAGAGGTAGCATAGCTTACTGTTATCCAGGTGTAGGGATAAATAGAATCAGTAATAAAATTATAGAAAAAGGATCTGGTATTGACCTAACTATACCAAAGAATATGGTTATACATGTAGGTGGAAATCATATAAAGGGTAAGCACTCCGAAGAAATCATGGAGTCATATAAATAGTTATTAACGAAGTTAAAGGAAAGGAGACCTAACCTTAAAACATCTATCACAAGTATAATTCCCAGGATACATGAGAATAATAAGTGGTACTCACAAGTATTATATATAAATAGTAGGCTTAAGACACTATGTCAGAGCATGGAAATTACATATATCAAACTGTGGAATAAATTTTACAAAAAAAAGAGTTTTATAACAGAGATGGAATTCACCTTAACAGTAAAGAGAGTGATTTATTATCAAAGATTGTATCATATAATTGACTAAAAACCAAAGGAATAGGCCAAATTAGTACAAACACCAATACTCTTGATAACAATAAACTAATAAAAAATATAATCAAAACTCAAAAGAAAAAGGTCAATAAAGAAAGTAAAAGAGATGCAAATAATATACCATCACAAAACAAGAACCAGACTAAATTACAAGCAAAATATTCCAAGGGTTTATCATTTTTCTATGTAAATGCAAGAAGTATCCAAGATAAAATAAATGAATTCAAGGCATACATAGGTATTGAAAATCCTGATGTTATGATTGTCACTGAAACTTGGACAAAATTCAGTACGATACCAAATAGTCTATTTAGTGAAAGAGATAATACCATTACTTATGAAATTGATGGCTATGAACTTTTTTATTATGAACGTAAATATTCAGAGGGTGGCGGAGTATTTATTTATGCCAAGACAAATCTGAATCCAGTTGAAGTTACCTCCGTTAAAGAGGAAATATTTGAATCTGTATGGATAGATATTGGGCATAAAAATGCCAGGAAAATCAGGATAGGGGTTATTTATAGACCACCTGAGGGATGTTCAGTTGGAGGAATCCTCAAAAGTAAAGAAGAAAATAAGTATGTAGAAAATAAACTTATTGATGAAATAAATAAAGCAATGACAAGCAATATTATTATTGTTGGAGATTTCAATTATAGGCATATAGACTGGGAAATATTACAAACACCAGAAAGTAATGAGAGATTCTTAGACTGTGTAATTGAGAATGGTTTAACCCAGTTAGTAAAGGAGCAACCAGGGCTGATGCCATTCTAGATTTAATTCTAACAAATAATCCAGATACCTTCCAGGATATCTTGGTTTCAGAAACACTAGGTTCAGGTGATCATTGTATCCTTTGGTTTAATATTGTTTGTAATTCAAGACCTAGTGAAAATAAAGTAGAAGTTCCAGATTTTAAAAGAGGAAATATAAATGGACTAGTAAATGATCTGTGTCTAGTAAACTGGACAGATATTCTACAGCCTGAACAGACAGTAACTAGTATGTGGGAAAAATTTAAAAATATAATAATGAACATACAAAGGAAGCATATCCCACAGTGTAAAATCAGAACTGGAAAAAATAAAAAACAACCTTGGATAAACTGCAATGTAAAAAGAGCAATCAGAGAAAAAACAAAAGTATTTCATAAATTCAAAAGAACTAAAAATGGCACAGACTCCGAAATATATAAAAGTAAAAGAAGCATTTGCAAGAAAGCAATCAGAGATAGCAAATGAGACTTGGAAAAAAGCCTAGCCAAGAATTCAAAAAACAACCCTAAGAAGTTTTTTAGTCACTTCAATTTGAAAAGTAGAGTGAAAAAGAAAATTGGCCCCCTCCATATAGATGATAAAACTATAGATGATGATCTTGAAATAACTGAAGAACTAAACAAATACTTCTCATCAGTATTCACAAATGAAAATTTAAATAATATTCCTGATCTTATACTACCAGGACAAGATAGAGAAATAAATGAATTAAGGGTAACAAAACTAGATATCCTAAAAGCAATGGAAAAATCTCTAGGGCCAGATGAAATGCATCCAATAGTCTTAAAAGCTGCCAAAAAGAATATAGCACAGGCACTAGAAATTATTTTTAATAAATCATTGATATGTACTGAAATTCCAGAGGATTGGAAGAAAGCAAATGTGGCTCCAATCTTTAAAAAAGGAAATAGAAATTTGGCAAAAAACTACAGACCCATCAGCCTCACCTCCATTATTTGCAAATTACTCAAAAGTATCATTAGAGGTAAAGTTACTGAGTTCCTTGAAGAGTGCAACCTTATAAATGATAGCCAGCATGGCTTGCGAAATGGAAGGTCCTGTCTAACCAACTTGATTGAATTTTATGATGGAGTCCTATTGCATTTGGACAATAAAGAGCCAGTAGATATTGTATACTTAGATTTTGCAAAGGCATTTGATACTGTTCCTCATGCAAGATTGTTGATAAAAGTTAGAGCCCATGGTATAAGAGGTCATATAGCTGACTGGATAGAAGAATGGCTGAGAAACAGAAAACAGAGTTTATCTAAATGGAAATAAGTCTACTTGGAGACCCGTATTGAGTGGAGTCCCACAGGGGTCTGTGCTGGGACCTCTGCTTTTTGTTGTCTATATAAATGATCTAAAGAAGGGCCTATCGTGTAAAACCTCAAAATTTGCTGATGATACAAAATTAGGCCATAATGTTAAGTCAGTAGCAGGAGCAATGACAATACAAAGACTTAGACAGAGTAACAGCCTGGGCAGATAAGTGGGAGATGAAATTTAATGTTGATAAGTGCAAGGTTATGCATATTGGGCCAAAAAAATCTAGAATTTGAATACAATATGAATGGAATTTGGATTAAAAATGATGATAAAGAGAAAGACTTGGGTGTCACTGTGACTAATGAACTTAAACCCTCAAATCACTGTACGGTAATCAGAAATAAAGCAAATGCTAGACTCAATCTCATGCAGATACACATTGAATACAAATCACCCAATATTATAAAGCAACTATACATTTCATATGTGAGACCCCTCCTTGAATATTGCATTCAATTTAATAGTCCCTATTTGATACAAGATATTGGAAAAAGTACAGAAATGAATAACAAGAATGATCCCATCTCTAAGACAATTGACATATAAGGAAAGATTGGTGTATCTAAGCATGTTCTCATTAAAAAGGAGGTGGTTAAGGGGTGATATGATAGAGGTGTATAAAATGATAAAAGGGTTGGATAAGATAGATTTTGAGTCTCTTTCATTAAAAATCACAATAACCAGACTAGAGGTCATAGTATGAAATTATTTAAGCCAAGATGTAGAACAAATTTAAGAAAACATAGTTTTACAGAGTAATTAAGTTTTGGAACAGTCTGACAGAAGTAGTGGTGACTTCAGATACACTTGATTCTTTCAAAAGAAGGTTGGATAGTTTGATGTCTGCAAGGGACATCTGGTGATGGTGTTTAAGCCCATTTTTATTGCATGACTGGTACTAGTTTATTTCATATATATTATGTGCATTTGGGTGATAGAACCCACAGCTCAACACAGGTGTTGTGGGATATAGGGAGGCAGCATCTTGGGTTAGGGGATACTCTCTGTCCTTACACACCCCATTTAAAGGGATTCCTCTGCCGAGTGGTGCCCCCATAGTACTGTGAGGTATTGAAGAACTCATGATCTTCACTTGCCCCACAAACACCTTTAAATGGGAGACCCAAAATGGGTGCACACACATTTCTACATTACTGTACAGTCTTTACAGCCACACCTACACTTTTCCTCCTAAGTATATACTGTATATTGTAATGTATATCGTTGTAAATTGTGACTTGATCCGCAATTGATATGGACTGTGACTTATTTTTGGTTGGCAAGGTACTGGTATTGATGGGTACCGTAATGAAATTGACTTGATTCTTTGGATCTGATATATTTGCATGTCAGTTATAAATAGATATAGAGTGTAACATATTTGTGGATAGTAGCCTAAATTATGACTCTGATCCTCTGGATCCAGAGATTCTATCTTAGTTTTAAATTGATAATTAATTAGTTTTGTATAAATTGGTTGTTGCCAATGTACAGGCAGTTTTTACATAGTGGAACCACCTCGATGGGCCGAAGTGGCCCCTAGTGTGCCCACTATAAAAATTTCTTATGTTAGAGGACCTATAGATCTGGAGAAAGTGCTACTAGGCCTAGCTATTAAGGATGCATTAATAATGGTCATTCAGTAGCAAATGTCAGTAGACTCGCAAAAAGAACAGGTTCTACATATGTTCCAATTCAACAGGTTAAAGTCTCTCTGGATCTTTTTGGTTTGATGGCCTGGGTAGATGTGCATTTTAGTGTCGGAAATTCGGAATGCATTAATTGACGGTAATTATTTACAAAATGCCATGACCTGAAGTTGAAGCAAAAAATAAATTTTTCTAGTGTATTTTGGTGTGCTCTGTTCAAATATGACCTTCATTTCCTATGCAAATGGGAAGAAATATGATTTTTTTGGACATTATTTCAGTCTTATTTCTTTCCATGTGCATAGAAAATGAAGGTCATATTTTTTACATCACCTAATCTAACCTAACCTAACCTTCCTTTTGCTTGAATCACTGTTTAAACTGATATTTACACAGAGCACACCAAAATACACTAGAAAAATGTATTTTTTATTTCAACTTCAGGCCATGTCATTTTTGTTTTCATCATTTTTGTTTAAACTAACGAAAATATTACTACTTAACCTAACCAATCATCAAGGGTGTACAGATGACCTAACTGGGCATTCAGTTGGCCTGGTATTATTATAGTATTACTCCTGTCTAATGTCCAGCAATTATTATATGTTCATTAAGTAGATTTTTGAATTCTAAGACACTTTTCTTCTATAGTGTTTCCATCACAAATGCTTCGTTTTTGAGATATACATTTTTTTTGGTGTGTATCTAGTGTGTGTTTGTACGTTTGTTTGGTGTGCATGCACAGCTGACCATTACATGTCTGCCCAATCACTGCGCTCCATCCATTTCAAATTTGAATTACTTTGTTACTGGAATGGCTTCATGTGACATGTGCTCGTTCGATTATTACCGCTGTATTGTCACTTTCTATGAAAATTTATAAAAAAGTGTGGAGGTTAGGATAGGTTAGGTTGGGTCAATTTTGAAGGTAAAATTTGTTTTTCCTATGGTTTTTGATGTTTTGAACGAATCTGACCCTGAAAACCATCGGAAATGACTCATTTTCTATGATTTCCCCCACCTGAGAACTCCTGGTTCCCACCAGGGTCCCCCTAGATTGCTGGCTGGGGGGAGGGTGGTTATCTCAAAAACAAGTCATTTCAGACGGTTTTGAAGGTCAGATTCATTCAAAACACATCAAACACCATAGGAAAAACATAAATTTCACTTCCAAAGGGAGACGGGTGTAATACTATAAATTTACCGTTGGCCTGACCGCATTAATTGATGCCTGGTTAGGTTAAGTCATGATAGTTTTGCTTAAACTAATGAAAATATCAAGACTTAACCTAACCACTCATCAAGGGCATTGAGTAATTTTCCTGGAGTTTGCCCCTGTTGATTCTTTAAGTGTAATATTTTTACCACAGGCTTCTGCTAGTAATGTCTTGTTTTATTTTTTCTACTTTCAACTATATTTTCTTGATAATATATATATTTTAAATTTGTTAAATTGCATATAACTGCCTCACTATTTGTTTCTCTAAAACATGAATGTTATTTTTGAAATCCTCGATTAAAACTAGACAATAAAAAACAAGTACAGCTACCTCTCAATTTACGCGAGGATTGCGTCCTGCAAGCAGGCATGTAATGTAAAATTTGTGTAATTTAAAAAATTTTCACATAAGAAATAATGGGAAATTAGGGGGTTATGTTCAGCGATTGCGGAACATGTATTACTATATGTATATGGGTCATTCCATGTCAGTTCAACAGAATTTTGGGTCGAAAAAATGTGACCATCACCGATGTTTTTGAAAATTGGCACACTTATAGATCTCAGTGAGGAAAACAGAATGGCACTTGTTTCAACACTCTAGGTCATATGGTTCTGGAGATATGGCCATTCGAATTTTGTAAAAAAAAGGTCAATTTCTAAGGTCATACCATATTTCAACATGAAAGATCTCGGCTCCTATTGCACTTACAGAGACCATTTAAACACTATTTCAAAGCTTTTAAGCAGATCTACAACTTTGTTTCTATTCATATTTTACCTCAGTGGTAAAAAAAAAAAAAAAAAAATCTTATTTTTGACTTTGTGTAGGTCATTTGATGTCACAACTGATTTTTTTCTCCTTTCACCCAATTTTGGGTAGACATGTCTACCTTAACCTAGAACAAGATTTTTAGTGTTAAGTTAGTATAGATGCTACAGCCATTTCAGTGGACCATACCTACCTCCATTTTGACCAAGTACCTTTTTCTACCAAACTTTGGAGTGCCATTTTTTTTTTTTAACTGTTTGAGCTAGAGTGTCGAGAAAAGTACCATTAGATTTGTCTCACTGAGATCTATAATGTCTGCTATTTTTAAGACAATTTGCCTTTTAATATGTATATTAAAATAACCTATTCCTTTATTTTTACCAATTGAGTTATAAGAACCGATTCTTGTCGAGCTGGGTGAAACCATGAAAAAAAGGCATCAACATAACTTTATATTTAAAAAAGGCATCAACATAACTTTATATTTAAAAAAGGCAGTTATTAGGTATTTACAATATATTTTATGGAAGCCATTATTGTTACATTTATAATAATAAAGTATTTGTATATGCCTTTCAAGGTAATTATTTATCCTACCAAAGATTTGACCTTAGACAAAAACTGAGATCATTATTCAACAGCAAACAGTAAGAAAGAAAAACCTATAATAAGAGACTTTAGTCCTGCCTAATAATGCAGACAGAATGTGTGTCATTGGCACCTGGCAACACACATTCTTTTGGCTGAAGCTCTGCAAATTTTGAAAATTCTATTTTATTTGTTGGATGGTTTGTTTTAAAAAGTTCAAATGCTTCTTTTAGGTTGCATAAGATTTATTTATTTATTTTATTTCTGTTTAAGGTGCTGCAACCCTGCTGGATTATTGGCACCAAGACTAAAAAGAATATGAAAAAAGACCTCTACCACTTCAGTTGTAGGGTTCCACTCTACAACACACAGGATGGAGAAGAAAAAGGAACCTGTTAGTAAAAGAGTAATACTATAGCTACTACAAAAAGACTATCAAATGATAAACACCTAGATCAGGTTAGATAAATTGGCTTTCTTTAAGAAGGTCAAAAGTAAGGATGATGGAAATTCATTCCCCAAAATACTTTCATAAGAAAAACAAATTCCTTTGCCATTACAATAGTAATCAAATCAGTTCTAAGAAGATTATAAGTAGGGCAATGAATGACCGCATGTTCTGGGGTGAGTTGAATATTACAAGTACCACACCTTTTAAATAAAGTTGCATCAAAAAAATGAGCAATTCAACCTAAGCCTGGTCAATATGACATCACTCCTACGATTCTTTTCTGGCATCCTTTTCCAAAGGACAGGTTCCATCTGAGGAAGGAGTCCATTGCATCGGGACCATTCCTGTTGCCACTCAGAGAGAATGAAATGTGAAATGGGCTTCATAAATTCACCAACAGAGTAAGGGATGGTCTGGACTTCATCAAGACTACAAGCCATACGTGCTGCTTCATCAACAGTATCATTCCCCCGGATACCAACATGACCAGGAGTCCATAAAAAGATAACATCAAGATTATACTGATTGAGTAATTCAATAATCTGAATGACTATATGATGCCCAGAAGAGGACTGTATAGCTTTCAGAGAAGAAAGGGAGTCAGAACAAACAACAAACTTAGTAAGGTCTGAGTTGTGACAAATATATATTAAAGCCTGTAGTATAGCATACAATTCTGCAGTAAATATAGAACAGTGCTCTGGAAGGCAAAAACCCTTAATCACCCCATCCCAGAAATGCACATCCAGTGCCACTTTCTGATTTAGATCCATCAGTATATACAGTAAGTATCCTCTTTCTTTGTAAGTTTCTACCCTCTCCAGAAAACTTCTTTGGAGCACAATTGCAAAAGCCAATTTGTTGTTAGTGGTATGAATAGAAAATCAAAATTCACTGTTACAGGGTGATAAATGAAATAGGAACTTGCTGAGATGCTATCAAATCAAAAGTTAAACCCACTTGGTGAATAAAATCCTTGATCCAGCCACTAAAAGGTATTGGGTATGGACGTAGTCATAAAATTGAAAATTATAAAATCTATTAATACAAGTTTTAGTTGGGTGTGAATCAAACCTTAACATTTTAGTAGCATACCTAGCACCTAACAGTTTTCTTCTATAATGCAAGGGCATAATGTTTGATTCAGCTTCTAAATAATCAACTCTTGTACATTTGAGAGCTCCCAAAGCCAGTCTAATACATTTATACTGCATCCTATCTAGCTTCAGTAAATTTGTTTTAGAACAGGTATGGTACAAAAAACATCCATAGTCTAATTTACTACGTACCAAGGACTTATATAACATCAACAAAGTTGATCTACTTAAACCCCAAACTGAATTAGAAAAAAATTTTAATATAGAAATAGCTTTCACACAAGCTTCCTCCAGGTATTGAATATGCTTAGACCAAGTCAAACCCTGATCCAAAACTATTCCCAGATATCTATAACTTGAAACATACTGAACTGGATTTCCTGATAAATATAATGTTAAATCATCATTCCTCCATGGTCTTTTTGAGAAAATCATACATTTGATTTGGAGATGAAAATTTTAAGCCCCATTCCTCTGACCATTCACTAATATGATTAAGGACACCTTGCATCACATATGTCAAAAATTCAAATCATCCCCAACCACCCACAAGGCACAGTCATCAGCATACATGGAATACCTGACACTGTCATTGATTCCGTCAAATAAATTATTAATCATCAAGGAAAATAGTGTTGGACTTAGGATACTTCCCTGTGGGAGGCCAATTTCAACATTAAAGCTATTGGAAATGTGATTTCCAACTAAAACTCTAATACGGCGATTAGAAATAAAATTTTGGATAAATCTTGGAAGATGGCCTTTTAACCCAGATTTATACAGTTTTTGAAGTAAACCATGATGCCAGACAGTATCATAAGCTTTTCAATATCAAGGAACACAGTCAAGACATATTCATTTCTCAAAAAAGACTCCCTTATATCATTTTCTAACCGAACAAGGCTATCTATTGTTGAAAATCTATGCCTGAACCCACTCTGAAACTGAGACAAAACATTCTTTTCTTCTAAAAATTTCATAAGTCTAAATGATACCATTTTCTCCATAACTTTACACAGGCAACTTGTTAATGCTATAGGCCTAAAAGATGTAGGGTCAGTAGAAGGTCTACCTGGCTTATACAGAGGGATTAAAATACTCTCTCTCCAGCAATCTGGGAAGACATCTCGTAACCATAAAAAATTATAAAACCTTAGTAAAATTTCTTTATTTTGTGGGGTCATATTAGATAGAAAAGGATATACAAATTATCTCTACCAGGAGCTGTTAGTTTAGTATCCTTAAGAATTCTTTCAGTTCATATATGGTAAATGGGGAGTTGTAAGTAGTATCACTTGGTTCAAAATGAATAGGGACAAACTCAGATTCCACCATATGATATACAAAAGGTTCAATATAAAAGGAGAGGCTACTGGTGTTTGCAAAACTGCTGCCTAAAATCTGGGCAGTGTCAACTGGATCAGCATATAAAACACCTTCAGACTTTAAAACCAAAGAACCCCTAGATCCCCTATTGGCACTAAAACGCTGTATTTTATTCCAAACCTCACTCACTGTGGAATGTGACGATATAGACTGTACAAAATCTCTCCTTGAGTTCCTCTTAGATAGTCTAACAACCCTGCGAGCCAATGCTTTTGCTTTTTGATAGATGACCAATGTTTCTTGTATGGGATTACAACAAAAAGCCTAAATGCTCTCTTTTTAACTCTAAGAGCTTCAGCACAGGTATCATTCCACCAGTATTTACATATTTAAAGTTCACCGTGACGAAGAGCGGGGAATATATTTAGATGCACAAGCAATGAGTGAGTTTGTTATATTACAACAATTTTCATCAGCACTCTACAAAAATCAACTGGAGGAAGAGAGAGATTGGCTTCAAAGGTTAATAAAGAACTACCTATCTTCCATTTTGGCCTCTTAAAAACCAACAACTCCTCAAAAGTGTCAAGAATAATAGGGAAATGATCACTATCATATAAGTCGGTAACACAGTCCAAGATAGTTGCTGAAATAAACCAGAAGAGGCAACTGTTAAGTCAATGCTTGAAAAGTGTCCCCTAAATTCAGCACATAAGTTGGGACTGGAGAGTTCAAAACAAATAAATCTAGATCAGTAAACAATTCTGCCAGTAAGTTACCCTTAATACAACTATTATGGAACCCCAGGAGACATGATGGCTATTGAAATCTCCCATAGTAGGACTGGTTGTGGCACTTCAAGAGGACACTCTCAAATTCCTTTCTTGTAAGAGTCAGATGTGGAGGTAGATAAATGGAACAGACAGTAAAAGACACTGACCTAAGGTGAATTCTGGCTGCCACAATTTCAAAATCTGAACAAATTCAACAGGAGAAAAAGGGATGGAATTGTGTATCCCTAGAAGGACACCACCACCCTGCCTAGTCCTATCTTTACGAACACAAGTATATCCCTTCAATCCAATAGTAGCTTCCTGACAAAGATAAGTTTCTTGCAAAGCAAGGATAGTAGGTTTATGATCACTTATCAGGTCTGAAGGAATGGATATCTTTTATGAAAGCCCCTCAAATTCCACTGACATAACTTAACAGACATGATGAATAAAAGTGGTAAAAAGAAATTAATCTCCAAAGAGAATCCTAAAACCATCCTACTATCTATGTGACTCTTTGGTATTCCTTGTTTCCCAAGCATGAGGGCCAATTTGTAACAATTGCCTTAGGTTGAAGATTCAATTCGGAAAGTTTCTTATATTCATTAATTATATCCCAAATAGAAAAGTTGGGATGTCATTGGATGAGCTGAGTAAACTCTTTATAGGAGAAATAGTAGTGATAGAAGGAGTAGTACTTGTTGTAGCCATGGAAGAAGCATTACTGGCTGTATGTAATTCACACTGAGTTCCAACTGACACATATGTAAGAGATTTAGACAAATTCTGGGTACCTACTTGAGCATAAGATGCAGAGGAGATAAATGAGAAAAGTACTTACGTCTAGCTTCAGGAAAAGACAAATTATCATCAAATTTGATATGAATAATCTCACTCTCTCTGATCCAATGGGGACACTGTCGAGAATTAACAAAATGAGAAGCTTTACAATTAATACAAGAAACATCTTTATCAGGTAATACACAGGTCTCTTTATCATGATCTTGTCCACATTTAAGACATCTGTTACTATTTGTGCAGGTTCTTGTCCCATGTCCATACCTCCAACACTTAAAACAAAGTAAAGGATTAGGATAATATCGCTTGACATCATACGCTAAATATCCACAGAATAGTTTACTAGGAAGAGTAGTCCCACCAAAAGTACATACTAAAAGAGAAGTAGGAATCTTCTCTCGACCTTTATTTAACGTTTTATACCAAGACAGAATTGGTAGAAGACTTAATTCAGTCAAAATTTCCTCAGTTGATAAATGAAGGAGTTCTGGGGCAAAAATAATACCCTGAATTTTATTCAAATTATAAGCAATCTTAGCCTCAACTTCATAAAGACCATTTATAATTGATTTAGTACCCAAGAGAGCCTGAGACTGTCTCGAGTTGATGGTATTCACGAGTAATGAGCCAGACCTACAATAGGCGACAGATTTCACTGGTCCACCACAAATAAGCTCTATAGACTTCTTAACACCAAAAGGACTAAGTTTGGTTAAGGGAACTGATAAATCTTTGCTATTCAAAAAAATATAAGACACATGCTCAATAGGAAAATTAGGTTCAGGACTATTGGTAGCAGGTTTAGCAGATGTAGGACAATTCAAGGGTTGAGTAAGACTAGATGGTTCCTGAGTATCTAATCTTTGAGCAACTTCATTAGAACTTTTCTTGCAAAAAGAAGTGATAGCATGGTCAGTTTGCTTAATGACCGTACTCAATCCATCAAGTCATCACTGCGAGCCGACTCAAGGGTCTTAGAATCATCAACCCGTAACCTTTTAGTACTTTTAGAAGTTACTCCTTTACTCATGATTGGATGTAGGGAGTAAATATAACCTATACCCCAGGGTTGGGGTATAGGGCACACTAAGGCCAGGCCTAGCCCAATAAGATGAGCTAGGCCACAGTCGTTACCAAAAACACCCGACAAGGCCTATGCCTTGCCAAGATTTTAACAAACAAGTACAAAAAACACTGGAGTGATCCTATACCAGTCAAAAAATAATTCCAAAACGCAGGATCAATCTCAACTGCAGCCCTGGAAAGATTTTTTTAACACCACACCTGGTTTCAGTTAGAAAGAATTTGAACTTTGTCTTAACAAGCAATTGAGGCACGTCTGATTACCACAAAGGTTCACCAAAAAAGCCAGCCTACATTGCTACCTGCATAAGATTAGCAATTTTTGTGTTCTTTCCTGCCTACCATCAGCTCCTTTTACAGAAACATAGTCTTTCTACCCTGGCATTTGTCTACTCACATCTGATGAATGATAGTCAATTACTTTGGCAGCAGTTTCACTATTCAGGCATTTCCCCAAACATGGATTAGGAGTTGAAAGCACTCCCTTCTCCCTCACCAAACTCTTTGCTTGCCTAGCCATGTAATCTGAGCACTTAAATTCTTCTCTGATCTTTACTTGTGTCCATCTTTTTGGTAGGATAGTAATAATTGTCAGTTTTTCACTTCGACTTGTCACTTTATTAAATTTCTCTTTTAGTTGTTGAAGAATCTCCAGTTTTGTATCATCTGAGTCACTGCATGAAATTGGTTGTTTAGTTGCAAGTTCAAGCTTTCTTTTCACAACAACTACTTTCTTCAACTTTCTCTTTGCGTAATCAGCACTGTCAGAGAGTTTACATGGTTTTATTGGGGTCTCATCAAGTGTAGCCAATGAAGCGTTGAATTTACTAAGCTCATACTACATTTCAACTACATCTCCAACGGTTTCTAGCTCAGATGGGGCACTTGATGAGGTGGATGGTGATTTTTCAACTGGTTCACATTCGGGCATTAGGGATGGATGATTTGCTAGTATATTTTGACAGGTTGCACATGCTTTATGATTATTTGTTAGTTTCAATTCAGGATTTTGATCAATCAAATTTTTAGTCAGTGCACGAATGCCTTTTTTCACTTTTCCTTCGTGTTTTTTAAATGGGTCACAACAGAACCTGCCCATATTCAAACTGCTGAAATTCATGTTTATCTAAAAAAAAAAAAAAAAATGTAGCTTAAAAGCCATGGTTGGATTCAATTACACAAAATGGAAACAATTAAATTTTTTTTTATTTTTCTTCAAATTACAGTTAGTATTGTACTTCACAATTTCAAGATCAATTACAATTACACAAATATAACTATCTCTTCTATATATCTAAATATCAAATAAATACAGTGTCCGTAAAGTCATGGTGGGATTTTAAATAGCTATATTATTGCAACGAAACATGATAATGAGATGAAACAATGCCAAATTTAAGAACAACTCTCAAAGTTGTATCTTGTAGTTAGTCTAGGCTAAGCTTAACCTTTATCTCATAGTTAGTCTAGGCTAAGCTTAACCTTTATCTCATAGTTAGTCTAGGCTGTCCACATGCCTATGTAATAGCCCGAAAGTTAATGTGTGGTGTGCTCTAGCATGAGATCGAGTGATTGGCCCATTTTTCTTCGCAGAACCCACTGTGACATCACACAACTACCTCGCTATGTTGGAACATTTTGCAGTACCCCAATTTATTGACAATAATGTCATCTTTCAGCAAGATGGTGCTCCTCCGCACTATGCCAACGTTGTTCAAGAATTCCTTAATGAAAAATTTCCACAGAGATGGATAGGAAGAGGAGGATGGAAGCCATGTCCTCCACGCTCTCCGGACCTGACACCTTTGGACTTTTATTTGTGGGGTTACGTCAAGCAAAGCGTGTACACTGTACCCATTAGGGATATTCATCACTCGCACGAGCGAATCATGGAAGCTATCGCATCCGTCACTCCTGATGTTCTTGGGCGTGTGTGGCTGGAATTGAATCACCGCCTAGATGTCTGCAGGGCTACCAGAGGAGCCCATATCGAACTACGTTAAATAAAGTTATTCTTTTAGAGTTGTTCTTCAATTTGCCTTTTTTTCATCTCATTATCATGTTTCGTTGCAATAATATAGCTATTTAAAATCCCACCATGACTTTACGGACACACTGTATATATCTATATCTAAGTATAAATAAATAAACTATCAAAGGTTTATTTTCATTGGATGATGTATGACTGCCAGATCTAAGGGTATAATTTTTAGCAATTGACATTAATTGATCAATTACATCAGTTATAGCTCAAAAATCAATTACCTTTATTTTTATTTTATTTTGTTTTGAATCCATTACAATTAATGGAAATTAGGATCAATTAATTAAAAATATAATTATAATTATTCATTGTATCCAACCCTGTTAAAAGCTATTTTTGCTTAGATGGCACAAATAAAATTTGGGACCTACTGATCTTGTTTCAGAGGCCTATAACAAGAAAAAATGTGCAGTTTGATTTACAGATTGGAATAAATACAGGTGCCAAAAAAATCCTTGCTCCAAGGTTTAAATAAGCTTTTTTTCACATGGGTACATACTGTTGTACACAATGAATAAACACACAAATTAATTATGTAATTTAAATTACCTATATTATATAATTCTCTGAAATATACCAAAAAAAATAAAAAATTTATAATAGGGCCGGATACTTATTCAACCAAATAACTGGGTTAAGTTAGGTTAGATAATTACCAATTTTTTTGAAAATTAGCAGACATTATATATCTCGGTAAGAAAAATCTAATGGTATTTTTCTCAACACTCCAGCTCAAACAGTTCCAAAGATACGGTGCTCCAAAGTTTGGTGGAAAAAGGTACTTGGTCAAAATGGAGGTGGGTATGGTCCACTGAAATGGCTGTAGCATCTATAACTTAATCAATACTAAAAATCTTGTTTTAGGTTAAGGTAGACATGTGTATCCAAAATTGGGTGAAAGGAGAAAAAAATTGGTTGTGACATCAAATGACCTACACAAGGTCAAAGGTAAAAAATAGGATCAACTTTTTTTTTGACTACTGAGGTAAAATATGAATAGAAACAAAGTTGTAGATCTGCTTAAAAGCTTTAAAATAGTGTTTAAATGGTTTCTGTAAGTGCAATAGGAGCCAAGATATTTCATGTTGAAATATGGGATGACCTTGGAAATTGACCTTTATTTTATAAAATTCGAAGGGCCATATCTCCAGAACCATATGACCTAGAGTGTTGAAACGCGTAATTCTGTTTTTCTCACAGAGATCTATAAGTCTGCCAATTTTCAAAAAAATCTGTGATGGTCACGTTTTTTTTTGCTGTTGAACTGACATGGAATGACCCATATATTGTACAAAGAATAATAATATAATTTACCTGGAAATGACGTAGCCGAATGCATATATGAAGTGCTGTTTGGTGTTGAGGAGATTGCAGGAATTAATTCTTGCAACCTTGAAGAGGGGAGGGGTCATCAACATCCTCTGATTCCCCCTCTGAAGATGAAGATGAAGATGGTGGTGGAGACTCAATGGAGGCTGTGCTGAGACCTGAAGTGGATGGCTGCTTTGGGTCTAGAAGCTTAGGCTGCTGCTTAAAAAAGGAATCCAGTGTCTTCTGGGTGGCTTTCCTTTGCTTTTCCCTCAAGATCTCCTGATAACAAGCAGCACTTGCCATCATTTGCCGGGCCACTGTCAAGCTTTGTTGCATGTTGGGATCATTTTCCTCAAACATTGTAAGGCCTTTTCTGATGTAATCTAAAGTCTCAGAGCATCTTGGCAGTAAGCATATGATCAGGTTGTGATTCCTGGCTTGATGTTTCTGCCCCCTCCTGCTCCGAATGACACTCCCTCTCTAGGTCCAGCAGGTCTTCGTTTGTTAGGTTGGTGTTATGAGACTAGCAGCTCTGCAATGTCGTCCTCTTCTACATCCTCAAAGCCTAGTTTCTTGGCCATGTATTGACACGCTGACAATTTGTTTCTGCAACTTTGTCATCAATATTGAAGCCCTTGAAGTCATGCACGAACTGAGGGCAGAGCTTCATCCACACCCAATTCAGGCACTGCTGCAGAATTTCCTCCCAAGATTGCTTGATGAAGTTGATGGTGTCCTTTTTGTTGAATTCCCTCCAATAATCCCTGACACTTATTTGTCTTTCATTTGTTACCTTCACCACGTCAGCAAGTGAAGATCGCAGGTAGTATGACTTCAAGGTTTTCACAATCCCCTGGTCTACTGGTTGAGCAAAGATGTGGTGTTAGCAGGCAGGAAGACTATCTTTATGTTCTCGCTAACATCTTCGAGGGATGGTGGGTGGCTTCGGGTGTTATCAACAACCAAGAGGATTTTGAAAGGGATTCCCTCTTGTTTGCAGTAGATTTCCAATTCATTGTGAAGCTTGGTCTTGAAATAATCACTGAAAACCTTCCCAGTCATCCAGCCCTTTTGGTTAGCATACCAGTGGACTGGCAAGAAATCCTTATCATACCCCTTCAGTGCCCTGGGGTTCTCCGAGTGGTAGATGAGCATGGGTTTCAATTTGTAGTCTCCCTTGGCATTAGCACCAACAAGCAATGTCAGATGATCTTTCGCAGCCTTAAAGCCTGGTGCTGTCTTCTCGATGGAAATGTAGGTGCAGTTGGGCGTTTTCTTCCAATAGAGGCCCATTTCATCCACGTTGAAAACTTGATTGGAAGAATAACCCTCTTCATCAATGATGCCCATCAGGATCGCTGGGTATCCTTCAGCAGCTTGCTTGTCAGCAGATGCAGCCTCTCCCATCATCTTTGTTGTGAAACCTGTCTTTTGCGGAAGTTAGCAACCCAACTCATACCCAATGCATGCTTAATAACGGCAGTACTTTGTCCCCAATCATATCGCTCCAGCACTTCAAGCTTCTGCTCCAAAGATAAAGCTTTCCTATCCCACTTCGAACCACTACCACTACCACCAACACTAGCAGGACGCTTACTGGCCATGATCAAGTGTGTTTATCACCTCAATATTACACTCTGTATGATTGTAAAGCACTACACTACCAGTTCACATCTGCAAGGAAGCACTAGTAGCTGTATCACACAAGTGGAAAAATAGGGTGGCAATAGCCAATAGGGGTAAAAATCCAAGTTGCCTGGAGGAGCGAGTGCGGTGGCGCGTTTGGTGCAGTTCCTGAAGAAAATCACTCAGGCAAATTTTTAGGACTTTTGATAAACATTAGGGGGTGGTACAAGAGTAACAAAGTTCCCACCATTGTCACTTACTAATTCTCTATTTTGTATACTTTGCAGCAGGGTTGTGGAGTCGGAGTCGGAGTCGGTAAAAAACTTCCGACTCCAACTCCAATTTCTGTGTCCTGTGTCACCCTTAATTTCTAAATCCTAAATACTAACATTTAGGTTATTTAGTTTTTTTGGTCAATAAACCTTATTCATTGATAGCCCAGCCCCTAGATTAAGTTTTTTTAATATTTTTTTTTTACATTTTCAGAATATACAATTAATATTTATTTAAATATAAAATATAAAATATAAAATTTCATACTTAGTGTGGTGGTGATGAAATGTCTTATTATTATGATAATTATAAAGTGAAACACTAGAGGAGTCGGAGTCGTATATTTAAAATGTGAGGAGTCGGAGTCGGATTTTTAGATTTTTTACAATGTGTGGAGTCGGAGTCGGAGTCGAATTTTTGACAATGTGTGGAGTCGGAGTCGGAAAATTTTGGACCGACTCCACAACCCTGCTTTGCAGGTAGATGAAAAATGGTGACTACTCTAAGAAAGAATGATGTTTTATGGCTACTGGAGACTTCTCCCAACTCATATGCCCTTACAGGAGCCAAATTGCCATCCAAGCGGCAGGTCCTGGAACGATTCTTGTTCTTTCACCTGTCCGAGTCTCGCCCTGTCAGAGAAAGTAGCCAACTGGTGATGACAGAGGTCGAACAGATGTGGAAGAATGCAAGTCTTCCGACTCAAGCTATGCACCGGGCACAAGACAAGCTGGAGAACCTCCATTCTGAGTGGAGAAGCTTAAAGAAATTACGAGCGAGGTGTACCAAAACCCAGATGGACAAGGAGAAGGTCTGAAAGGCCTGTTCGATTGCGCTCACGGTGATGCGCTCAAAATCATCAAAAATAAAGACGACAAGCCGTTTCTTCTTGCGCAGCATGAGCCTGGTCATCGAGGAACTATAGGACTTGTTGATCAGAAGTATATTAGACAAGAGGAGAACAAAATGATGCGTGAGCAAGAGAAAAGGAAATGAAGGAACCTGAATGAACTCCAGAAGATGGACAGGTCCGTGGTTTTGGAGTCGAGCAGCAGTTCTACAAACGAGGATACTGACAAGGAAGATGAGGTGAATGTCGGAGCAATAGGAGGCACGTCATCTGCCACTCCCAAGAGGAAAAGATCAAGAGGGTTAAATCAGATTGTTACTCAAGAACTGGCGCAAGCGTTGGACCGCACAAAGATATCCAATCACCGGGCAGTCCATGTTGTGGCCAATACCTTAGCAGCTGCTGGACAAAGTATGGAGCACTACACATTGAATCGAGAGAGAATCCGACTAGCTCGAATGAAATTCCGCCAAGACATCGCGGACGAGCTGAGAAGGTCCTTTTCTCCCATGGTACCATTAACAGTTCATTGGGATGGCAAGCTCCTTCCAGACCTTACAAACAAAGAGAAGGTCGATCGCCTTCCAGTCCTGGTTTCAGGAGAAGGTGTGATGAAGCTGTTGAGGGTACCAAAGCTGCCATCATCAACAGGTCTGGCACAGGCAACAGCAGTGCATGACATGCTGGAAGACTGGCAGTTATCTCCCGGGATCGTAGCCATGTCTTTTGACATGCCATCATGTAACACCGGTCGCTTGAACAGCGCTTGTCAATTCCTCGAGTAGAAGCTTCTCAATCTTGCTTGTCGTCACCACATCGCGGAAATAGTTCTCTCAAAAGTTTTCGAAGCCTTAGTAGCATGCTCTTCGGGACCAAAGATCAAGATCTTTCAAAGATTGGCGGAGGTGTGGCCAAAGATTGTAAAGGATTCGTTTCTTTCTGCTGAGGGAGACCGTGAGGTGGCAGATCGGATGCACGCATTCAAGGAGAAAGTTGCAGAGTTTGTGCACAAACAGTTGAGATCTCAGCAGCCTCGCGATGATTACCGTGAATTCCTGGAACTCGTACTGCTATTTCTCGGAATAAATCTACCATGGGGAAATCATATTCAAACTCCGGGTGCCCTCCACAGGGCACGGTGGATGGCAAAATGCATCTATGCACTTAAGATCTTCTTGTACTGTCACCAGTTGCGGAACTTGGGGAAACTCACAGACCAGGAGCTCCAGGGTGTTACTGATTTCTGCCTCTTTGTTGCAGAGATTTACGTTAAAGTTTGGTTCAATGCCCGGGTAGCCAGATATGCTCCGCGGTTGGACTTGGAGCTGATACAAAAGCTGGTGCAGTACAGACAAGTTAACCCACACATGGCAGAGGCTGCTTTGAAAGGGATCACTAGCCATCTTTGGTACTTAAGTGAAAAGTTGGTTGCTTTGGCCTTTTTTGATGAATATCTCAGCAGCGCGGTGAAAAGAGGCATGGTTGAGGCGCTCAAAAATGAAGAAAGGAAGAGTCCTTCGCCTCGTGTGACAATTGATGTGGGAGATGCTGAACATCTTTCTTTGGCAGCCTTTGTCACGAAGAACACATTGGCCTTCTTCCACCTGCTCCAGCTTCCCACATCCTTCCTCTCCAAGGATCCGGAGCAGTGGGAAGATGAAGATTTTCAACAAGCGAAACAGCGTGTCTCTGCCATCAGTGTTGTCAATGATCCCGCAGAAAGAGGAGTTGTCCTAATGAAAGATTTTAACGCTGTGCTGACCACACAGGAGGATCAACAGCAATACGTTCTTCAGGTTGTGGAGCAGCACCGGAAGATGTTCCCTGATGCCAATAAATCCACGTTCATTCGAAACCAGAAAAATTAGGCATAATTAATCTATCAGATCACTACAAGCTATTGCAGTCCTATTTGAGGTTGTTTGAGTCTTATCAGAATCGTTCTTTTCAGTTTTTTGTTTTGTATAACTTTGAAGCTCACTTGAACACTTGTTTCCAATAGCCTAGAGCACAAAGTTCTTTGTGTCTTGTACCACCACTTAAAATAAGATTAGGAACTTGAAATTTGGCAGAATTTGTTTTTTCAATAAAATGAATAAAATGAGCACCCGCACATTTTAAATTTTGCGACTATTTTTTATTGCCACCCTATGGAAAAATGTTAATTCTCACTAAATAACACCAAATTTTCAGTTAAAAATGAGAGTAGTGCAGTGACTGTGAACAAAAATGCACAGGCCAAGCAGTAAACAAATGCGCAAGACA
Organism: Bathynomus jamesi; assembly: GCA_023014485.1. Classification (NCBI taxonomy): domain Eukaryota; kingdom Metazoa; phylum Arthropoda; class Malacostraca; order Isopoda; family Cirolanidae; genus Bathynomus; species Bathynomus jamesi. Next base: position 99,891 of record JAJOZX010007744.1, on the reverse strand, counting down.
TCTAGTGGCCATGTTGCAAAGCTCCAAGTCATCTTCGCATTATTCTGAGAGATTCGCATTAATTAAATATATTTTTTTATTATTTACCTCGCATTATTGTAAAAACCGTAGTTCAAACGTATGTAAAACACGAGGTAGCTGTAATATTAAAAAATATTAGTCTGTCAAACCGAAAAGATCAGTCTCTTTCAATGCTCAAGTTCTTTCAGCAAAGATCTTTATAGCTTATATACCATATAGAGTTTGTCAGTTTATTCCACATCCATTTCAATGTTTTAAGTGCTAGGTATTTGGTCATATGGCTAAGTCTTGTCAATTGAAAATAGTGAGATATGTTTATTGCTCTGGAAGTCATGTTGTCTCCTCTTGTCCAAAGATTACTAAAATTTGTGTCAATTGTTCAGGTCCCCCATACAGCTAGTTTCAGTGGCTGCTCCTACTTTAGAACTGCATAAGAAAAAGAGGTTCAAACTTACATCAAACTCCCTCATAGTGAAGCTAGATCTGTTCTTCAAAATCAAGACCCTAATGTAGCCAGAAAGAATATTTACAAGTAATGACTTTCCTAATAAATGCAAAAAACTTCACTTTTTTCTACGTGAAGGTCAAAATATGAAAATAAAAACCCACTCTAATAGACAGAGTTTATTTCCACGACAGTTTCGACGCCCACTGGCATCCTCCTCGGGTGGATACAGAAACACGAATGAACCAAAACAAGAGGGAAAAACAGTCCAGGGACTGACCATTAAGAAATTCGCACCTAGGTTAGATCTCATTCTCCTGACACTGGAAGGGCATTTTTCATTAAGTACATTCGCGCAAATTTAAAACTATCTTCCTGTTCTAAACATACAGATTCTATTATATTTTTTTACATAATTATTACATTTATTATTAAATTTATTACATTTAATATTGCATAATTATTTATTACAGAAATTATAAATTTATTATTACATTGGTTATTACATTATTGTTTATTATACAGAACTTATAAACCGAAAAATGAATGAAAAAAGCCGATTGGGAAACAATCCAGCGAACATTGAGAAATTTGCACCTAGGTAATACTAATAATGCCATTTTTTATCACGCCAGCCAAAATAATCATGCTATAGATTGGGAATCAAGTAAGGTACTTTATAAATATAATAATTATGTCAAAAGAAAAATAATAGAATCTGTGTGTATAGAAAAAGTAGATAATTTTAATTTGTGTGAAGGTACTTATAAGTTAGACCCTTTAATGAGATTCTTGGTCAAAAAATCCCTTACGGAGTCGTGGGAACGTGTTCGAACCTAAGTGTGAATTTCTTAAATGTCTCTGGATTGGAATGTTTCCTTACTCGCCTTTAGTAAATGTAATAATGGAAGTAATAAATGTGGAAATAAATTTAATAAGAAGATAGTTTTAATTTGTGGGAATGTACTTATAAGCGGACCCTATAATAAAATGCCCTTCCAGTGTCGGGAGAACGGTATCTAACCTAGGTGCGAATTTCTCAATGGTCGCTGGATTGTTTCCCAATCGGCTTTTTTCATTCATTTTTCGGTTTATAAGTTCTGTATAATAAACAATAATGTAATAACCAATGTAATAATAAATTTATAATTTCTGTAATAATTATGCAATATTAAATGTAATAAATTTAATAATGTAATAATTATGTAAAAAAATATAATAGAATCTGTATGTTTAGAACAGGAAGATAGTTTTAAATTTGTGCGAATGTACTTAATGAAAAATGCCCTTCCAGTGTCGGGAGAATGAGATCTAACCTAGGTGCGAATTTCTTAACGGTTGGTCCCTAAACTGTTTTTCCCTCTTGTTTTGGTTCATTCGTGTTTCTGTATCCACCTGAGGAGGATGCCAGTGGGCGTCGAAACTGTCGTGGAAATAAACTCTGTCTATTAGAGTGGGTTTTTATTTTCATATAATGACTTTCCTGTTTTACCAAAACTTAGTGTCAAGAGAGGAGACTCAAAGCTTGGATGTGGTGAATCAACCCCCACCCCCTCAGAATTCTTGGAGTGGGGTTGTGAGGGGAAGACCTGGCTTGACTGTGGCAATGTTCCAAAGGCCACCTGGGGTGGGGATGGATGGTGGGGCTATGATCCTTGAACCCTCTACTCCTTTAGGACCTATGGCTCTATCGTCTGACATCATTAAAGTTCTATGTTTAAGTTTATTCAGCTTCACCTTTCATAGTGGTAGTAGTCTCTCCATGAAGACTTTGAATACTTTATCCAATTTTGTTTATTTAATGATGCTTTTCACACTGATCTCAAAATTGACCAGCTGACAAAGTTCCTTGATAAACTGAAACCTAAGCCTACACCCAAACAGAAACATCATGTCCAAATTTGTAAACCCATTTAATATTTCATATCCTATGGTTTCTAACCTCATGTTTGTTCAGTGGAATGCCCACAGTCTCCAATTTAACTTGTCACAATTTAAACTTTTTATTTATACTAAAAAACCCCATTTTAGTAGCAGTTTGTGAGACCTGGTGAGGCCTACATTTATTAATTATACTCAGATCAGAGCAGACAGGGTTGGCTGAGGGGGTGGGGGTTTACTAGTTCTGATTTGTGCTTTAGACCATTACTGCTCTGTCCCTTCCCTGCAATAGTTCTCGAGGTCCTTTATTTTTAAAAGTAAACAGTGGTACTTTAGATATACTCAGTTTATAATCCACACCTTCCTTTAGCCACTTTAGAGATTGAACACTATGCTGGTCAACTCAGTCAACAAGCTTTCATTTGTGGTGATTTTAATGGTAGAGACAGGGGTTGGGATCAGGTATGCCACTCAGAAATTTTAAAAAACCCAAGATCCACTTGTAAAAAATCCCAAGAAATCCTGAGATATAATCTGCATATGCGAAAAGATATAGTCGAAAGAGTTCAAAGTTGAGCAACTAAGATGATTCTGTTGCTTAGGTCAGTCATACAAGGATGGGCTTAAGGAGTTAAAATTGACTATACTCGAGACTAGGAGGCTAAGGGGTGATCTAATTCAGGTTTTCAAAATTATGAATGGGTTTGATAATGTAGATAGAGATAGCTTTTTCGAAATCTCTCAATATAATAGGACTAGAAATAACAGGTTTAAGTTGACAAGTGGAAGGTTCGAGACCAGTTGCCAAAAACTTTACGCATAGAATAGTAAATAGGTGGAATAATTTGCTGGTAGAAGTAATTAGTAGAATGTCTATAAACATGTTTAAAAATTGATTAGAGACACATGTTGATAGATTGGGTATAGTTTAAGGTAGTAAAATTAAGGGTTTGTGGTTTGGAACCCATGTAAAATTGTAGGTCCTCTCTGCCACCACAGAGGACATGCACAATTACAAACACAATTAGGTAGACCAGCCATGAGTTGGATCCTGGGGTCTTTGTTGGTCTGAAACATTATAAGATTATATATATCCCAAGATTAAAATCCCAAGATTTGCTATTTGTTTAAAGAAATCCCAATATCCCCAAGTATTGCTGAAAATACCAAGATCTCGAGATAAATCCCAAGGAGTGGCATCCCTGGTTGGGATACAGGTATGTCAGGTTCTCCAACATCAACTGCCTTAAATTTATATAATTTTATTCTTCCTTCGGATTTTGTGCTATTGACTCCTGTTAATCTCCCTATAAGATTTAACATTAATAATGGAAGTTATTCAACATTAGATCTCTCTTTATGTAGAGGTAGGGGTTATTATTGAATGTTTCACCAACAGTGACCTTGAAGGCATAACCATAATTTCTTGTGGTTTTTTACTGTTTTGTTCGAATCTGTATCTTGGGCAAATGCTTATGAAGAAAGTTATAAATAGTAGAAAAATTATAGGTTCCATATGACAATATACCTACATTGGCCAATGTAATTCTCATTCTCAGCCACAGTTCATAGTTATGGCGGATTGTGACAAGTGCAGTTTGACTTTCTTTAAGTGCATAAAAAAAACATTGTGGAACTATATCCACCTCCACAAAAAAGTAAGTTTAATACATATATATTATCATGGGGGGTCTGGGCAGCTGACACCCCTTCAGAAGCCCAACAGATGTTGCAAAAAGCAACTGATAAGTTTTCATCATGGTGCAGAACCTGGGGTCTTTCCCTGAAGCAAGAAAAATCTAAAATTATGTTCTTTACACATCAAAAGGTTCCAGTGAATCCCATTATCCAAATTAGTAACACACCACTAGCTATGGTCACATCCTTCTAGTTTTTGGGAATGGTCCTTGACAGCCCCAGATTGACTTGGTCTTGTCATATTAACTTCCTCAGAACTTCTTGCGTGAAACGTCTGAACTCGTTAAAATCTGTTGCCTGATGATGTTTGTGATTCAGCCTCTTTCACCTTGAAGAAACTGGAAACCTTGGATAATTCTGGCATGCGCCTTATTTTGGGTGCTCACCCATGTACTACTATTATTGTCCTACAGGGTGAGACTGGTCTCCATGCCCTTCAGTACCATAGAGATATCTCTACACTGAAGAAGTACTTTAATGTTCTGACTTCCCCTTTTTCCCACCCTTTATGTCAGTCATTTGAGGTGGATTCTCTCTTGATCCTTGCAGTGGACTGGACTGTGGCAAATAAGCCACCTTTCTTCTTTAGAGCTACTAGACTTCTTAATAAATATCAATTACAATTTGAATTTTTTACAGTTCCAGTGTTCCCTTCTTTCCCACCTTGGAGATTGAATCTGGTACCAACCTATCTGTCTCTCTCATTTTTATATGAACCTCCTGTCCCCAAAGAAGTGAATGTGCAGTGTTTCACAGCATACTTGGAAGAGAAGTATCCAGATTACTTGTATATTTATACCAATGGATCTAAGATAGATTTTACTTTATCTCTCCTTTTAGGTCAGGGGTAGCTTTTCTCCCCCATTGATAAATTTCACTATGGATAAAGTATTCAAGTTTGTAGTGGCATCTGGGCAGTTGAAAGTTTTAAAATCTTTCATTGTATACCAACTTCCATTCCCACAGGTTTATTAAGCAGTTACCTCCTAGTTACTCCATCTGGCTGTTACTGTTGACTTAGTACTTGGTTCCATTTTTGTCAGTTCATATTTAGTCAAACTAATAGGCCTCATGTTCATCCCTTTCTGAGTGTTCTGGAACTGGCCCCAGAACTGAAGAAGGTAATGGTGTGCTTTCTCTCTTTCTATCTCATCCCAATAATAATAGACCCAGTACTTGATGTAGGAAGAGTGGAAGTTCTCCCATGGAATTTGGTGTTTCAGTCTTGGAGGATGTAAATAGCCTTACTTGCTGAGCTTATTCCATATAAAACTTCAAAAAATCAATGTTAAATGAGTAAGTATTGAACTTCACTTCACTGTATTTGCCTCCCACTTCCCATCTGAATGAGAAGAATACCTGCTCCAAATTAACTAACAAATGACCAGATACCACTAACTCTTTCTGTATCAAAGCAGAATGTGAGGACCCTTCTGTATTTATGAGCCCAAAAATCTGGCCTGAAGGAATCTACAATAGTTGGTATAACATGAACTTCAGGAAAAACTCAGTCCCCAAATATATGGGGAAGCAGGTAGGATTGGTCCAATAGAACATGATGAAAGGATGTTTGAAAAAGATCAGGATATTGTTGGTACTTTTAATTATTATTGTAGCTCTGTTTTTAATGAAGAAAATTTAAATAACTTTGATTTTAATTCTTTAGTTCCTGTAAATTCAGGCATTCTTGATCATATTCATAGAAGGAAGTATGATGTTAGGCAAGTGATTCATACATTGAAGTCAAAGCTGCTGGACCTGATAATATATTTGCTAGGATTCTCAGAGAAGGGGAGGAAAGTTTATTTGAGGCACTATTTTCTTTGCTAGGTCTATTAATTATGCAGAAGTGGAATGGAAAAAGCAAATGTAGTACCCATTTACAAAAAGGATAGTAAGGAGGAGGTAGGAAATTATAGGCCTGTTAGTTTAGCATCATTGGTAGGAAAGATTATATTACATTACATTTCATTTGGAAAATGAAGCTATTGGGGCCTATCAAGGTTATGCAAGTTGAGAGCTAATAATAATAATAGAATCCTGCAAAACATCAATCTTAATTCAGGTAATTAATATACAACTACAGTAAGTCCCTGACTTATGAACTTAATGCATTCTGGAGGTCTGTTTGTAAGTTAGAAATAACTTATATCGGCAAAATAAATGCATAAAAATATGTAAAGTATGTAAAAAAAACAGTGTAAAAAATTGCACAACGTATGACACTAATGTATGTATTTTATTCATTAAAAATCAAACCTAAATTATTTGCACAAGAAATGAAGGTCAGATTTGAATAAAACAGACCAAAATACACCAGAAAAACCTATTTACCTATCAAAGTTGACCTGCAGGGGTAAAACAAATAATTACCACCATACTATTTCAATTGATTTTAATCAATCCAAAAATTGCTTATATCTCTGTTGATATCAATTTGCACAAAAAATACCATAAAAGAAAATAGATTCAGATTTAAATTCTACATAAGAAAAACTGGATCTTGTGGGTTGTTGTATTATATGAAAAAGGAAATGATGGGTTATAACACACAAGATCCAAATTTTCTATATTTGTAATTGGGGCAACTACTTTTGTATCATCTGCAAATTTGGAGATTTTACTACCTACTCCCCTCTGTGTCATTTAGATATAAAATAAAGAGTAATGAATCTAAAACTGATCCCTGTGGTATCTACTTTTCACTTTCTGCACCCAGATTCATTACCATTTAGAATTACTCTGTTCTCTGTCTTCTAACCATTTTTCTCTCCAATTTATAACTGACCCCAATATCCCATGAGTTTTTAATTTGTATAGAAGTTTCCAATGTGGAATGTTGTCAGATGCTTTATTAAAATCCAAATAAATAACATTACATCATTTCCATTATCTACCTGATCAGTTACAAACTCTAAAAAGTCTGAGAGATTAGACAAACAATTGAATAACCTTTATTAATAATAAAATAAATACATTCTTTTCAATTTACAATGACATGAATAATTGTGAAGCTCTACTATTTGTTGTATTTAATTTGGCCCTTAAGCTTTAGGCTTTACTGGGCTCTTATTAAAAATAAACAGCTAGTTGTTATTAATTAATAATAAGTAAATAAGTATTATAATAGTTAAAACATGTATTAATCTTAAATTATCACTACTGACATGACAAATACAAGGTCACCATTGAAGGCACTATACCAATATCATACAAAGAAACCAATATTTTACATGATAGATAAGAACTAATAATCCCAAGAAATGTGTTTTTAATACCAGATTACACACAAGAAATTAATAATTAGTAAACAATATTAATGGACATTAATCCTAGATTTTTGATAGTATGCCATTATTAATCGGGATTTCAACTTTGTTCTAAACAAATTTACATTCATAATAATTTTTATATCGGCATGTAAGTCATTCCATAGTTTCAATCCAATGAAAATGGGTAGTTTTTTAGATGAAGATAATCTAAATTGAGGTATAACAAGCTTTGATCTATTTCTGGTCTGATGTAAGTAGATTTTTTGACAAGCTACAAAATATCTATTTACCCATTGTAAATTAATGATTTTGTTCTTACACTTGTAAATAAAAAAAAATGTGCCAGTTTGGTTATATCATTGAGCTTTAGTAGGTTTAGATCTTCAAATAATGCACTAGAGTGATCAAGGAAATCAGCATCAGATAATAACCTTATTGCTCATTTTTGGATGACAAAGATACCATTTAATGTGGTGTTAGTGGAGTTTCCCCAAACAAGGGTGCAGTACGTTATATATATAAGGAAGAACAAGAGTATGATAGTCAATAAAACTTTAGGGACTACATTTCTAAGTTTAAACATTATAGCAACACTCCTTGAAATCTTTTTTTGCAATATAATTTACATGATCACTCCATTGCAAATTCGTATCTAGCATTACACCAAGAAATTTTGTTACAGTACACTCCTTTATAGCGATTTCATTAACATTAATTTCATCAAGATACACACTTCTTTTATTAGTAAAAATCATGAGATTTATTTCACTGGTTATTAACATCTTTGCAAGAAAAAGACAGTTGTATCATCTGCAAGCATTATGAAGTTCAGTATATCAGATGAACGTGGAAGGTCATTTATATATAATAAAAATAAGTGGACCTCAAACTGAGCCCTGTGGCACACCATGTTTGACAAGCACTTTAGTTGAGCATAACTTGTTTACTGATACAAAATCTTATATCTTGGAGAAATCACTTTTAAACCAATCACTGATTGCTCCTCTAAAGCCGTAATAATATAATTTAAGTAGAATATTATGGTCTATTAAATAAATAGACTATTACATTAAATACCTTACTCAAATCCATAAATATTGATAGTATTTATTTGTTCTCTTTAGCTATATTTGCAATTTCCATAAGATTTAAAATAGCCATTTCCATTGTTTTATTATTACAGAAGCCATACTAATTTGGAGATAATAAATTGTAGGATTCTAAATATTGCTGCATTCTACTTTTTACAATTTTTTCAAAAACTTTGCTGATCATAGATAATGAACATACTGGCCTGTAATTTGTTGCTAGGGTAGGATCACTCCCTTCAAAAAAGGGTGTTATGCAACCAGTTTTTAGCATTGATACGAATATTCCTTTGGAAATACTTTGATAATTTTAGCCAAAGTTTCAGATATTGTATCTTTAACAAGTTTCAATATAGGTACAGGAATGTTATGAGTGTTATTTTTTAGTTTACCAATAATATTCCAGACCCCAGTAGAGGTAGCAGGAACAAAAGAAAATGAATTTAGTGGGCTGGGTGGCATATATTCTAGAGTTGAGTGATCATTATTTAGTAATTGTGAGTGAAGCTTATCTGCTATTGAAGTAAAATGTGCATTTAAAGAGTGCAACAGCAGTATCATCAGTAATTTCTTTATCATCAACATTTAATTTCTCTATTGAATTTTTCTTCCTTTGTTTTCTGAGGAGACTGTTTATGGTTGGCCAAGTCTTTTTCATGTCTCCTTTATGTTTGGAAAATTGATTGTTATAGAGGTAGGTCCCATTATATGAGCACTCGTAATATGAGAAACTGATAATTCAAGGTTAGCATTTATAGGACTTTTCCATTATATGAATCAGTATGAGAAGGCAGAAGGAAATTCAAAACACGCAGCCAAGCAGGGCACACACGGCTAGCTGTGATGCAGCATGATGTAGATGTGCAGAGACGAGTTTCTGAGCCATCGCTGGGTGACATAATTGACGGCAGCAGACGCTTAGCTGAACTGGCAGTAGACAGTGACCCACAGCTGGAGAGGGCTCTGGACTTCAAGGCCAAGCTATTGGACTTGCTGGGTGGATATGAGGAGCTTTACTGGCAGAAGAAGGCTAAGGTGGCACAGACAACACCCACCAATTCTTCCTGCCCAAGCCTTCCACTCCACCTTCACCTATATCTTCAGAACCACAGCCCTCCACTAGCCAAGGTGGTTTGGCACCAATATTTAAGTCTTCAATCTTCAAGGGCAAGTCTCCCTCCTCCAAGGGCAAATAAGTGTACATAATAATACAAGCAGGGTTGTGGAGTCGGAGTTGTGGAGTCGCACGTTTCAGGGCGGAGTCGGAGTCGGAGTCGAATTTTTACAATGTGTGGAGTCGGAGTCGGAAAATTTTGGACCGACTCCACAACCCTGGTTATAACCACTAGGTTAAGGGTTATTCAATTTTAAGTAGGACTACTACTGGTTAGACCTTAATTATGTTTAAGAGAATCTTTTTCATTTATATATATATATATATATTATTGGAAAAAATAAAAATCCCTTAATATGATAATATCTACAAGTCAATATCCTTCTTAATATTTGAATGTTCCCTTATCCTAGAAAGTAACCTGACGATTCATGTGGTGGTGATGAAATGTCTTATTATTATTATGATAATTATAGAGTGAAACACTAGAGGAGTCAGAGTTGTATATTTAAAATGTGTGGAGTCGGAGTCGGAGTCTAATTTTTACAATGTGTGGAGTCGGAGTTGGAAAATTTTGGACCGACTCTACAACCCTGAATACAAGTAAGTGTACATACTCGTATGCTATTTCATATATACCATATATATATAATAAAAAAAATGTCCATTGTCAGGGAGACGGACCCTTATTACAAATTGTTTGTTTCTCGAAGGTCACTGTGAAAGCTCGATGAGTAAATTGAAGTTATGATAAATCTTTCTTTAAGTTAGTGACCCTCTGCGTGAATTCTTTATCCTCCACTTACTTCTGTACCCCTGATTTCAGTGTGTATTTGATAATGAAATAGTTTGTTTGCATAGCTTTTAATCAATAAATTGAAGTCACATTTGGCTACAAGTTTGATCTCAAATTCAAAATATAATATGATTAAGTTCAGGTTTTTTCTTAAACTAGTATTAACATTAATCCAATTATTTAAGTTACAGCATTACCCATCCACTACATCCCTCGCAGTAGTTTAGGTTAACGGTTCTCAATATTTCCTCAAAAACTTGATATTCTCTCAAACTCAATGTCTCAAAACTCAAATCTCACTCGATAACTCTCAATTTTAGTCTTTAACGAGCAAACCCTCTCAAGACCTACTCAGAGAATTACTAGATTGCCACCTGGCCTAGCACTTATTCCTGACGAAGTGCAAGATACATTCTAACAGGTTTTTTGTACTCCATCCCTACTATGTCAGAATCCAAGGTGCACCGAGACAAGCCCAATCAATGGAGACTAATTTGGGGGGGGAGAGCGCAACTTAGGGGTTTCCATCCCATTGATGCCCTGTTCAAACATTTAAGAACAAAGAAAAAAGGAGGGGGGAGTGTCGCATGACTCGATGAGGACACTCAAGGTTTATCTCAAGGGCTGTTTTAAATATTGAAGATAAAAACATGGGGGTATTATGGGGAATCAAGTGGCTTGTATATATATATATATATACAGTCGGCCCTCCGTATCCGTGGATTCAACCAACTGCGGATCGAAAATATTCGAAAAAAAAAAAATTCCAGGAAGTTCCAAAAAGCAAAACTTGAATTTGCAGTGTGCCGAGCACTACACTGAATCCACGCGAATGAAGTGATGTGTAGGCATACCCTGCTGTAGCCTCCCACCATTTCACAGATCCTCAGTCTCTCTCTAGCACTCGTTGTTTGAGCATTGTTCGCCTCGCGTCTCGTTCATTCGCTACTTGTGTTGTGTATTTATAATTATATTTTCTATATGTACTCGTATTTTAAATATTCTGTGTTTTATTCTATGTATTTCTCTTTTAGGTCATTAAACGAAAGCAATCTGTAAGTGTTGAAAGAAAGAAAATGTTACGTTGTTGCTGACATGTACTATGTAGTTAGGCTTACGATGGTTGCGTTTGTACTGAACATGTACAGACTTTTTTTTCTTGTCATTATTCCCTAAACAATACAGTATAACAACTATTTACATAGCATTCACATTGTATTAGGTATTATAAGTAATCTAGAGATGATTTAAAGTATACAGGAGGATGTGCGTAGGTTATATGCAAATACTACGCCATTTTATATAAGGGACTTGAGCATCCATGGATTTTGGTATCTGGGGGGTCCTGGAACCAATCCCCCGCGGATACTGAGGGCCGACTGTATATATATATTTCGTATAATATTCGGGAACCAAATCCCCTTTTTCCCATAGGTTATGTAGTTCGTTATACGAGAATTCACTATACGAGTGGGGTTGGAGGAATGTAACTGCTCATATCATCGAGACCTACCTGTAATAGTTATATTTTGCAATTTCGATTATTTTAGTTAATTTGTTTCTGTATTGAGTATATTATATTTTAGGAATTTTGTTCTGTAATTACAATTTGAATAATTTATCTCTGTTCTTTATTGAAGTGATAATTCCTGGAGTGATCCATGGATTTGCGACACTTTTGGGCAAAACTGTTTTTCTCCTTAAAGGAAAGCAAATATTGAAAATATGGAATAAGGTGTCATAGAGGACTGAAACATATGATCTGGGTCATTTATAGGTTTGTCACAGTCAAATAAAGAATTTTCTACAGCCCCAATAAATTTTCTTTTGTTAATCTCTTAGAATATTTTGTAATCAATAGTTGTTTTGTCCACAACCTGAACAATATTATTGAATATAGCGTAAGTAGGAAAATGATCACTGATGTTTGTGGTTATAATTCCAGAATTTATGAGGGCATTGCTATTTACAAATATATTACACTGGGCAACACGTATTTTATTGAATGATATCTGACACTTGATTCTAGGTAATTTGGGTGCGCTGAATACGAATTTCAACTCAGTTTGGCTCTATCAGGTCCTGATTCTTGTCGACAGCCTATGTGCCATTTTCCAGATTTTTCAAATTAGGACTAAAAAATTAAGTCGTGTTAAATTTTTTTTTCAAGTTTCATGAATACAAGCAGTTCAAACTACAGTAAAATTACATTATAACGATAGAAATGACTTAAAATAAAAAAACAAACAGATATGAAGCTTTCACTGTGGCAAAAATTTTCTTTTGTAAGACTTTCTAGCGTATTTGCTTGTTGATGGCAGGTCTCTTTTCAAGCACCAGCAGTAATCAGCCATCATGTGGGAATCCCAGCGGCCTTGGTACCGTTCCTCCATAATTTTGATATCTTGGTGGAATCTCTCCCCTTGTTCGTCACTTACATCACCTAAATTACTTGGAAATTGGTCAAGATGGCTATTCAAAAAATGCATTTTTATGCTCATATTGCAACCTAACTCTTTGTAGTCCCTTAAAAGTTTTTTTACGATTTCTTCGTAGTTATCTGCCCTATAATTGCCTAAAAAGTTTTCTATCAAGTCCACGAATGAGAACCAGCCATTTTTTTCGCGTTCATTCATGACATTAGGAAAATTGCTGTCTTTAATCATTGTTCTTATTTGTGGACCGTCGAAAATTCCCGCCTTGATTTTTTCATAACTTAAACTTGGAAATTTTGAAGTTATGTATTTGAAACACTCGCCGTTCGTATCTAAAGCTTTTACATATTGTTTAATGAGGCCTAGTTTTATATGCAGAGGAGGAAATATGATTTTATCTCTGCTCACTAAAGGTGGATTAATTACGTTTTTTTCTCCGACAGTAAGTGATGTTCGTGCTGGCCAGATTTGTTTGAAATAATGTTCTTCCTTGGCTCTGCTGTCCCATAAGCAAAGGAAGCAGGGATATTTAGTATACCCTCCTTGTTGTCCTAGCAGAAAATTAACCATTTTTAAGTCAACACATATGATCCACTCGTGCTCCCTATATTTGATAAGATTTAAAACCTTTTCTATATGTTCATACTTTTCTTTTAATTTTGTTGAGTGCCCAATCGGTATCGAGCCGTATAGATTGCCATTATGCAACAACACACACTTAAGACTTCTTTTCGAACTGTCTAAAAACAAGCGCCAATCATTTGCATCGTAAGACTCAACCCCCATCTTCTTTAACAAACCAACTATGTCGCAGCAATATACTAAACTATCCTCTGTTCTAAAATATTTAACAAGTTCTTCTCTTTTTCTGTAAAATGAAATGTATGTGTTTGAAGTAAGCAAGTTTTTCTCTTTAAGTCTTGAAGCTAAAATTTCCGCAGCCTTTTTTGGCAAATTTAGATCCCTTACAAGATCATTCAACTCGGCCTGGTTAAACTTTTGCGGATCGTTTTGACTTTCAAATACGCTGGGGTCAAAATCGGTGTCTGACTCCTCAAAGTGCATAACAATATTTTCAGGAACATCTTCAACTAATTCTTGAGTTGGCAGACCCTTAAATTTTGGAATGGGGATCTCATTTGAATGTAGCACAGGTCGTATCGCGGTGTCGAAATTTGGGTACTCGATACAATGTTTATTTTTCTTAGTGAAGCCCGAAGTCTTGACAAAGCAAAGGTAGCAATCGGTCTCGTGGTTAGTAGGCTCTCGCCACACCTGATATGGAAAAAAAATTGTAAAGCGTTAACAAAAGCGACGAGAGACTTGTTTTTATGAATTTTATCAAAAGTTATCACCCAAACATTTAACATTTCTATGTGTTTCAACCTTATGCAATATTTGAGATTCTTATAAACATTTTCTGTAAATTTTTGTTTATGTACCTAAGTTACAATTACATTTAGGTAAGTTACAGTATACTAGTGATTAAATTACGTAGTTTTATGAAATCATAAACTTACCATCGGAACTCCAAAAGGTATTTTTGAATCCGAACCCTTCGTCCAATGTCGCAGTCTTTCAATGCATATAGTGCAGGCTTTATGTGGAGCCCACGATTTATCTTGGTCCCCCAGTTTTATGCCAAAATAAGCTAAGTAAGCTCTTTTTACGAAGTCAGTTATATTTGCTCGTTGATGTGGAAGTGTAAAATTTCCACATATATAACAGAAGGAATCAGGGTTGTTTTTGCATTTGAACTTTCTAGTGCTTGATGACATATTGCTTGATTGTTCTGCCAATTTGTAAAGGTATTTAAAGCCCTTAATCATATAAATTTAAGAAAATCTGAAATATAAACACAAAAATTAGTTTAAATAGGTACTTATTATGAAATAGGTACTTACAATCTATGAAATTAAACTAGAAACACGGATGAGTAGGTACAATATAAATTACGTCTAATTAAATCAACTATATTAAATCACGATGACAAAATTACTCACTAAATCATATGCCAATTCAAAATTATGTTAATGCCCAAACTCTGACTGACTGACTGACTGACTGACTGACTGACTGATGACTGACTGACTGACTGACTGACTGACTGACTGACTGACTGACTGACTGACTGACGACTGACTGACTGACTGACTGACTGACTGACTGACTGATGACTGACTGACTGACTGACTGACTGACTGACTGACTGACTGACTGACTGACTGACTGACTGACTGACTGATGACTGACTGACTGACTGACTGACTGACTGACTGACTGACTGACTGACTGACTGACTGACTGACTGACTGACTGACTGACTGACTGACTGACTGACTGACTGACTGACTGACTGACTGACTGACTGACTGACTGACTGACTGACTGACTGACTGACTGACTGACTGACTGACTGACTGACTGACTGACTGACTGACTGACTGACTGACTGACTGACTGACTGACTGACTGACTGACTGACTGACTGACTGACTGACTGACTGACTGACTGACTGACTGACTGACTGACTGACTGACTGACTGACTGACTGACTGATGACTGACTGACTGACTGACTGACTGACTGACTGACTGATGACTGACTGACTGACTGACTGACTGACGGACTGACTGACTGACTGACTGACTGTGACTGACTGACTGACTGACTGACTGACTGACGACTGACTGACTGACTGACTGACTGACTGACTGACTGACTCCTGACTGACTGACTGACTGACTGACTGACTGGATGACCTGACTGACTGACTGACTGACTGACTGACACTGACTGACTGACTGACTGACTGACTGACTGACTGACTGACTGACTGATACTGACTGACTGACTGACTGACTGACTGACTGACTGACTGACTGATGACTGACTGACTGACTGACTGACTGACTGACTGACTGACTGACTGACTGACTGACTGACTGACTGACTGACTGACTGACTGTGACTGACTGACTGACTGACGGACTGACTGACTGACTGACTGACTGACTGACTGACTGACTGACTGACTGACTGACTGACTGACTGACTGACTGACTGACTGACTGACTAATGACTGACTGACTGACTGACTGACTGACTGACTGACTGACTGACTGACTGACTGACTGACTGACTGAATGACTGACTGACTGACTGACTGACTGACTGACTGATGACTGACTGACTGACTGACTGACTGACTGACTGACTGACTGACTGACTGATGACTGACTGAACTGACTGACTGACTGACTGACTGACTGACTGACTGACTGACTGACTGACTGACTGACTGACTGACTGACTGACTGACTGACTGACTGACTGACTGACTGACTGACTGACTGACTGACCTGACTGACTGACTGACTGACTGACTACTGACTGACTGACTGACTGACTGACTGACTGAACTGACTGACTGACTGACTGACTGAACTGACTGACTGACTGACTGACTGACTGACTGACTGACTGACTGACTGACTGACTGACTGACTGAATGACTGACTGACTGACTGACTGACTGACTGACTGACTGACTGACTGACTGACTGACTGACTGACTGACTGACTGACTGACTGACTGACTGGACTGACTGACTGACTGACTGACTGACTGACTGACTGACTGACTGACTGACTGACTGACTGACTGACTGACTGACTGACACTGACTGACTGATGACTGACTGACTGACTGACTGACTGACTGACTGACTGACTGACTGACTGACTGACTGACTGACTGACTGACTGACTGACTGACTGACTGACTGACTGACTGACTGACTGACTGACTGACTGACTGACTGACTGACTGACTGACTGACTGACTGACTGACTGACTGACTGACTGACTGACTGACTGACTGACTGGACTGACTGACTGACTGACTGACTGACTGACTGACTGACTGACTGACTGACTGACTGACTGACTGACTGACTGACTGACTGACTGACTGACTGACTGACTGACTGACTGACTGACTGACTGACTGACTGACTGACTGACTGACTGACTGACTGACTGACTGACTGACTGACTGACTGACTGACTGACTGACTGACTGACTGACTGACTGACTGACTGACTGACTGACTGACTGACTGACTGACTGACTGACTGACTGACTGACTGACTGACTGACTGACTGACTGACTGACTGACTGACTGACTGACTGACTGACTGACTGACTGACTGACTGACTGACTGACTGACTGACTGACTGACTGACTGACTGACTGACTGACTGACTGACTGACTGACTGACTGACTGACTGACTGACTGACTGACTGACTGACTGAATGACTGACTGACTGACTGACTGACTGACTGACTGACTGACTGACTGACTGACTGACTGACTGACTGACTGACGACTGACTGACTGACTGACTGACTGACTGACTGACTGACTGACTGACTGACTGACTGACTGACTGACTGACTGACTGACTGACTGACTGACTGACTGACTGACTGACTGACTGACTGACTGACTGACTGACTGACTGACTGACTGACTGACTGACTGACTGACTGACTGACTGACTGACTGACTGACTGACTGACTGACTGACTGACTGACTGACTGACTGACTGACTGACTGACTGACTGACTGACTGACTGACTGACTGACTGACTGACTGACTGACTGACTGACTGACTGACTGACTGACTGACTGACTGACTGACTGACTGACTGACTGACTGACTGACTGACTGACTGACTGACTGACTGACTGACTGACTGACTGACTGACTGACTGACTGACTGACTGACTGACTGACTGACTGACTGACTGACTGACTGACTGACTGACTGACTGACTGACTGACTGACTGACTGACTGACTGACTGACTGACTGACTGACTGACTGACTGACTGACTGACTGACTGACTGACTGACTGACTGACTGACTGACTGACTGACTGACTGACTGACTGACTGACTGACTGACTGACTGACTGACTGACTGACTGACTGACTGACTGACTGACTGACTGACTGACTGACTGACTGACTGCCTGACTGACTGACTGACTGACTGACTGACTGACTGACTGACTGACTGACTGAGACTGACTGACTGACTGACTGACTGACTGACTGACTGACTGACTGACTGACTGACTGACTGACTGACTGACTGACTGACTGACTGACTGACTGACTGACTGACTGACTGACTGACTGACTGACTGACTGACTGACTGACTGACTGACTGACTGACTGACTGACTGACTGACTGAACTGACTGACTGACTGACTGACTGACTGACTGACTGACTGACTGACTGACTGACTGACTGACTGACTGACTGACTGACTGACTGACTGACTGACTGACTGACTGACTGACTGACTGACTGACTGACTGACTGACTGACTGACTGACTGACTGACTGACTGACTGACTGACTGACTGACTGACTGACTGACTGACTGACTGACTGACTGACTGACTGACTGACTGACTGACTGACTGACTGACTGACTGACTGACTGACTGACTGACTGACTGACTGACTGGACTGACTGACTGACTGACTGACTGACTGACTGACTGACTGACTGACTGACTGACTGACTGACTGACTGACTGACTGACTGACTGACTGACTGACTGACTGACTGACTGACTGACTGACTGACTGACTGACTGACTGACTGACTGACTGACTGACTGACTGACTGACTGACTGACTGACTGACTGACTGACTCATATTTTAGTTGTCCCTCTAGAATACTCTACAGAGAACAGGAACGCTTGAGAAAATTTTAGAATTCTATGATATTTTTAGCTTAATTTACTAATATTAAAATGGGTTAAAAATGACAAAATTAAAAATATTTTTAGGGTGTTACATATAAAAATATACATAATACAACAATACCATAATAATAGGTACAAATACCTAGATAAAAACCTAGTTGCATAATGTGTAACTGCAAAAAGACTTAGCGAGTATTGAGAAAAAAAACCTTTTTATGAATACGACGAAAGAGGAGGGGTGTTGAGCAAAATCAGGACCTGATAGAGCAAAACCGAGTAAAAATTCGTGCTCAGCACACCCAAATTACCTAGAACTAACTGTCAAATCTAATTCAATAGACAAAAAGTTGAAATTTGTTCCCCAGTGTTATCAATCATAGATTCTGTTATTCAATTGCCATAGTTGCAGACTCGAGTGGGTTTGGTAATAGTATGACTAATATAGAAAGAATTCATTAAGTTTAAAAATTTTTGAGAGATTGCCTTCCTGATTGAAAGCCATGTTGTGAACTTGAAATAAGATAAAAATTTTCCAAATGATCTTGAATATTCTTTGTAATTCTTTCTTGTATGTTTCTTACCAATGATGTTAAACTAACAGGCCTATAATTTCATACCTCCTTTTTACTACCCTTTTTTGTAAATAGGTACTAATTTGCTTTTTTCCATTCCACTTCTGCATAATTAATAGACCTAGCAAAGAAAATAGTTAGTGCCTCAGATAAGCTTTCCTCCCCTTCTCTGAGAATTGAAGCATATGAAATTAAAATCAAAGTTATTTAAATTTTCTTGAGTTAAAACAGAGCTAAAATAATCATTAAAAATACAAACAATATCCTCATCTTTTTCAAATATCGTATCATGTTCTATTGGGCCAATCCTATCATGCTTTTTATTATATTTATAAAAACTAAAGAATTTCTTTGGCTCTTTATTGCTATTTCTAGCTAGCTTTATTTCACTTTGCCATTTGTAATCAAACTATTTAGCTTATTTCTTAATTGCTTATAATTATCCAAGTCCAGAATACTATCATTGCCCTTAAATTTCCTGAATGCCTTTTTTTTTATTTTTAATCATTTTGGCTAATTCTGCAGTCCACCACAAAGGTTTCCTAATCCTGTTATTCCTAACAATTTTGAAAGGAATACACCTACATTGTACATCCTCTAAAATTTCTCTGAATCTAGATCATATCTCAATCGCATTTTTATTGACATTCATTATCCTACTTTGCTGAGCCCAACTACTCCTTAAATTTACTATAGTCACTCTTTGAGAAGCAAGGGACTAGATGGTCATTGTTGACTAGATCCCTATTTAATTCTATCTTGAAAAGTATTATCAAATGGTCATTATTTCCTAAGGACTTTTCTACTGCAAGTTCCCTCATGATAATTGGAAAAAAAACAGATCCAAGATTGCTCGATGCTAGTTGGTTCATCTACAAATTGCGTTAGAAAACAATCATTATAGCAGTCAATGAAGAAGTTAACTTCCCTATTATTTCCTTCTAAAATGCTCCAGTCTATATGAGGCAGGTTGAAATCTCCCATAATTAATGTTCTAACCCTACAGTACAACCATTATTTATTTCTTGAACCATACTGTCATCAACTTCCTGTCTCTGATAAATATACAAGGGTATACAAGGCTGAAAAGTAATGCCTCCACTCAAATTTTAAACAAGTTGAAGAACTTTATCAAAACAAAAGCAGATATGTACCTTAGAAGTTTATTCTTCAAAATGATGCATTTACTTTCCTATAAGATCACCCTCTACCTTGATATATTTATGCCAAGGATAAATGAGTTTTTGAAATCCATCCCAGTAAAACTTGGAGCTTTGACTATGAAACCAAAATTTCACAGCAGCTTTAACTTCATTAGATTCATTGCTATTTCCATGGAGATTAAGTTTAGGAAAGAGGTGAAAATCACATGGTGCTAAATCGGCACTATATGGTGGATGCAGCAAGATGGTGAATTGCAGATTCTCAATTACTTCCCATGTTTGAACATTGGTGTGAGGCCATGCATTGTCATGGTGAACAATGAGTGTGTTCTTGTGAGTGCAAACCCTCCTGATCCATATTTTCAACTTCATCAGAGTTTCAATATAACATGTGGAGTTGATTGCTGTCCCTCTTTCCATAAAATCTACAAGAACACCATTGATATCCCAAAAAATAGTTATCATCACTTTTCTAGCCAACTTTTGAACTTTGAATTTTTTTGGTTGCAGTTAATTTTTGTGCCGATATTCCATGGACTGCCATTTATTTTCAGGGTCATAATGGTGGACCCACATATCTCCTGTGACAATGCTGTGCAGAAATTCACCTTCATTGCAGATTTTCTTGGCAAATGCGTACTCTCATTTTTCATCTTGGCAATGAGCATGCAAGGCACCCATCTAACGCAGACCTTTCAGTAACTGAGAATACTGATAATGTGTCCCACTTGCGCTTTGGAGATATCAAGCATTACACCAATTTCATTTTGTTTAATGCAGCAATTTCCACAAATCAATTCATCAATGTAGTTCCGATGAGACTTGTTGGTTGTCATTACAGGTCTTCCACTTTATAGCTTGTCTTGCAAATCATCTTGCCTGCTTTTTTACACTGCCTTGCCCAACATCGAATGGTACTCACATCAACACATTGTTTGCTATACACAGCTTGCATTCACCGATGAATGTCTATGGGAGTAACACTTTCCATGGTCAAAAACTCAATTATGGCATGTTGCTTGAAGCAAATATCTTTAATCCTTTCCATTGCAATTGATACTGAACCAGTGGTTGGAATGTGTGTAGGCTATAACACAAAACCAGTTTTATCTGGTTACCTCTACACAATCCAGAATTATTGAATTGGAGGCATTACTTTTCAGGCCAACCTCATACATGGCATAACTATTTAACTCATACTCTGCTTTCGTGTCATTGAATATTGCCTCACTGATCCAAGTCTCACTAATGCAAACTATATCTGGAATATAACTAAATACAGGAATACCTCAAAATTCTTAATTTCACAGATTCATCATCATTCTTTTACTACCTATAGTTTCCTAATTCATCATTTTTTGAAAAAATGTGAACAAAAACTGATTGAAATTGACGAAATTCAACTATTTACCAACACAATATACATTATATTTTGCTAAAAAAATTAGTAGAATTTGATTAATTAATCTGTTTAATAACATAATACAGTGAAATGTTTTCATTGAAACATGTTATAACCCTTAACCGCCGTAGTGTCCTTTTACAGACACCTACATTAACATATAAACATACCTAAAACCATTTAATTTTCTTTACTTATGCTGAGGCGGCTTTTTTCAGCCAACTCAGTTTTAGTTACCAGATAACAATTTTCTTGTTGTGATTTGAAATTATTAGCATTGCATTATTAGCATTAGCATTATTAGCAATGTCAATAAAAATATTTTTTTCTTGAAAAAATAATTCAGGCGGTTAAGGGTTAAATACAGATTATGTCAGGAATAGGCATATTAGCTATCTCGTTAAAGGTAGGGAACCAGTTAAAACTGAGGGGTTGAAGTGTTTTTAATACAAATGCATGGAGTCTTAGGAATAAGAAGAATGAATTACAGGAATACCTCAAAATTCGTCATTAATTCATTCTGGAATAACACAACGAAATATGAAATGACGAAGTTGAAGGTAGATTAAGACTAACAGTATTTACTCTACCTATACCCTGATGCTCCATGCTCTCTGTTGATTTGTTGTTGTTTTTTCAGTTAAAAATATTGTTAGGATTATGCCCAACAATTAAAAACATTCATTTTCTTAAGTTCAGAGTTTTGTTCTTGATATCAGCTGTTTACTGATCTTAAATGATTTAAGCACTGAGACTTGACACAGGATCTGTCAGGTAAACCGTTTCAATAAACATTAATTTTCTGATTTTGCCCAAATCAGAAAAACATTAAACCTAAAAATTAAAGTTTTTTTTATTAGGCTCCTGTTTATTTGAATCATTAAATTTTAAAATGGATAAAGATGAGAGAGAACTTTGTTTGAAAGAAGAAGAAATGAGTATTAAAAGAGAAGTTGAAATAAAAGAAGAAACTGAGTTTCATGAACAAGGGATATGTGAAAAAAATTTATTTTGCCACAAAGGCTCCAGTCTAAAATGGCAGGTAAGGAATACAGTAGAATGACTTTCCTAATCCTTATAAAAATGAATTTTCAAGAAATATTCCTGTGACTTAAGAACCTTGACTGACTACAATTTTTTCTTTAAATAGTAAACTTCCATAATAATAGGTAATCTTCACTTGTGTCTCTGCCTAATTTAACAGTAAGATTTTTCACACAGTTGCATCCTTTTCATGAATGAGATTAAAGAGCAAAAGAGAATAATGAAATGTATTTGCTACAACTCAACTTCTTCCAGTTTTACACTCTTGTTTATTTTAAAATTTTTAGCTTGACTGTATTCAGTACGAAAGAATTTCTTTACATTGAAATAAAATTTTAATAGTGATAAAAATAATTGTGGAGTTGATTAAGGAATATCTCCTAATTTCAGGGTCATCAGATGAAAGATGAATCAATGGAAGATATTTCTATAAAAGAAGAACCAATAAATTTCAACATTAATGAAATTGAGGTAAATACATATTTAATTTATTTTTTAGTTGGCTGAACATTATGCCCAAATTTACTCTTCAAAAAGTAATAATTTACTTGTGTATCATAAGATAATTTTCTCTAAAGTGTTGTTCCCTTATTTCATGAAAAATAGAAAATTTATTACTTTGTCAAAATTATTTTATTAGTTGACGATTTTTATTCATTCATTCATTCATTATTGAGAGTTGATGCTTGTTGAAGCAAACTATGTTCTATGTACCCCTACCAAATAGATTTGGAGTGGCTATACTAGATTGCACATGTCTTTCTATCCATCTGTTTGTCACAGTTTCATGTCTTCACACGGGCTACATCATAGCCAATGTCATAACACCACTTCCCATTGATCAGTGAAGTTAAACAACATTGGGTCTGGGTAGTAATTGGATGGAAGACTGTCCTCTATGTGCAGATTATGTAGCGATCCATGGTTCAGATCCCACATAAAGCTGTAGGTCCCCTCCATCATATGACCTTAGATATTGCGAAGGAGGTTAAACAACCCCAATCATTATTATTGTCATGTCTGCACTATAACATACCAGCCAATGAAGAGCTGAACCAAGCTTGGCTGTTAGTATTAAATATTAAAAAATATAAAATTATCAAGAAAGACAAAAATAAGAGTAAGCTGATCCCGCTTGAAGCACAGGCTGAATTCATTCAAAGCTTAGGCTAGATTAAGGCCCGAAATAACAGTCCCATGCATCAAGTTAGGCTAGAGTAGAACCTAATAATTATCATGAAGTAAAAAAAAAAATCCACCACAGTGTATCAATATTTATGAATAAATTCTTAAAACTATCCTAGATGCTAAGAATGGTATGTACCTCTAACCATTTATCTAAGCATATTAAACTTTATGAAGTTCTAAAATCATCAAAATTTACTCCCTTAAAATTGGCTACCTTAGAGTTATTATGTACCTGGCCAAATAAATTTGGAGGGGATTGCAATTGTCCATCAATCTGTTCATCACACTTTTGTGCCTGTGCTATAACATTTGAATGACTCAGCATAAATTGATGAAACCATGTATGTATGGATCATCACGAGATAATGTGTCATGAAGAAGACTCATGCCCCTATATAAAAAGTCAAGGTCACAAATAGAGGTCAGAGATGAAATGAAGGTCCACACTATAAATTTTAAACCACTCTATAAATTGTAGAGAGTTTGTTCATTATAAAGGGTTTTCCTTTCTCAGTATTTTAGTGTATATTTTAATGATCTATTTAGACCCTCATTAGTTAGTTATACATACTTTATATAGTACAGCTGTCCCTTGCTTAATGAAGGTTTGGTTAACAAATGTTCATTATAACAGGTTTTTATTTAATACTACTATCAAATATTATGAAGGAAATTTCACTATAATGAAGGCAAAGATTTTTTAAATCCGCAGCGCACTACATTGACAGTTCCTGCAACACAGGCAAGTGCTCTCCCAACATCCCTGCAACACACTTTTGCAGCATCATTGTTCATTGTGCGTTCTCACATGTTGCATTCATGATGAAAGTGATGTTCTTCGAAGTGTTATTGTTACTATTTTGTAACCCCACTATATAGCATGGCATCAAAACGTCCAAGCTCAACATCATGGTATGACAGTGTTTGAGTTAAGACTGTGTTTGCATGGTTTGTAAGTGTTCTTATATTACTTATTTTCATCTTTTACCCCTTTCATATTCTCTTCAACTATTTTTCCAATTTGTCAGCAGTGGCCAGCAGATGATGATGGTGAGTCTTTCTCTCTTTTTCTGAATGAATGTTAACCCACGAATGATAGGTTTTGCTACTTACTTTAACCCTTATTCTCTTCTTTTAACCCCCTACTCTCTTCTTTCTCTCAGGCTAACCTTAGAGTGGATCTTAAGGTCTTTGTTTGTCTTAGCTTCTGTAGATGTAGATCAGTAGATCATGACCCAATCCAACAAAGAGGAGGAAGGTGATAACGATGAATTTAACAGTGAACTTGACCCACTCTATTTATATTGGGCTAGCAAAAAAAGTGTACTAGGAACCAAACTGACTTTTTCCCATATAAAACAATAGAAAATTAGGTCCTGCTTAACGAATTTCCACAAAATGAAGGCTTTTTAGGAACGTAACCCCTTCGTTAAGTGAGGGACAGCTGTACTCTATATACAGTATATTAAATGCATTTGCTAAAAGTAGTTCTCTGTGAGGGGGAAAGATTCTAGCCAATTACATATCAGCTTTTAGGCATCAGCCAATGAGCATGTTGCTTACTTTCTTAATTGTGGAAATGGTGGTGGAGGAACATATGCAGCTCAGGCTGAGTTGGCAAAGACACCTTATAATGAAATGGGTTTTGATAGAGTTCTTTTTGAAATGGCCAAGGTGTTTGGTAAAGTGGTTTCATTACAGTGTAGTGTTATTGCAAGGTTTTACTGTATTTGAAAACTAATAAAAATAAAAAATAACCTGAACATGCCTTCATATATTTGTATGAATCAACTAAATCCTGGAACTTGGAAGCTCCCCCAAAATGCTCAAAAGTTGAGGTTCTTTTAATTACTGGTATGTATATTTATCAGGTATGCTGTAATCATTCTAAATATTTGTGAACTGTAATGGTATATTCCTCTTTGTACATTCACCTGATCCAAAGTTTAAGCCTACACACCCACAAATCAGGCTAAAGTGTGGCATGTCTTTTGGATGAGACAAGTTCATTTACATCTTATTGCTGAAACACTGAGGTAATCACAGTACAGTGTCCATTGAATCTGTTAAAGTATGTGTAAAAAATGTAAATGCACATTTCAGAGTTGAATTCATAATAAAGTCTGGTTTAAATACAAATATTTTCTGAATAAATTCATTATACATTTTAAGCTGTAAACTGTGTTTTCCTCCAAACAAATCCTTCTCAAAATTTAATTGAATAACGTCCAGCTTTATGAAATGAGTGGGTTTTTGGTTATGATGATTCCATTGTTATATTATTACAGGTACAAATATTCAGTATGAAATGCACCATAAACACCAGTTAAGAGTAATTAATCTTGTATTTGTAAAGCAATTAACTTATTTTTCAATTCCAGGGACATAGCAAGAAGAACTTAACAGATCCAGATAAATCTAACTTTGAGATGAACAAGTCTTTGGCTGGTAATGAACAACCAGAGAGTACCTCTACTTTTGATGCAAATTATGTCAGTGATTTATTCGAAGTTAAGAATGAAGAGGATCATAAAGTTGTAAAAATAAACAAATTTAAGTGCACAGCTTGTTCATATGAAACAAGTGTAAAACAAAATATTATTATTCACTTAAGAAGAATTCATACTGTAGAAAAGCCTTTCAAATGTGGGTATTGTTCTTTTAGTGCAGAACATAATTCTATTCTTAAAATTCATTTAAGAATCCACACTGGAGAAAAACCTTTTAAATGTGATATTTGTTCTTATACTTCAGCACATAAAAGTAGTCTGCAAGTGCATTTAAGAGTTCATACTGGAGAAAAACCTTTTAAATGTGATATTTGTTCTTACACTACAGCACAGAAGAGTCATCTTCAACAGCATTTAAGAGTTCATACTGGAGAAAAACCTTTTAAATGTAATATTTGTTCTTACACTGCAGCAGAGAAAAGTCGTCTTCAAGTGCATTTAAGAGTTCATACTGGAGAGAAACCTTTTAAATGTGATATTTGTTCTTACACAGCATCATGGAAAGGTAGTCTTCAAAGGCATTTCAGAGTTCATACTGGAGAAACACCTTTTAAATGTGATATTTGTTCTTACACTACAGCAGAGAAAAGTCGTCTTCAAGTGCATTTAAGAGTTCATACTGGAGAGAAAACTTTTAAATGTAATATTTGTTCTTACACTGCAGCATATAAAAGTAATGTTCGAAGACATTTAAGAGTTCATACTGGAGAAAAACCTTTTAAATGTGATACTTGTTCTTACACTACAGCACGCAAATGTAATCTTCAACAGCATGTAAGAGTTCATATTGGAGAAAAATCCTTGGGGATAGGGGATTTGAAAGAATACTTCCCTCATGGTCCCAGTGTGTCATAAAAGGCAACTAAAACTAAGGGACGGGTGCTGGGGAAACCCCTCCCACCTGTATGTAGCTTTCCACAAACAAGAATGGGATGTAATGTCTACTAAGGAAACCTCACACACTGGCAGGATGTCACCCAGGATCAAAAGGTCCCCTCAACCCGCTTACGCACCAGGGTGGGTGAGGTGAGCAATGGTGCAACTTTTCTCAATCCCAGAGGAGAAGATTCTTCACCAAAGGGATCAATGTGGGGGATCACACCAGGTCAAGGTACTGACCCTGGACCCCAGCTTTTCCATCAGACAATGGGCCCAACAAAAACATATGTTAGTATGACACAATAAACTGGACCATTGGAGAAAAGAAAAGAATGTAATCCCAGCAGCAAATCAATGCTAAGCCAAGTTCAGATATAGTTGAAGTGTTTGGCTTTGGGTGGAAGCCCCACTTATAGCTATTAAAAATACTAAAAGGAGTATAAACCAAAAAAGAGAAAAACAACAGCATGTAAGAGTTCATACTGGAGAAAAACCTTTTAAATGTGATATTTGTTCTTATACTACAGTAGAGAAAAGACGTCTTCAAGTGCATTTAAGAGTTCATACTGGAGAAAACCTGGGATAGGGGATTTAAAGAATACTTCCCACGTGGTCCCAGCATGTCGTAAAAGGCGACTAAATATAAGGGACGTGTGTGGGGGAAACCCCTCCCACTTGTATGTAGCTTTCCACAAACAAGAATGGGATGTAATGTCTACTAAGGAAAGCTTACACACTGGCAGGATGTCACCCAGGATAAAAAGGTCCCCTCAATCTGCTTATGCACCAGGGTGGGTGAGGAGAGCAATGGTGCAACTTCTCTCAGTCCCAGAGGAGAAGAAACTTCACCAAAGGGATCAATGCAGGGGGTCCCACCAGGTCAAAGTTTTGACCCTGGAGCCCAGCAGTTACATCGGACAATGGGCCCAACAAGAAACACATGTCAGTATGACAATAAACTGAACCATTGCAGAAAAAAAGAGAACTTAACATTAGCAGCAAATCAATGCTAGGCTAAGTTCAGATATAGTTGAAGTGTTTGGCTTCGGGTGGAAGCCCTACTTACAGCTATTAAAAATACTTAAAAGAGTATAAACCAAAAGAGAAAAACCTTTTAAATGTGATATTTGTTCTTACATTGCTTCATAAAAAAGTAGTCTTAAAGTGCATTTAAAAGGTCATACTGGAGAAAAAGGTGGGTATGAAGAGCCTTTGTGGTGTGCTGCTCGCATGCCCAGGTCCTGCCATGACAGGGTTTGGCTGTGTACAGCCATGAGGAAGTGACCACTATAAGGACACTAACCCTAGCTAAAAGCTTCAACAAAAATGAGATGTTTACCAAGGAAAATTCATACTGGCAGGATGTTGCCCAGGATGAAAAGGTCCCCTCAACCCGCTTATGCACCAGGGTGGGTGAGGAGAGCAATGGTGCAACTTTTCTTAATCCCAGAGGAGAAAAAACTTCTCCAAAGGAATCAATGCAGGGGACCCCATCAGGCCAGAGTAATGACCCTGGACCCCAGCAGTTCCAATGGAAAATGGCCCCAAAACAAAACCTGACAAGGTATGACAATAAAATGAACTATTGAAGAAAAGAAAATAATTTTGCACTGCTCTGAATACTCGAGGTTTGAGAAGTGGAGCAGGCAGAACAACATAATCCTAGTGGAGCAAATCAGGAACTCCAACTTACCTGAAGAGAAGAAAAATATCTCTGTCAAGAAACTACAATCATTAGCCTCACAAGTGCATAAGTACCTTACAGAGGAAGAAATTAGTAATATTAAACAAAGCACTCGTAGGGAAGCAGCTGAAGATTACATTGCCAGAGAAGGAGAAGAAAGAGGAAAAAATGAAAAGATTGTGGACAAGAGAAGAGAAATGGACACTGCTATGGGCTACAAAGTATGCCAGAAAGAAACACGAGAGGCAGAAGGACATCACAAGGGAATGGAGAGAGATCTTCTTCCACTTTTGCCCATGTAAAAGAGACTCCAGCTGCAAGGTTGACCACTCAGAAGCACAACTTCCTAACTCAGAGGGCATTTAGTGACCAAGAAATGGAATACATGAATGTTAAAATACATAAACTTTTTCAAAATGAATCCAGCCCAATAATGAACCCTATCCCACTATTACAGTGCCTTGAAGCCACCCAAAATATTGATGACGACGCATCTGGTAGTTCAGAGGACACACAAAACAGACAGCACACCAGCCAACATTTTGTAACCAATCCAATTCAGCAAATAGGATTGGGTGGTTCACCACCCAGTTTGCCTGGATCCTCTGACTCATCATTGCCTTCCCCAGCCAGATCAAGAACCCTCCCCCATCACCACAGCCAGGATATGAAGATAAGGATTTACAGCAAATGGAAACAGAGGAGGAATTAGCAAATATAATTGAAAATATTAAAATCATGAATATGGAAAGCCATCCCCAACTGATCAAACTTAGTAAAAATAGAAAGTTTAAACAACTATTATGCAGAGTAAATGTTGCAATTAATAGACTAGTTCCAGTAAATACAGACCTTACTGAACTTAACAAAGTAAATTATGCTGCTGGCCTATACATTAGGGTGGATCGATTTTACATTTTTTTCGATTTCCATATTCTAATAGAGACAAAAACTTGCGCATGCATGAGAAAATAGCCTCTGCAAAATCTTAGCTTAATAGGTAATCATCTTCTGCCCCCGGCAGAGCGATGAAAATCATATTTTAGTAGTCAAAAACGTATTTTTAAACCCTAGCCTAGAGTCA
This sequence comes from Bathynomus jamesi, assembly GCA_023014485.1. Lineage (NCBI taxonomy): Eukaryota > Metazoa > Arthropoda > Malacostraca > Isopoda > Cirolanidae > Bathynomus > Bathynomus jamesi. The sequence goes on along the minus strand of JAJOZX010007744.1, from coordinate 69,814 downwards.
TAAAATTTTGCGTGTGTGTTATTTCATGCCTAAGCAACGATATAAATGCTATGGGAAATATATAAATGCATTATTTAAGACAAAGAGCCGATCTGAAAATATGTATATTATACATATTTTCAGATCGGCTCTTTGTCTTAAATAATGCATTTATATATTTTCCATAGCATTTATATCGTTGCTTAGGCCTGAAATAACACACACGCAAAATTTTATGACTCTAGGCTTGGGTTTAAAAATACGTTTTTGACTACTAAAATATGATTTTCATCGCTCTGCCGGGGGCAGAAGATGATTACCTATTAAGCTAAGATTTTGCAGAGGCTATTTTTCATGCATGCGCCAAGTTTTTGTCTCTATTAGAATATGGAAATCGAAAAAAATGTAAAATCGATCCACCCTACTATACATGCAACAGAAACTTGTCCCAAACTTTAGACCAAAGTCCCCCAGCCAAAGGTGTAAACCAAAACCCCTGCCTTGGAAAGTTAAATTAACTAAACAACTTACACAAGCCAGATGAGAATTGAACCAATTAATGCAATATTTCCAAGCACTCACACAACACAATAGGGAAAACTCAAAAAATAAATAGTGAAAATAAAGAGGAAGTATAACCTGAGAGATAATCAATTACATGACAAGGCGCTGGAATTGGAGGGAGAAATCCTAGCCATAGCCAATAGAACCAGGAGTAAACAAAAGCAGATTGACATGAAAAACCATAAACAATTTTCATCAAACCCTAGAGGCTTTTACCAAAATCTCATTAGGGAAAGAATAATAGTTCATGAACCACCAGATCAAACCCAGCTGGAGGCCTACTGGAAACCCCTCTTTGAAACCCCTGAACAGCATAATCAGGGTGCTGCCTGGATAGAGACCATCAGGGTGACAAATGAGGGTAAACTAGAAATGGAGGAGTTATTTATAACAGAAGACAAGATAAGAAGGAAATTTGCAAAATTCTCCAACTTTAAAAAACCTGGCCTAGACAAGCTCCCAAATTTCTTGCTGAAACAGGTCATGACATTACACCACCATTATACTGCTACTTTTCACAGAATTTTGCAGGGAGTAGAAGAAACACCAGAATGGCTTACAAGTGGAGACAAATTTCCCAAGTAAATATTGCCCAATCTGCTGTCTCTCCGCCACCTATAAACTTTTTACAGGCCTAATTGCAGATAGTATATATGAACACCTAGATGCTAGAGACTATCTGGAAAAAGAACAGAAAGGATGTAGAAGAAACTGCTTAGGCACAAAGGATCAGCTGCTCATCAACAAAACTATCCTTGAAGACTGCAAGAAGAGAGAGAGAAACCTTATTATGGCATGGATAGACTATCAGAAGGCATTTGATAGTGTCCCACACTCATGGATTTTGGAATGCCTTAAACTGTACAAAATCCACCCTACCATTATTAGCACTTTAATGAACCAGATTACAAAATGGCAAACAAACATCAATCTTACCCATGAAAATGGGAAAATATCCATTCCCTATGTCAAGATTATGAGGGGTATATTCCAGGGGGACAGCTTATCACACTTGCTATTCTGCCTCACCCTGAACCCCTTTAGCAAACTACTTAGCAATAATAACAAGGGCTACAACCTCAGTCAAACTAGGCAAAGAAATCTTGACAGTGTACTTAACCATCTACTGTTTATAGATGATTTGAAGCTGTACGCAGACTCTGACCAAAACCTGGAATGCCTATTAAGGATTGTTCATACTTTCTCCAGTGACATCAAAATGAAGTTTGGATTGGACAAATGTGCTAAGTGTACACTTAGAGGGGGCAGGAAAATACAAACCCACAACATCAATTTAGGAAGAGACACTGAGATTAAGGACTTGGAAGAGAATAGTTCCTACAAATACCTTGGGATAGAAGAAAGTAGAAATATAGAACACTGGCAAATGCGAGAGAAAATCAGTCGAGAGTATGTACAAAGACTGAAAAAGATCTGCAAAACCCAACTTACATCAAAGAACAAAATAACAGCCAAAAACTAACTCCCCATCCCTGTTATCAATTATAGTGTAGGGATCATAGACTGTCCACAATCAGAACTAAATAAACTAGATGTTAAGACCAGAAAAATCCTCACTCTAAACAGAACAACATACTGGAACCAGTGTCTTCCCAGATTGTACCTACCAAGAAAACTGGGAGGAATGGGATTTACTGAGGTTAACCAGCTGCACCAATCATCGACCATCAGCATTTGGGCAGTATCTAAAAAGTTAGAATAGTCCTACAATAGCTCTGGTCCGTGAACACCACAACACAAGGGTAACGCAGCAACATACTTCCATAACCAAACTGGCCCAGCACTTTGGAGGCAATAATATGGTAGAAGAAGTAGAAACTGAAAGAGTACCAGCCACCTTAATAGCTAGGAAAAGTCGCAAAAGATTTGTTCAGGAACAACAGGCCAAGCATGCAGAAGAATGGGAACAATATCAAAGAGCTGGAAAATATTATCAACAATTACAGAAGGATTATATCAATAAAGAACGATCATTGGAATGGTTAAGGAGAGGAGTTCTGCAATATGATGGAGAGTGACTAATAATGGGTGCCCAAGATCTTGCATTCCTAACAAATGCCTTTAAAAAAATGGCTAGAATAAGTAATAATGATAGGTGTAGATTCTGTCACGTTGAGGTAGAAAGTGTTGGCCATCTAATATCAGGCTGCAGGGTGCTCCTGGCAGAGGGGTACTATACACCCAGACATAATAAAATTTGCAAATATATCCACTGGAAGATCATAATAGAATTAGAATGTAATAAAAATGTATGGGACCACACACCTGTACCAATTACTGGAAACAACCATTATAATATGACACAATAATTCCAACAGCCACTTTTATAGACAATTCTGCAGTAAAACCGGACATAGTGTGGGAGAAGAGTGAAAGGAGTGCCTTACTTATTGAGGTCAGTGTCCCAAATGACTATGGCTTTAATAGAGCAGAAAGGGAGACAATTACCAAATACCAGGTGCTCATATATGACATAAAGAGAAACTAGAGACTGAAAGAAGCTGCCATTCTCTCCATCATAGTTGGGGCAACAGGTATGATGAAAAACAACCTATCAACTTAACTGACCTCAACCCCCCCCCCACCCCCCTCCACCCCACAACTATAAAAAAGACAATAAAGAGTATAAACCAAAAGAGAAAAACCTTTTAAATATAATATTTGTTCTTACACTGCAACACGGAAAAGCCATTTTTAATGGCATTTAAGAGTTCATAATGGAGTTTATCCCTGGGGATAGGGGATTTAAAGAATACTTCCCACATGGTCCCAGCGTGTCGTAAAAGGCTACTAAAAGTAAGGAGCTGGTACAGGGGAAACCCCTCCCATCTGTATGTTGCTTTCTACAAACAGGAATAGGACATAATGTTTACTAAAGAAAACACATACTGGCAGGGCATTGCCCAGGATAAAAAGGTCCCCTCAATTCACTTACGCACCAGGGTGGGTGAGAGTGATGGTGCAACTTTTCTCAGTCCCAGAGGAGAAGAAACTTCACCAAAGGAATCAATGCAGAGGACCCCACCAGGTCAAAGTATTGACCCTGAACCCCAGCAGTTACAAAGAACAATGGGCCCAACAAGAAACCTATGTCGGTATGACACAATAAACTGGACCATTGGAGAAAAGAACTTAATCCTAGTGTCAAATCAATGCTAGGCCAAGTTCAGACATAGTTGAAGTATTTGGCTTTGGGTGGAAGCCCCACTTACAGCTATTAAAAATACTAAAAAGAGTATAAATCAAAAAAGAGAAAAAGCCTTAAGCTGTTAAAATCTAACCTACCATTATTAGCACTCTAACAAACCAGATTGCAAAATGGAGAACAAACATCAATTTCACATTAAAACCCATTAAAGCCCAACTTATTGTTTTAAATAATTTTTAATTTTTTTTTGCTAAAACGTAGTTAGAATGAGCATTTAAACAAAAATAAACATTCATGTTGTATCTATATGCCCTATTTGACCAGTTATGACCTGATCTCTAAATAGATCATTGGGAGGATTCATGAATAAAAGACGTATAAATTAAAAAGTTATAGAAATATATTTTAACTTATAAAAATAGTTACAGTACATAAACAACATAATATAAACACTAAAATAAATATTCTTTATTCTTTGAAATAATTAATTTCCTTTATTTTATTTTACTGACAAATGCTGAAGAGGCATAACTACTATTTATTATGAGTTACTACATATTTTCCACAAAATACATGTAAAAATAATTACATTACATAACTAATATAACATAAAAATAAGTTTTAAGCATAAACACTAAAATAAAAATTCTTTATTATTCAAAAATAATTAGTTTACTTTATTTTAGTGACAAATGGTATTTTTATTTATTATGATACAGCTCAAAACATGGGGGTGCAGAGAGTTACTCCACATTTTCCACAAAATGACTTTGGTCTTCCACTACATGGCTTATTTTGGCATCTTCTTTGTTGGTGTGGCTTTTCTGGTCAAATCTAGAATCCAAGTTTGTAGATACTGATGGACGTCCCATGAGTTTTCTCCCAGAATTGCATTTCATGTATGCAACAGCTATTTGTCTTTTGAAACTCAAAAGATGAGATGCTTTTTCCTTGTGTATAAATCTTTGAAGGAGCCATGCATTCACTACAGCCATATCCAGTACACGTGTAAACAGAGGCCAATACCATTTCTTTCCTCTAACAGCAGTCTTATATTTACCTAAAAGCCAATCGTGGTGATCTACACCTCCCATATTGGCGGTATAATTCTTCAACACATTTGGCTGTGTAACTTTTCCTTTGGCTTTTGCTTTTTTATCCCATCTCAGCACACTATGTACAGGTTCAATAGAATCCCAGTTAGTAGCAATGCTGACACATTTATTGTCATTCCACTTGACAACCAGAACTTCTCCCCGTGTGTCAAATGAATAATTATAGTAACCTCTGTCTTGTTTTTTCTGGTCTACATTCTTCAAGGGACAATCTTGCAACCTATTTTCTCTGACAGTACCTGTGGCTCTTATTCCTTGCATTTGTAAATGCACAAGTAAGTCTCTGGAGGTGAACAAATTATCAAAATATACACATGATGAATATTGCATTACTAGTCCTTCAGTCATGCTGAGAACTACCTTTGTTCCTAGATTCAATTCGTCATTTGGCTGCCCTGAAGATTTTCCACAATACAAATCAAATTTGTAACAGTATCCTGAAGCTCCACATAGAGCCCAAAGTTTATATCCAAATCTTATTGGCTTTCCTCTAATAAATTGTTTCAAGGAATGATGACCATAATAGCCAACCATCATTTCATCTACTGATACATTTTTTTCCATGACTCCAAATTGCTGAAACGAATTGTTAATTTTATTGAATAAAGCTCTTACTTTGAAGCCCCAATCTCCTTTGCATTTTTCAGCTTCAGAATTATCTGTGAAGTGTAAAAGGCTCTTTATTTCAAGAAATTGATTTTGGGACAATGCTCTTTTTACAATATCAATGCCCAAGTCTTCTTCATTTGACCAATAATGTCTTTCAGAGGGCAATCGATGGTATCCTGTGAATAACAGTATTCCAAAAAATGCTTTCATTTCATCCATGGACACAGTAAATACTCCTTTATTCTTCTGTTCAATGGCATAATGAACTGTTTCTTTCACTATATGATCAAACACTTCATTTGAAAAAAAGACTTCAAATAGTTGTACAGGTGACATCAATAAACATTTTTCCTTCATTTGTTCGAAGCATTGTAAATGATTTTTTTTGTGTAATAAGATTCTTATAAATAGGCATTTTCTTTTGCCATGAAGGTTTTATATTTGTCAGAATTTTTTTTTTTGTTGATAAAAGTGATTCGTTTATGGATGAATTATCAACATTGTACTGAAGTTCTAAAGTTCCTGGAACATCATTCACTGTAGCTTCTCCAAGGTCATCTTCATCGGCCTCATCTTCATCAGATAAACGATCAACATCAGGTGGAATGATTGCAACTTCAAAATCATCTGCACCTTGTTCATCGGCTTCTTCAATAGCTTCCATAATTCTTTCAAAATTACAAAGTTTTCTTCGCCAATCCATGTTGATGGGTGATGAATAAGAGTAAAATAAAATTTAATTCATGGAGAGCTTCCTTTTATACCAAATGATTGCGTAATGTTATGACTCATTATCATATCCTCCCAATGATCTATTTAGAGATCACCAAAATTGTTTCTATTTTGCTTCTTATTCTACCTAAATAAACTGTCAGTTATAATAATAATACTAATGATTTACATCTTATAAATCATATCTATTCAAAAAATAATTATTTATTATATATTACAATATTATATTTAATGTTTTGCATTGCACATTTTTCTCTGCAAATTTAGGACAAATAAAATTCTTCATAAGTTTCTTAAACCTTAATATTCATTGATGACAATAAAATTTTAGATAAAAGCAGATGTTTACTTTAATATTTAGCCATAACAAATCATTTAAAGTAACAACAACTAGTTAATTAAGTTATTTTTTTAACTGATCTCTAAATAGATCAGTGGGCGTTAATGGGTTAACTGTATTTTTAACCAAAAAACAAAACTTAAACCTCAACTGGGACATTGAGCATCCACTTTACAAAGCACATATGATGTCTGTTTAATGTGATACAACTCAGAATGGCCCCTGAGAAACTTTTGTTACACACAGACCGTGCATGGAACAAGGAACTCTTCTGGGAAATTGCATCCACTATACTTCGAATAAGAAATGATAAATACTATAGTTTTTTTTTCATGATGGAAAGCCCAATGTGGGCACCAGGTTACTCGCAAAGAGGCCCCAAAATATAGCTTCCCTCACCAGCTATCTGCATAGCAGATAGGATCCAGCTTTGGGACAGGATCTAGGGTTTGGGGAAAAAGAAAACTATAGTATTTGTCATATATCATTACTTATTCGAATTATAATGGATGTAATTTCACAGAAGAGTTCCATGAAGCATTGACATTGAACCTGGGTAAGGAGAAACACAGGGGGGAGGTGCAAAACGAATGAAGAAAGTTTCTAAATAAATGGTGGATGATACCTGGACTTCACTATCTCATAAAGAAAATAGATGTCACAGGGTTGACCAAATGAAAAGAAGGCAGTGGAAGGCCAAAAAATCAAGTACTGAGGAAAACATTGACACTGTTTCATCCATGATATGCAGTCAAGAAGAATGGCCCAACAGTGAGGCCAACACCCCCATAAGTCTATGAGAGAAATTTAAAAAAATAGTGGTATTTCTCACTCTAGTGTTTGTCATATAGTAAAAGATGATCTGGGTCTTAAATGTTTTAAAAGTCGAAGTTCATAAGCTCTCTGCATCAAATAAGCAAGAGTTGAAAAATGTCATGCTCTGTTAGATCAATTCCCAAGCAGAGAAGTGTCGAAAATATGGTTCAGCAACCAGAAGACCTTTATGGTTGCTTCAACAATAAACACACAAAATTACCGAGTTTATGGAAGATAGGACAAAAATCTATCAGTCTAGATCGACTTAGGATAGTCAGAGATTGTGTTTGTTGATCAAAATGCCAAAATCAATGCTGCTTATTACCAAGAAAAAATCGTTCATGCAGTAGATAATAGCAAGCAAGGTTGCAAGTGTGCATTGATAATGGAGGAGGGCACATTCCGCATAATCTTGGACTCAGTTAGGTAACTGTATAGAAACAAAGTTTTTCTACCCATGTCTGTATAACAGCAAATTACAAAATAATGGGTACAGTTAGCAAAAATTCAACTTCACCATGAAATAGACCATGAAATTCTATATGGGACACATATATTGATTGTACAAATAACATTTGATAAAGGTAAAATTATGTTGGCCCACCCTGTATATATATATATATATATATATATATATATATATATATATATATATATATATATATATATATATATATATATATACAGTGGTACCTCAGATCACGAGCATAATCCGTTCCAGAAAAGTGCTCGAGTTCCGAGACGAATTTTCCCATAAGAAATAATGTAAAAGCAATTAATCCGTTCCTGATGTCAAAAAATATTTTTAAAAATTCAGATTTCTGGTCATATTAATGGTTTTACACATAAAAATAAATTAACATTCAATATATAAGACAAATAAATAGAATAAATGAGCATTTAACTTCACATTACCTTTGTAGAGGACTTTTGTTGGCGTATGAAAGAAGGTGAGGGGGAGGGAGAATGAGAGGTGTTACTTTTTGGAAGGGGAGTCCCCCTCCATGAAGACTTCAGGAAGCAAGTCTTCCTCTGGGTTTGTTCCCTTCTCCTCCTTTTAGAGGCACTTAAAGTTCCACTAGACTCATTGGATGCTTTTCTTATCAAAAACCTATCCAGAGAGGTTTGTTTTTGCCTGCGTTTTAAGATCTTTCTAAAATGAGCGATAGCATTGTCATTGAACATGTTTATCACTCGGCCTGCTACAGCTTTGTCAGGGTGATGTCTCTCTATAAAGCTCTGTACCTCTTCCCATTTTGCACACATTTCTTTAATGGTTGAAGAAGGAACATCCTCCCCTGAAGCAATCTCTTCTGCTACCACCTGTTGCTGCTCCTCCTGAAGGACTTGGAGTTCCTCAGTGGTGAGTTCTTCCCTATGGTCCTCCACCAACTCCTCGACATCACCATCAGACACATCCAACCCCAAGGACTTCCCAAGAGAGACAATGGTCTCAACCACAGGCACTGGCTCAGCCTCAAAGTCTTTTACTAGGTAGCATTCTGGCCACAATTTCTTCCAGGCCGAGTTCATGTCCTAGAAGTCACTTCCATCCAGGCTTTGTCTATTAGGTTAATACAATTGAGAATGGTGAAGTGATTCCTCCAGAATTCTCTGAGTGTTAACTCTGTGTCATTAGTTACCTCAAAACACCTCTGGAAGAGTGCCTTGGTGTACAGTTTCTTGAAGTTTGAGATGACCTGCTGGTCCATGGGTTGGATGAGAGGAGTCGTGTTAGGGGGCAAGAACTTTATGGTAATGAAGCTAAACTCCTCCAACAATTGGTCCTCCAAGCCTGGAGGATGAGCAGGAGCATTGTCCATTACCAGGAGGCACTTGAGTGGTAACTTATTGGCCAGTAAATATTTCTTCACAGCTGGCCCAAACACTTCGTTGACCCACTCAATGAATATTTGTCTGGTTACCCATGCTTTAGCATTAGCCCTCCACATTACATTCAATTTGCTCTTTATTACATTGTATTTCTTAAATACCCTCGGATTTTCTGAGTGGTATACGAGCAAAGGTTTGATTTTTAAGTCCCCACTAGCATTACCACACAACAAGAGGGTTAGCCTATCCTTCATGGGCTTGTGTCCGGGCATAGACTTCTCCTCCTGGGTGATGTAGGTCCTCTCTGGCATTTTCTTCCAAAAGAGCCCTGTCTCATCGCAGTTAAACACTTGTTGGGGGACGAATCCTTCAGCCTCCACGAATTCCTCAGCCGCATTTTTGTCCGAACTCGCACCCTCACCATGCCTCACCACACTATGAACGCCACTTCTCTTCCTAAATTTCTCAAACCAGCCTCTACTAGCCTTAAATTCAACTGATTCACTCGTTCCATGCATTTCTTTAACAATATCGTCATGTAACTGCCTCGCTTTTTCGGAAATAATTCCCTCAGACACGCTATCTCCCTTTAACTGCTTATCGTTTATCCATATTATCAATAACTTTTCCATCTCTTCAATTGCTTGAGTTCTTTGTTTACTCAAAACTTTCACTCCTTTAGCTACATCAGCAGCTTTAATTTCCTTGCTTTTGCTCAATATCATACATATTATTGATGTTGACTTCCCATACATTCTGGCAAGATCGGCCACACGAACACCATTTTCATGTTTTGCAATAACTTCCTTCTTAAATTCCACTGTGGTTCTGGTGATAACCCTTTTCTTTGGGCTACTCTTACTCTTGCTATCCTTCTTAGGCCCCATGATGGCTTATTTCACGGCAACACTAATAAAAAGCACAAAAATGACTAAAATGATAATGATGAAAGTTCAGCAGAGATGCTCACAGCTCGAGATACACACGCTAACTGACGCTAACTGACTCGAGAACCCTTTGTCTGGGTTCGTTCGCTCGCTCGTGACCCGAGCGGATGCTCGAGTTCCGATGGCATTTTTCGCTCTGGAAAACACTCGAATGCCGAAAAACTCGAGTTCTGAGGTGCTCGACAACCGAGGTTCCACTGTATATATATATATATATATATATGCTGCAAACCCACGAGGAAAAAGAAAAATGATTCCAAGGCCTTTCGTGTATTCAGAGCTACACTTCATCAGGGAATGATGAAAGGCCTTGGAATCATTTTTCTTTTTCCTTGTGGGTTTGCAGCATTCATTCATTTCACGTGTTTAATGGTGAAATTCGACCCATATATATACTACTGGTCAAAAGTTGAAGTACACCCTGAAATATTCATAAATTTCAAATTTTGTTTAAAGTTTTTCATTTACTAACTAAGTTATCATGACACAAATTCGTAAGTACAAACATGGAAACTTTAATAACAAATCGGGACAATTTACCAAAAGCAAAGTCTAAATTTTAGATTCATCAAAATAGCCTCCACTAGCAGCAATTACAGCAGCAGAAATTTGAGGCATGCGCTCAATAAGAGAAAGAAGATATTCTGATGAAAGCTGCTGCCAACACTTGTGTAAGAGTTTCCAGAGATTCTGAGCTCTGGATGGCTGCTTGGCTTTCACTCATTGATCCAGTTCATCCCACACTAGCTCGATGGTGTTCAGACCTGGGGACTGTGCTGGCTGTTCTTTCTGCTTCTGGTAATTTTGACACAGCTTGGAAGTGTGTTTAGAATCGTTGTCTTGCTGCATTATGAACTGTTAGCCAATTGGTTGCAGTCCAGATGGGATGGCATGGTGCTGTAGAATGCTGTGATAGACACGTTGGTCGTTGGTTCAGTATTCCAGTGACTTTGTGGAGATCTCCAACTTGCTCTCCTGCAAAAGATCCCCAGACCATCACACTTTCTCCACCATGCTTCACTGTTGGCACAACACACTGCTGTGTCATTCTTTCACCCACTCTGCCCTGCACAAATACTCTGTGTTTGGATCCAAAAACTTTGAACTTTGATTCGTCAGTCCAAAGGACAAATTCCCATTGCTCAATAGTCTATTTTTGGTATTTTTTAGCCCAGGCTAGCCTTTTCTTTTTATTCTGGAGTCTCAGTATTGGTTTCTTTGCTGCAGTTCATCCTTTTAATCCTGCCTCTCTTAGTCTTCTCTGAACAGTTGATGTTGAAACTGCTGTACTTCTGGAGTTGTTCAGCTGGGCTTTGATTTCAGGTGCTGTGAGGTGTCTGTTGCGCAGACTGGTGATGGATATACTTGTCCTCTGAGTCTGTTGTGGATCTTGGTTGCCCTGACCCTTTTCTGCCCTTATTTTGACCAGTTTCTTTGTACCATTTAATGGCACAAGCAACCACATTCACAGAAACTTAATTTTTTTGCAATTTGCCTCAGTGATTGGCCCTCATTTCTCTGTTACAATTGACTGTCTTTTTTATGTTAACTGAGCTTTGGCACTCATTTTTGCTTTTTGAAACAGAAATATACCTTAAACTACATGGTTAGCTCCTCTGCAAGGATTTTATATGTAAAGACCTGCAGTACATGTTAACCCATTGATACCTAGTTACACATTTTCTATCACGCATGGATCTGAGATGGAGAGAGGAGGATACTTTTATATTTTCTCAGATATAATTTTATAATTTTGGTAATTTTAGTGGATAAATATTACATGTATATATTCAGTTGAGGATTTTGCTAAAAAAAATTGTCTTGCCTTATGATTTACACACTGGCCAATATAATTTGGCAGCTTCAAAACAAAATTTCCTGTCACTTTTTGATGTTTTTGTTGCTAATGCCATATCAAAAAGATTGCGCATCTTTTGGTACAAATTTCGTCCTTGTAGGATGAACTATAAGGGTGATATTTGCAAAAATTCATATTTTCCTAAGTCATAAGTAATTTAATTTGGAACCCTTTTTTTCATTTTTATCAAAACTACGAAAAATGACAGGAAAATATGGTATGACTGACGATTATGCAACATCATCATCACCAATAAATAATGTGAAACACTCAATTACTTTTTCATGATCGAACACAGTATTTGAATTTACACCAGAATAAGAGCGCTGTAATGGAGGTTTCTCCGATGGCCTTTTGTCTTCAAACAAATTTGGAACATGAGTCCAGTTTTTCTCTAATTGAATAGGCTCATTTTCCCATTCACTCTCAACACTGATGTCACTGAAATCACTAAGCCAATCACTATCCTCTTCCTCAGTAGGAATGTAATCAGAATCAGTGTCACTAACATCTATTCGGTCCCTGACAATTGGTCCAATGCCGATTGGGCCAATCAGACAATTTGTCCAAGGGACCATTTTTCCAATGACGATTTGTCCAATCGGGTGTCAAATGGAATGAAGTTAAATGAAACTTAGAAAAAACTTTATTTACAGAAATTGATATAATAATTATTTGAAATTACTTTGTTTATTTATAAAGCATACTATAGCTAAAGGCTACATATTACTTTGTTTATTTATAAAACATACTATAGCTAAAAGCTACATATTAAACTAAAAGCATAAAGCATACTTATTAACTAAGAGAAAAATGCATAAAAGGAGGATTAAATTAAAACTTCAGATTGTGAGCTAATGCCCGCAGGTAGTCTAAAAGCGTGTATTCTTCTTTCTCATGAAACACAGTTAAAATTCTGTTTTCTCGCTGTATATCCTTACGTTTTAAATTTGATTTAAATTCCCCACGAATGATACATTCTATTTCATCTGTGGTATGTTTTTGCTCTTTTTGTAGCTCAGCTATCATTTTAAAAAATCCAACATGAGCCGACCCTACTAAAGTTTTGAAACGACAATACCATGCTTCTACTTTATTTTGAATTCTTGGTATACCTGTTTCTACTCTGTCATGTACAGACCAGCAGAAAGATGGTGGAAAAAGTGGCGGATGTCTCACTTCTTGACAGCGTAATACTCGGTGATTTTTTCGCGAACATAATTTTCTTTGAAATAAGCAGTTACAAGAATGCCTTCTTCAGGAATTATGGGTTTAAGTTGTATCCACGCTTCTTCAATCTCCTTTGGTGGAAGAAAAACAAGGGCTGCCATTTGCCTAATTTTTAATGAGAAGTTTTCATCGTTGGCATATGAAGATTTCAAACCAGATGAAATTACTTTTCTGTATATGCTTTGTCCAAAATGGAAGAAGCAACCCTTGTTGACCGTACCAGGAATTTCACATCTACTTGCATTTATAGCTCCTATTTCGAAGTCAGTGATTATTATCTCAGGAGTGAGGATGATTTGGTTTTCAGCAGCATAGTCAAGAAGATCGTGAAAAAATTGGATATAACATTCAGTATTTTTTCGTGACATTAGTACATAAACCAAAGGTAAGATGTAGCTTCTTTCATGTGGCCCAACAGGAGCGTGAATTGTGTATAGCTGTGTAAAAACTATTGGGACAGTCTTAAATGTTCCATCCATAATCCAAAAATGAGCTGATTCAAGTTTCTTTAAATTGAAAGTGGTGGTAAATATCAAGATCCTATCATTTCCAATACTTGATTCTTTAACTAAAAATATTTCTCCAGAAAGTGTGTTTCTGTATTTGTCTGAAATAGATAAGTTATCCAGATTTGTTGGTTCCAGAGGTCCTTCCTTTGGTACTCTGCTTACAATCTTCTTTAACGATTCTTTCTTCCCAATATATGGTACGATTGATGAATCGACTTGAAACTACCCCTTGAATGATTTGAGAAGGTTTTTCACTAGTGTCCTTGGCTTTTTGTTTAATTTCATTATGGCATTTCACTACATGAACACGACTAGCCTCAGAGGATCCACAAGTATGTTCACTTTCACTTTTTAAGTAATGACAGTTTTCTTCGAGATTTGTAATTGCAGTAACTTTACATGCTCTATTTTCACATCTCCAATAATATTTTTTTTTTCCACTCATTTTGAATTTTTTTCCAGCACAGTGTAAACAAATATCCACTCACTCCAAGCTTTTCCTTTCCTCTTTCGGATAACACTATTTCGCACACACACCGCTCCATGGGTTTCATAAAAGCAGTTCTAAAGGGAAGAGAGAGGTGACTCTTATGAAATCTAACACAGTAATGTAAGTCGAACCCCAACATTTCCATGTAAACTATTGGTTTTAAGCTATACTCGTCGTTGTATACACTACCAGTTGGACCAATCGTCATTGGACCAATCGTCATTAGACCAATCATACCCAACTGGACCAATCGTCATTAGACCAATCGTACCCAACCCCATCTATTTCACTCATTATGAATGTTTATAAGTATAGAAAGCAATTATGACAAACACAGGTCAACCATGCCATAAACACTGCTCAAGGGCATAAATGACGCGATGTTTATAATGTTAGCCCCACCCACAAATTATACTTATTTGTGATTGGTTGAAAGATTTGAGTCAATAAACTACTCCTATGACTCAGAAATCCCTCAGTAATATCCTCCTAAGAATATTAAAGTGGTAGAAAAATTAAATGCATATGGATAATGCACATTACCCATGGGATATTGGTGTGCATGTCTCATGGATAATGTACATTTTCCATTGGGACCAGTGGGTTAAAAACTGAACACGTGAATTAACCACTCCTGAAGAAACACACTACCCCAGTAAAGACTTTTAAACTGTTTTTGGACTTTTGTTTAGAGCTAATGGCATTAATTTTAGGTTGCATGCTAGACATCAACTAACACATTTTGAAGAAGCTTCTGTATTACAACACATTGCATAGGGCAGATGCACTGAAGCATACCATATGAAAGCCAGGTAAACAAATTCATCTCTAGTACCTGTTAAGTTTACATTTGAAGTTTGTCATGAGCTAAGCAGCAAAACATTGGAAATTAGTAGGTGTACTTAAACTTTTGACCAGTAGTGTGTGTGTGTGTGTGTATACAGGTGACCTTCTGTATACACGGTTTCAACTATACACTGTTTTGGTATTGCTCCCCACCCCCCATATAGACAGGAGGGGGATATTGTCCATACACGGTTTCCCGAGCCAACACAGCTGTGTGTGGTGGCCTGTCACTCTACCTCTCCCCTCCCTACCCTAATTGTGGCGAGGATTCTATTACCAATTTTGCAAATTTACAAATTATACATCACATAAAGGATGTTATCCAATATTTTAATTAATTGTTATGTTAAATATATGCATCTCTAATGATTTTAACTTCTTTACAATGTATTTTTATACTTTATTAGTACTACAATTAAAAAATAAATCACAATAAATAACAACACACTCACTAGTAAACATCGTCTGCAGCAACTCTACCCAATCTGCCTACCTTTATTTGTAAACCATTTATAAACCATTTTTTTCTTGTTACTGCAGTAATAATATTATGTGCAGTTAATATATAAATATACATGTATGTATAGTATGTGTTTTGGTGTTTCTGTATGTGTTTTAGTGATGTATGAGGAAATATAGTTGGTCATAGGGAGGAGGTCAGTTGGTCTAGGGATTGATTATATTTTTTCCCATAAGGTATTAGTCCCTGTATGCATGGTTTCCATTTACACAGGCATTTTCAGGAACCTAACCCCTGTGTATACCGAGGGTCACCTATATATGAAAATTATTTCACAAAATTAACATGTGAATAATGTGAAAAGAACCATGAAGGAAAGGAAACAATGGTGCTCATTCTGTTTCCTTTCCTTCGTGGTTCTTTTCATCATATATAACCTTTCAACCTTTCAAATGTTCCATGTGATGATTCCTTATTTCACAAAGGTCAAGCTTGTCACCCCTCCTCTTGAGTTGGCCTGGTTTCTTGTACTCTCCAACTCATATAGCCAGGTACATCTTTTGAAGATGTCCACCACAACACCACTTGTTTTCCTTAGTTCTTTGGGTAGCTGATTAAACAGTCTTGGTCCCTCTTGCAACAGAACTATTTTCTTTCAGGGTTAAGGATGTTGTCGAGCCTTTAATTTGAGAATACGACAGTCTTCCTTTTCTACTTTCCATTGTTTGAGGAGTTATAGGGTCCAGAGTAAGATTCAGGACTAGTTTCTCCATTATTTTCCAAATGTAAATAATGGTGTATCTCTCTCTTCTTTCCAGTCAATATAGGTTTAATTCGCGTAACTTTTCCCAGTAATTTAGTTCTTTTCACCCATTGATCTTGGCTCTGAAGCTTCTCTGAATCCCTTCTAGCTGTCTAATATCTTCTTTTTTATGTTAGGACTGAGCAGTGTTTTCAATAGAGGAATCATTATATTCCTATCCCTTCATTTAAAGGTTCTCAGTATCTGCCTAGTTATTCTCTTTGCTTTGTTTACTGCTATCTTATTTTATATTTCAAATTTTGCATCTTGTCATTACAACTCCTAAATCTTTTGCTTTAGAATTTGTCTGAATTTCTTGTCCATATGGGTTATAGTATTCCATGAATTTTAGGTCCTCCCTTTTTCCATATATATATATATATATATATATATATATATATATATATATACAGGGTGGGTGGAAAGTAGCTCCCTATTTTGGATTGGTAAAAAAATATGTATATTATCCATTTATTTCAGAAGAAATAATATGAAAAGGTAGGCATACATGGTAGGTTTTCTCTAAAATTCAATGTGGGCTCCAACTCTTTCCACCAGCTTCTGGAGCCGCCCAGGAATGGCGTCCACTGACTTTAGCAGGAACTCCGGCGGGATGGAGGACATGACTTCCCGAATTCGGTCCTCCAGTTCTTCCAATGTCCTCGGTTTGGTGCTGGCCATTGATGTGGACCACGACGACCCATCCAACGCCCAGGGAAGTGGGCATCCAGCCACTCACGGACAACAAGAGCGAAGTGCGGAGGGGCGCCATCTTGCATAAATATCAGATCGTCGATGTTCTCCCATGTGCTGACAACTGGCCAGACCTCGTTTCGCAACATAGCAAGGTACCGCTCAGCATTCATGGTGTTGCGCAGAAGGAACGGGCCCACAACCTGATCTGAGGTCATACCACACCACACCGTTACACTGAACCGATTCTGCCATTTTTCAGCGGTAACCATGGGATCCTCTCCTGCCCAGTAGTGGCAATTGTGGCGGTTGACAAAGCCTCCGACGTGGAACACCGCCTCGTCGCTCCAGAGGATGTTGCGGAAGAGATGGGGCCAGTCTTCATGCCAAGCCAGCATGATTTCTCCGAACTCCATGCGAATGTCGCAGTCCTCATCCGAGAGAGATTGGCAGTAATGCGGCTTCCACGCACGCCAGTTCAGCTCCTTCTTCAGCACAGTTCGCACTGAGTAGCGGGAGAGTCCACTTTTCTGAGTTGCCTGGCGAGTTGACTTTCGTGGACTCCGTGCGAACATTTCCTGAACTGCCTGCACCGTCTCCTGGGCCCTGGATGTCGAAGGGCGACCACATCTTCGAACATCTGCCACAGACCCCGTGGTCATGAGCTTCGAGTGGCAGTTCTTGATTGTTTTCATCACCAATTGGCACTTTTGTAAACAATGAACAAACGTCAAAACTGATCATTCTATTGTTGGTTTCAGTGTATATATTATTCAGTTTTTTAGTCAGATCCATGGAATTTTTTACATGTGAATTAGAGATAGTTCCGAGAATGGGGGACAAGACATTGACAAGCCATTTGGAGAGTTTATAGTTAATAGAACCCAAGAGTCAATAATAGGGCACATAGGAATACATGGATGCCAAATTAGGAAAAATGAACAATATTGGAAATGATTTGTGTTACCCACCTGCTTTTTTTGAATCTTGTCTTAACAAGGCAAAACAACCTTTCTATCATGTGAATAATAACCCTCACGCTTTGTTGAAGAATATTTTAGTACTTCCATTTTTCCAGGCTTTTTAGGCATTGCTAATATACTTAAACTTTTGAATATTAATGTAGTATTTTCATATGACAATATTGTGAAAAATATCATAGTAAAAAATAGCCTTACCAATAATTCAGGCATTATCTATAAAATTGGTTTTAAACAATGTGATTTCTTTTACATTGAACAGACGGGAAAGGATTTGCATGTGTGTGTAAAGCAACATCAATATTCCATTAGAATGGGACAGTCATCCAGTGCCCTTTTTGTCCATTTGTCAGAGTTATCCCACTGTATTGATTGGAATAATGCCTCAGTTTTGTTTCAGTCAAGCAACATTGTTAATAGAAATATTCTTGAGTCTGCCATTATTCAACATACAAGGTGTCCCATAAGTCCGGCATCATAGGAAAAATAATAAAAAAAGGCAAAACAAAAGCTTTTATTTACAGGATATGCTCAATATGTCCACCATTGTTTTCAATACACAAATTCAGACGTGATACCCAGTCAGCAAGCACACAGTGAATGATGTTAGGAGTAATGGTGTTACATGCCCCAATAATGTGCTGCTGCAAATGTTCAACACTCCTAATTTTCTCTGCATATACCAGCGCTTTCAAGTGGCCCCAGAGATAAAAATCTAGTGGCGTGAGATCCGGGCTTCTAGCTGGCCATTCCACAGGCCCTCGATGTCCTATCCAATGACCAGGGAATTATTGGTACAGGTATTCCCTTACTTGGGTGCTGTAATGTGCAGGAGTGCTGTCTTGCTGGAACCATGACCATGTTGGGAAATTTCCTTCTTCATTCAAGACACTGGGAAATGCTTCTTCCTTGAGTATATGTAGGTAGGTGCCTCCAGTGACATGTTCATAAAAAAAGAGGGGGCCTATGATGTGATCCTTCCAAATGCCACACCATACCATCACCCGAGATGCACCTTGTTCCTTTGAAGAGGTATATCAGTGAGGGTTGTTTTAAGACCAGTAGCGGGTATTCTGTCGATTTACCTCACCATTTCCATAAAAAAAAACAGCCTCATCACTGAACAGAATGGTGGATGGGAAATTGGCATCCCGAGCATATTGTGCCGTAGCCCATTCACAAAATTCCATCTGCTGGTCGGGATCATCTTTGCTTAATTTCTGTAGGATCTGAAGTTTATATGAATGCCATTTGTGAGCCTGAAGAATGCGATGGATGCTACTTTTCAACACTCCTGTCTCAGCGGACAATTGCCGAAGAGACTTATTGGGACTTCTGTTAAAATGAGCCAGGATAGCAGTCGCTGTATCATCGTCAGTGGACCTCCTTGAAGGTCTACTGTGTGGTTTATCTTCTAATGTTTCCTTAAACTTTGCAATGTCTGCTAACATATAACTGTGTTATTTGGGCGTGGTCTGGATGCAGTCTGTTAAATTCAGCAGTGGCCTCTCTCTGACTCCAATTTCCTATGAGTAGAATTATCTGGATTCATTCTTCCTTGCTCACAGACATTATGGCCTGTAGAAAGAGAAAAATATGAATTATGGTTTGTAGAAATAAAAAAAAAATATGAATCTCTCTTATGATGCTGGACTTATGGGACACCCTGCACAAATAATTTTAACATTAGCCAGGGCCTTTTTTTGCTTGATCCTGTTGTTTTGAATTTGTTCAGAACAGATTTAGACAAGAGGGGCAAAGTCCTAAAATTGTGGTAGCTTTTTCTTATAAATTTGTATGCTCCTCCTATAATTTTTATTTTTCTATTTTATTTTTTTTTGTGACCTATATATAGTCTCGAACTTATTTATTTCAGTGTTCCTGAGGATCAGACAAAATCACTTGAGCCCCATTCTGTTTCCTTCGTGTCGTGGTTCTTTTCATCATAAATATTATTCATGTGTTACTTTCATGAAATAATTTTCATATATATATATATATATATATATATATATATATATATATATATATATATATATATATATATATATATATATATATATATATATATAATATACACACACACACACACACAAACTCAGAATGGTCCCCTGAGAAACTTATATGTTAAACACAGACCATGCATATATGACAAACTGAGCGTGCATAATAGTATTATTTTATTAAACATTTTTTAAATTTACATTCTTGTCATTGTTGCATAAAGAACATTTTTCAATATGTACTGTTTTGTTCACTTTAATGGCATTGTATTATTTATACATGTATAATGGTATTATTCTATATTAAACTTTATTTTTGGACATGAAATCATTGTTATTATACCTACATAACTAATATTTGCATGACTTACTGTTTTGTTCACTGACAACATTGTATTATGTGTATATAAAAGTAATTATTCTAGATTAAACTTTTTTGAAAGGAAATTTATAAATGCCTTTTTGGGGGTTTTTTATTGCTTATTTTGAATGTTTAATTTGCCTGCCTGCCTTAAAGATTTTTAGTGACTAAATATCCAGGCTCTATTTATTGTTAATTAATTAATTAATTAATTAATTATTAATAATACAATGTCAATTTAATTAGGTATTTATTGGTATTTATATAAGCAAAGATTAACTATATATAATTGGTCTGTGCTCATATCATAATGTAAATAATAGGGTGCTCCAAAAATTAAAAGCTGTTGAAAAAGCTCATAAAACTTTGCTCCCCAGGCTTCTTCTCATTCTTTTATATCATATTAATGCCAGAAAAAAATATTAGCTACATTGAAACATACTAAGCCTTGCCACTAGGCAGCTGAAAAATATGCTTTATTAAATTAATTTATTATACTTAATACTTGCATTTTAAAAAAAAAAATTTCAGATTTACCTATCATAAATAGCGTATCTTAAATAAATCGTAGTTTTACTTGAGTTTATATAAACTTAAATAATAATTACAAAATTTAATACTTTTTTTTTTGTCAAGAGCAATAATTAATTACTTCTCAATGGCAGATGGAAATGGTAATAATAATGAAGATGATCCAAATAAAAAATGAAAGGATAATTCAAATATTTCCTTAAGAAAAGATGATATAATATGGCTAATAGAAAAGCCTATCGAAAAATTCTCTGATTTTCGAATCCCAATGAAGGGGGACATTTTATGCTATTTTTTCTACCTAAAAGATGGACCAATGAAGAAAGAGAAATTTAGAAATTTTAATGGTACAATTGCTGAAAAAGTATTAGAAGATACAGAAAAGCAGTGGATGAAATCAGGAATCAACACACAATGTAAAGATAATCAAGAAAAAGATTTTAGACCTTTATGAGAATTATAGGACACTCCGAAAAAAGAAAGGTTCCAATTCCAAGAAGGTAAAGGAAGAAAATTTTGTTAGAGACCTTGACTCCTATTTTTTTATTGCCCATAAAGGTGCTGAATGCAGAGTTCAAACTGATCGGTTGAGGACGACAGAACCGAAAAAAGAGGATATTGATTTCATAAATACAATGAAAGAGGGTAGAAAAGTTCTTTTGGGATCTGAAGATAAAAAGTATTCAAAAAAGGTTCAAGCTAAAAGGAATAGGGAAGAGAATTTCACTTACAGAATGGAGACAGACATGCGAAGAAGAGAGCTACAAGAGGCTTCAACTAGCGAACTTAACGATGAGATAGACATTGTTGATGGAGATTATTTAGAACTAGATGATAGTGATAACGATGAAAATGTGATTTTAAATTCTGATAAAAAATAAAAAAGAAAGCGTTCGAAAACTATCACACTAGAACTTTCACGAAACCCATTCAAAAGTAAAAAAATATCTGAAATGGCTGATCATTTAAATTTATCTTCTGGCCAAAGAACTGCATTTATGGCTGCCATCGCAACAGACGGGGGAGTTGATTTGGAGAATATCATGTTGTCTAAAACAAGTACGAGGACAGCAAGTAAAATAGTGTGGCAAGAAAAAGGCGAAGAAATCAAAAGTAATTTTGTATGCTCAAAATTTTGTAGTCTTCATTGGGATGGAAAAATTTTGCATGATGATGATGATAGATTAGGAGTGCTGATATCTGGTGCCCCAGGATATAAAGAGGGAAAGCTCCTTGGCATTCCAAAAATCATCTACTCATTCTCTAGTAGTTGAATGGAAAGTCAAATCCAATATATATATGGTCTTGTTTTTGACACTACGGCATCCAACTCTGGCTGGAAAAATGGAGCCTGTGTAAAATTAGAAGAATTATTCCAAAAAAACTTTTCTTTTTTGCTTGTAGACACCACATACTGGAAAGAATCTTGCAAGCAGTTTGGTCAAAACTTTTCAGCGATACAAGTAGTCCAAATAATTTAGATTTTAAAAATTTTCAGAAGTTTTGGAATACCATCAACAAAGAAAATTTCAAAATTCTTGAATTTAAAGATTGATCCTTAAAATCTTGTTGTGAAGATATTAAAAAATTTCTTCAAGAAATGTTGACCCAAAGTTCTGACAAAAAATCATTACCAAGAGAAGATTACAAAGAGTGTGCAGAACTTATGCTTATTTTCTTGGGAGGGACTCCGCCTCATGGTGTGCATTGGTTAAAGCCAGGAGCATATCACCATGCAAGGTGGATGGTGTACATTTTGTATGTGGCTAAAATGTGTGCTTTCAGTGGTCAACTTGGGTACTATTCCAAAAAAATAAAAAAATCTTGAATGCCTTTGCACATTCACATAGCTTTTTTATATACAACCCTGGTTATCAGCTACCAATGCAGCTGATGCTGCAATAAATGACCTAAAATTGTGGCATGATTTAAATTCTTATTGTAAAATTGATTCAGATGTGGCCTCAGCAGCTATAAAAACCTTTGAAAGGCATTTTTGGTATATGACAGAAGAGTTAGCTTCATTTCCACTGTTTTCAAATAAAATTGAGATCTCTGAAAAGTGCCAAATAGCTAAAAAAAATTATGAAGATGAAAAAAGTAAACTTTTAAAATGGGAGTTCCCACTTTCCCTAAATTAAACTCTCTGACAAAATTAATTTCACTGATTGGAGTAAATGGTTTCTTTTACAAACTCTGGGAATAGATATGGAATAGATGACAAAGAACCCAAGTGAGTGGAATGTAGATTCTGAATATAAAAAAAGCATTTGAATATGTTAGAAGTGTCAAAGTAGTAAATGATCTCGCAGAAAGAGCTGTGAAGCTCATTCAAGATTACTCAAATAACATTACCAAGGACGAGCCCCAAAGACAGTACATGCTTCAGGTTGTAGAGTGTCACAGGAAACTAATTCTGATTTCAAGAAAGGGACACTAAACGATCTTCTGTAAAATCCAAATAAGATCAAAATGGACTGTTTATAACTGCCAAAAGGAAGAGGCCCACTCCTGCTAAAACAAAAATAAACCTGATGGCTAGTTATAAACAATTACGCAGGAGTGAGGGGGCATAAACCTCGGTAAAGGCCAATCTTCATCTAATTTCCCTAGAAATGAGAAATAATACCAAATTTTAAGCATCTTTGTTTTTTTTTTTTTGCACATATACTTATAGTATATCAATGCTTTGTATTTTTAAATCAATTCTAATTAACCCTAATTTATTTTTGAGGTTTACGTAACTTACTCTTAAGTAATAATACCTACAAATCAGACCTAATTGCATAATTCAAAAATCACAAAACCTCAATTTTACGAGGCTGGTGGCAAGGCTTAATATTTTAGGATCAAGCTAAAAATTCCCAAAAGTATTCAGAAGCATGATAGCAATGAGAAAATAATGGGAGCAAATATTCAAAATCATGGTGTTTTTTTTTTTGAGCACCCTAGTAAGTAATTTAATACAAATGATTTGTAACTTCAATTTTTAAACTGGTGAAACTTTAACATTTACTTTTAGTTCACGAGCCACTTACATTTTGAGTGCAGCTTCACAGATTTTGTTTTCCTGGCTTTGGATGCGAAGCTCAAAGTTTCTATGACTGGTAATTTCATAAATTTATTGTCTAACTGGCTTTCCTTTGATTTCATTAAGAGTATGAAATTTTGTCAAATTGTGGCTTGACTGCATTTAGGTAGGCTTTGATATGGATGTGTTAATTGAATTGTAGTTAGAAAACAATAAGAAAAGTGTGTATTTGTACCTATGGTTCTTTATTTCTAGTATACAAGTGGTGCCTTCGGCTCCCTACCCTACAGGTAGGGCTTGTGATCACCAGGGCTGTGGAGTCAGTAGACCAAGCCTCCGACTCCGACTCCGACTCCTAGAATTTTAGAAGGGCTAACTCCGACTCCTGCCTCTAAATAATAATATAAAATATACTTTGATTATATTAACCCAGAATGGCATTTCATCACTACCAAGTGAATCATCAGGCTACTTCTTAAGCTCAATTTCTCTAAATTTAAGTCTTAATGGTTGTAGCTATGCCATTATTTTTATTTTTTTTTAAGGAAAAAAAATTATTAAACCAAAAATATTACAGTCTACATTAACGAAAGTAAAAATCTAATATTGTATAACTATATATATATATATATATATATATATATATATATATATATGTAATTTATTTGCTAAGATCAAAGTGAAAACTTAAATAGCTGCATGACAAAAAAAAAAAAAAAAAAAATTCCATTACACAAATAAATATAGCTAATCAAAACATGTTGGTACATGTTTACAACCAAAACGCATTGAGCAATTGTAAATTAAAAGCTATTAACCCATTAACGCCCACTGATCTATTTAGAGATCAGTTAAAAAAATAACTTAATTAATTAGTTGTTGTTACTTTAAATGATTTCTTATGGCTAAATATTAAAGTAAACATCTGCTTTTATCTAAAATTTTATTGTCATCAATGAATATTAAGGTTTAAGAAACTTATGAAGAATTTTATTTGTCCTAAATTTGCAGAGAAAAATGTGCAATGCAAAACATTAAATATAATATTGTAATATATAATAAATAATTATTTTTTGAATAGATATGATTTATAAGATGTAAATCATTAGTATTATTATTATAACTTGACAGTTTATTTAGGTAGAATAAGAAGCAAAATAAACAATTTTGGTGATCTCTAAATAGATCATTGGGAGGATATGATAATGAGTCATAACATTACGCAATCACTTGAGTCATACATTGCACAATCATTTTAGTCATAACATTGCGCAATCATTTGGTATAAAAGGAAGCTCTCCATGAATTAAATTTTATTTTACTCTTATTCATCACCCATCAACATGGATTGGCGAAGAAAACTTTGTAATTTTGAAAGAATTATGGAAGCTATTGAAGAAGCCGATGAACAAGGTGCAGATGATTTTGAAGTTGCAATCATTCCACCTGATGTTGATCGTTTATCTGATGAAGATGAGGCCGATGAAGATGACCTTGGAGAAGCTACAGTGAATGATGTTCCAGGAACTTTAGAACTTCAGTACAATGTTGATAACTCATCCATAAATGAATCGCTTTTATCAACAAAAAAAAAAATTCTGACACATAAAACCTTCATGGCAAAAGAAAATGCCTATTTATAAGAATCTTATTACACAAAAAAAACGATCATTTACAATGCTTTGAACAAATGAAGGAAAAATGTTTATTGATGTCACCTGTACAACTATTTGGTCTTTTTTTCAAATGAAGTGCTTGATCATATAGTGAAAGAAACAGTTCGTTATGCCATTGAACAGAAGAATAAAGGAGTATTTACTGTGTCCATGGATGAAATAAAAGCATTTTTTGGAATACTGTTGTTCACAGGATACCATCGATTGCCCTCTGAAAGACATTATTGGTCAAATGAAGAAGACTTGGGCATTGATATTGTAAAAAGAGCATTGTCCCAAAATCAATTTCTTGAAATAAAGAGCCTTTTACACTTCACAGATAATTCTGAAGCTGAAAAATGCAAAGGAGATTGGGGCTTCAAAGTAAGAGCTTTATTCAATAAAATTAACAATTCGTTTCAGCAATTTGGAGTCATGGAAAAAAATGTATCAGTAGATGAAATGATGGTTGGCTATTATGGTCATCATTCCTTGAAACAATTTATTAGAGGAAAGCCAATAAGATTTGGATATAAACTTTGGGCTCTATGTGGAGCTTCAGGATACTGTTACAAATTTGATTTGTATTGTGGAAAATCTTCAGGGCAGCCAAATGACGAATTGAATCTAGGAACAAAGGTAGTTCTCAGCATGACTGAAGGACTAGTAATGCAATATTCATCATGTGTATATTTTGATAATTTGTTCACCTCCAGAGACTTACTTGTGCATTTACAAATGCAAGGAATAAGAGCCACAGGTACTGTCAGAGAAAATAGGTTGCAAGATTGTCCCTTGAAGAATGTAGACCAGAAAAAACAAGACAGAGGTTACTATAATTATTCATTTGACACACGGGGAGAAGTTCTGGTTGTCAAGTGGAATGACATGACAATAAATGTGTCAGCATTGCTACTAATTGGGATTCTATTGAACCTGTACATAGTGTGCTGAGATGGGATAAAAAAGCAAAAGCCAAAGGAAAAGTTACACAGCCAAATGTGTTGAAGAATTATACTGCCAATATGGGAGGTGTAGATCACCACGATTGGCTTTTAGGTAAATATAAGACTGCTGTTAGAGGAAAGAAATGGTATTGGCCTCTGTTTACACGTGTACTGGATATGGCTGTAGTGAATGCATGGCTCCTTCAAAGATTTATACACAAGGAAAAAGCATCTCATCTTTTGAGTTTCAAAAGACAAGTAGCTATTGCATACATGAAATGCAATTCTGGGAGAAAACTCATGGGACGTCCATCAGTATCTACAAACTTGGATTCTAGATTTGACCAGAAAAGCCACTTTCTTGAAAAGAGAGACCAACAAAGAAGATGCCAAAATAAGCCATGTAGTGGAAGACCAAAGTCATTTTGTGGAAAATGTGGAGTAACACTCTGCACCCCATGTTTTGAGCCGTATCATAATAAATAAAAATGCCATTTGTCAATAAAATAAAGTAAACTAATTATTTTCAAATAATAAAGAATTTTTATTTTAGTGTTTATGCTTAAAACTTCTTTTTATGTTATATTAGTTATGTAATGTAATTATTTTTACATGTATTTTGTGGAGAATATGTAGTAACTCATAATAAATAGTAGTTATGCCTCTTCAGCATTTGTCAGTAAAATAAAATAAAAAAGGAAATTAATTATTTCAAAGAATAAAGAATATTTATTTTAGTGTTTATATTATGTTGTTTATGTACTGTAACTATTTTTATAAGTTAAAATATATTTCTATAACTTTTTAATTTATACGTCTTTTATTCATGAATCCTCCCAATGATCTATTTAGAGATCAGGTCATAACTGGTCAAATAGGGCATATAGATACAACATGAATGTTTATTTTTGTTTAAATGCTCATTCTAACTACGTTTTAGCCAAAAAAAAATTAAAAATTATTTAAAACAATAAGTTGGGCTTTAATGGGTTAAGGTTTTAATAAGTATACAAAGCCTAATATATGATACTCAAAAATCAAAACCATTTTATAAGGGGCTTTTGAAAATAAAAATTTAGGATTAGCTTACACAGAATGTATTCAAATATAAATTTCTGAAAAGAAAATCAACAGTAATTAGTGATATGCAGGAAAAGCTCCTAGAAAGATCATGATGTAGGGGAATCATCATAAAATAACTATAATGCAAGATAGGAGGTTAAAGCTCCTATTAGGAGCTTTAACCTGAACCAATATAAAGTACATCATAAAAAAAAAAAAAAAAAAAAAGGAAGAAGAAGGAGTTGGAGTCGGTCCATTTTTTCCGACTCCACAGCCCTGGTGATCACTTCATGATCTTTAACACCACTCATCTTGATAGATCTGACCCTAATGGGCGACTGAGTAAGACATTAGCTCCACCCACTTTATGCCAGCAGCGGTGGATCTAGGCATTTCAGTAAGGGGGGTTTCCAAAGAAAAAAGTGCATAGTAGTAAAAATATTTTCCTAAAACAGACCACCAATGAGTGTGTGAAATCATTTGTATTGTTTTATTAGATCAGCCTCATTCAAATATAATGCAAAATAAAAATCTAATTTGGGTATAACAATTATCACAGAAAATTTTTCAATTACAAATGTCTTGCCAATTAAAAGAACTATCAGAATAAGATGAAGATAAAAAATAGTGATATGGCTGCACCAGTACTAGGGGCACCTATTAAAACCATTACAACTACAAATTTGAAAGTACAATGTGTAAGGATAAAGACTCAAAATAGAATTTGAATAAAAGAAAATAACCATAATCAATTTACAAAAACAAAATTTGTTTTCAGAGGCAAACACATCATTCAAATAGGGCACTTGCAAGAAATTGAGGGGGGTGTCCAGACCAGGGGCATACCCAGAAATTTGCCAAGGGGGGATGAACTTGGCACTAATCATAGAAGTATAATTGAAATAGAGATAAATAATTTTTATGTACATTCATGATGAGCTTATTGTTCAGTTAGAGATGATTAACTAGCTACTGCTAAGGCACATTATGAATAAAAATATAAAAATTATGATAAAAATGTGATTAGTAACATAATATTCAATACAAACTGCAATTAGGATGCTCAGATTTGTATTAACATAGGAATAAAAAGTGCTAATTTTGAGATTAAGCATTTCCTTGGACTAAGATTAAGAGTTTTTGGGATCCTAAGCCATTTTAGATTTTTAGTAGTAGGGTAGGCCTAGGCAAGAGCTAGTGCTGAAGGTGCCAAAATTTTTTCACTTTCATTCTCCTCCTGTTGTAACCTACAAATTTTACTGAGAAAATAATAATAATTTATTAGCTGTCGTCCTCCCCTTCAGTACACCTCTGGTTCAAACTTCACTGACCACCCCCCCTCTAGATCCGCCCTTGGTGAGCCAGCCAATCATAACAGGTAAATGAGCGAAAGAGAGACTTGTTACTCCACTCAACTCTGCTGAAAACCATGCAAAGTTTTTTATTTATAGATAGCAATAAAACAAATTTTGATCAACATTTAATAAAGGAGGCAGTGGGGTTGAGGGGTTCATGGGATTTGGGATTTTTGCCTCCCAAAATTAATTTTGAATGATACATCTATTTTAATATATACTGTGTTCATTTCTTAAATCATATATAATATATGAAATTGTATTTCTCTCTAATAAAATTCAATAATGATAAAGGGGGTGAAAAACCCTATGAGAAGGTATTGAGAAGGAAATTATAGTAGGATTAAAATGTAAAAAATAAGTTATTTAATGAATACTGTATATAGGAAAGAAGTCATTTGGTGAAAATAGATATAAAAGACGGTTCATTTAATTCTTTTTAGAAAGATAGGATATCTCTCATTTGACGTAATTAAAACAAATGACGTAATCAAAACTCTTGCTTCATAATACAAAACTTATTCTAAAACTTTGAAAATGGTCATTCAAAATCTGATCAGGTTTGAAATTGTGATCAGTGGTTGTTAGATAAGATTGCAAATAAGGTCAAAAAGAATTTTCCTTTAAAATAGAGTTAAAACAGAAATAAGTTACTGTAGTTATTATGGCCCTATTGATGTAAAAAATGGAAATGTAGACATTATAAAACCTTTTCAATTATTTACTTTTATTAAAGATTTAATCAGAAATAAACTTTTATTTTATTATTTTGAGTACAGTAATTAATTTAAAATTAATAATTTTCTAAAAGATAATGTAAAAAGATGCACACACAAGGCAATGCATCAAATATATTCAGATATGGCTATGAAATTAACGAAAGCACCATAGGTTCAAGTTTTACATTCTATTTACTTATAGGAATTATCTCACCATGTCTGTTCATCTCTCGTTAATTTTCTACCCAAAGAAACATTAATTACCGAGTTAATTACATGATTTCTGCTGCATTATACTGTATTATGTATATATAACAACTGAATAGATGGGTGAGAATTTTTTTTTCAATATAAACATGATTATAAAATTGCATTTCACTCCCAGATTTCTTTCCAGATAGTTCTAAGTGATCCATCCACACTTGGGTCCATTGTTTAGTCATTTAATGGGGTCAATGAAGCATAATACCCTTCACTCTCATTTCTCACAGGACAGTCTGCTCAGAGAAATCAACCCTCGCATACACCCTACTCACCTTCTATACGTGATCATGTGTCACAGTGTGGAAGTACTTTTAAAGCTTTAGTTTCTGCAAGTGACTCTTCTGATTTATGTATGGTATTCTAGAATAATTGTGTATATACGTAAGGCTAACCCCTCACTAAATGACAATAATTCTTCTACACTTCTTTATATTATATATTAATTTTACCATTTTTTTTTTAATTTTAATCTATGTATCTGTTAGGTATGTTTTACACTGATTATTATGGGACTTGATCCAGAAATGTTTGTAGGCTTAGAAAAGTAGAAGACAAGTCTTTTATTTTGTTCCTGGTTTTCATATTACACACACACCACACACCACCACACACACACCACACCCACACACACCACACACCACACACACACACACCACCCACACACACCACCACCCACACACACACCACACCCACACACACACACCCACCCACACACACACACCCACCACACACACACACACCCACCACACCACACACACACCCACCACACCCACACACCACCACACATACACCCACCACACCACACATACACCCACCACACCACACCACACACCCACCCACCACACCACACAACACCCACCACACACACACCCACCACACCACACATACACCCACCACACCACACATACACCCACCACACCACACACACACCCACCCACCACACATACACCCACCACACCACACATACACCCACCAACACCACACACACACCCACCACACACCACACACCACACCACACCCCCACACACACACACACCACACCACCCACCCACACACACACACCACACCCACCACACTACACACACACACACACACCCACCACACAAACAACACCACACAAACACACCACACACACACCCACAACACCACACACACCACCACACCACACACCCACCACACCACACACCCACCACCACACCCACCACCCCACACACCACCACACACCCCACACCACACACCCACCACACCACACTACACCACACACACACCACACACTACACCACACACACTACACCACACACACTACACCCCACACACCCCACACACCCACCACACACACACCCACCACACACACACTACACACAGTACACCACACACACACCCACCACAACACCACACACACACCCACCACACCACACACACACACCCACCACACACACACACACACACCCACCACACATACACACACACCCACCACCCACCACACCACACACACCACCACACACCACACCCACACACCACACCACACACCACACCACACACCCCACCCCACACACCACACACCACACACCCACCCACACCACACACACACACACCACACACACACACACCACACACATACCACACCACACACACACCACACACATACCACACCACACACACACCACACACACACCACACACCACACCATACCACACACACACACCACACCACACACACACCCACCACACCACACCACACACACACCCACCACACACAGTTTAACCTTGGTGGAAGGATGAACAGCTGGGTTTTGCTGCCTGCCACCTGCCATCACCAGGTCTCAATCCTGGGGCCAATAGATTCATTGTCAGCAATGCTAACCACTACACCACCGAGGAGCAATATTACTACTATAATTCACTGAAAATGTGTGTGTCCGCAGAAAAACCTTTGTTTCTGAACTGATTTTGACCAAACTTCATATGGTGGAAGGGGGTGATGAGTAATGAACAAAAATATGTGAAACCAGCTACCCCCCTGCAATTATTGAGCCCAAAGGCCCCAGCACCACGATAAAACTATAAAAAAAGCACAGCCATGAAAATCTTGAGCTTCACATTGTGTCAAGATTTGCGAAGCTTATTAAGATTTTCAGGACTACAGTAGAACCTTGCTTAACGAGTGCCTCGTATAACGAGAAATTCGTATAACGAGCCAAAAGAATGGGGGAAAATTACCTTGCATAACGAGCGACACTTTGCTTAACGAGCAAGAAATTGTGGGGGAGAATTTGTCAGGGGAGGACGAAGAAACGCCCGTAGCAGAACAACAACCCTCCAGTGCAATAAGGGAGATGCTGAGATCTTGGGAATCTGTTGTATCATACGTTGAAAAGCATCATCCTAATAAGGCAGTGACTATGCGATCTACAAATTTATTTAATGATAATGTTATCACGCATTTTCGTCAAAATTTAAAGCGTAGACAAAAACAAATGACTCTAGACAGTTTCCTCGTGAAAAAGGATCCAAAAGAAAGTGAAAGTGCCTCTAAAAAATTTAAAGCTAGTGACTGTGAGCTCGTCGAGAATGTTATTGCATTGAACGAAGACGATTCTCCTCCTTCCCCTCAATAACCCTCTCCTCCTCCCCTGTCTCTTCATTTCCTTTTCCTTTGCGTGCGTCAGGAGCACCTTCTCTCTTCGTAAGTTATTTATAAATTTCACCGTTTACTAATTATTTACATTCTCTTTTGGGTTAATTTTTATTAATAATCTTTTCATTTCATGCAATAATAATTTAAAAACGCCTTTAAATATCATTATAAATATTATTTTAAGTATTTTTTAAGCATGGAACGCATTATCATATTTTACATTGATTCCTATGGAAAAAATTGCCTTGTTTAACGAGCATTTTGCATAATGAGCACAATTCGGGAACGAATTATGCTCGTTAAGCAAGGTTCCACTGTAGTTTTATTGACCAAATAATTGAACCCCAAGTAAGTGGGGTGCCTGCAGCTACACTGCACATTGGAAGCCATAGTAAGTGAAAAAAAATGTGAGAAGTTGTATTTGAAATTGAACTGCTTCATGAGCTTCGAGTAAAATCTGTGAAGCTGCATTTAAAATTTAAGTGATTCATGTGCTAATTGTAAATATTAAACTCTAACTTGCTTAGAGGATATCTTGCCTGTAGTATGGATATTTTTGCTAGTGTATATATAATTTGTGCAATCTGTAACAATTTTCAGATGAAATTTTAGAATTAATGGCTCTACCATTCATTTTTTCTCATTCAAATAAATAAATAAATAAATTATTTCATAATCCAGAAGCACTTGCAGGGATCAGCTGATCCCATAATCCATTAGCCAATCAGAAACTTCTGCCTTGCCATCGCTTCTCTGTCTTGCATAGGGTCTCTAATAAGATGTGTCTCTATATGCTTGTACTATATATCTTGTTAATCTGCATTTGCATTTCAACATGTAAATAATTTTGTAGAAACAATTTTTTACAATTTTTTAAACCAATGAGACTTTACTTTAAGTTCATGAGCCACTTAGATTTTGAGTACAGCTTCACAAATTTGGTGTCATTTTCTTTTGATGTAAAGCTAAAAATTTTCATGGCTGTGATACTCTTGTAAATAGATTGTCTAACCATAGTCTAACATTCAATGAGTCACCTCATCTCATTCATAAAGTTTCATCTTAAATGAAAATACCATAGTATTTTACAATGTATGAAAATGTTAAGAAAATGGGAAACAAAGTAAAAGAGAATATTTTAGTGGGAGAGCAGAGTACGAGTTATTTAAATGGCTACATACTGGGCCTGATTACCCATTATGCCAAATGCACTATGATGTAGGTCCCCACAAGACAAAAGGGCAGCCCAATATGTTTAAGGTATTATTTTTCGCTAAATATTTTTCTAGACTAGTTTTACATAAATATTATTGTAGATAAATATTATTTCTATATTTTATTTCAGATAAGTATTATTTCTTAATATTATTCTCAATAAATATTATACCATATATTACTCAAGATAAATATGTTTTCTAGATATTACGTTTATAATGTCCCTCACTATCTATCTATATGAAGACTTGCAAAAGGGGGTCACTTGCTCTATCTATGTATTTCCTAGTCATTGTTTTGCAAGCAAACCAGAAAAAACAAAAACAAACACTTTATTTCAGACTTAACAGGTACAAACATTATATAAGAGGTCTATAGAAGATTAAGAGATAGTTGTCTGGAACACTGACTAAGTAGGCCAGTGGGGTGTATCATGCTCATTAAAGGGCGAATTTCAAGATTGTCACAATGTATTCCTATGTAAAATTAAATTTTAGGAGGGGTTTGTTTTCTTGAACTTTTGCTAAAAATCACGTTTAAGTGTTCAAATTTCCACTTTTTCATTTTCTGGTTATGCACAAAACAGCTGTGCAGGACATACACTGTAGTACAAATGTAACAGACCAGTTTCTTGCCAAACAAAACCATTGTAACAGCTGTTATAGGCTACTAGAGTTTCACTGTGATAATTTTCTATGTTTCAGATACAAAGCTTGGTGAAGATTGTGTAGCCACCATGGCTAAGCAAGGATGAAAGACCAGAAAAAGTTCTGGTTCAAAGCTGAGTGATCTGGTGGGTCCAGGCAAGCAGTTATTTCCCACAGAAGTTCCAACCTGGAGAGCTGTTTCAGAGGAATCCTCCAGGAAGAGAAGCTGCTTCTGGATGATATGAAGAGAACTCAGTACCCTCTGCAAGATTTGGCTAAGGACTTGGCATCACTGGTACTGGCACAGTGGTGCCAAAGCAATGCCAAGTTCACTCCTCCTGTGGTCATTCAAGAGAGATCCATTGCCAGGAAGATTCTTGTCAGGTGGAATGAAATGATTGACCTAGTGAATGGCAGAGTGAAGGCTGCAAAGAGAGAGAGGAGAGTATCTGAACTTGATACATTGTTTGACATAACTTGCAGATATGATATCACTCACTGTGGAACTGAAGCATCTGGCTGTGCTGCTGGAGTTCATGTCAACTGTGACTGTCCTCTGCCTCAGAAGATTCCAAAGCTAGAGCTAGAGTGGCTCCATTACCAAAGGATCAAAACCTCAGAGGTTTCTGGCTTCTGGATGGCATCTGTTGATGTGAAGGAAACAGTGAAGCAGGTGAAGGCTGCTAAGAGGAAGGAGGAAGAACAGAAGGCAGCTCAGAAGAGAAAGAGAAAATAGGGAGAAGAAAAGGTGCTACTGCTTAGAGCTGATGATGGTGATGAAGATGAGGTGACTTCCTTGCGAGAGTCTCCAGGCAGAGCAGCTCCTACTGCTGACAGATTTTTCCAGTACTGCACCAGGCATAAGCTCCAGTGTCCATGACTCCAGATTCCTGGGATCTTGGGAGCATTGCTCCAGTAAATTTGACCATGAGAAAAAGTAAATTTGGGTTTGGGTTTTGTTCATCCGCTAGACGTTATGCAATTTTTTTGCGTATACGTTCTTGTACAAACCAATTTTTTTAAATTACAAATTTAGTTATTTTAAGTTTAGTTGGTAATTCCATATTTAACAATTATTTTTATTTTTTGTTAAGCTTCAATGTTTTGATAATTAAAATTTTATTAAAACGTATATTTTTTTAATATAAAATTATCAGGATTGGACTGTTCCATTGATCTCGGCCAGGTTTGATAAATTGGCCAGATAATTACTTGTGCGGTTTTAAGTAATCCACCATGACTCTAGAATTGAAAAGTTTAGTTAAGTTTAAACTTACTTTTACTTACTTTAACTTACCTACTTTTACTTACTCTTCCTTACTTTTACTAAGTTTAAAGCACTTACTTTTACTTACTTTCATTGTACTATATTACTTACTTTTACTTACTTTTACTCACTTTTACCATACTATATTTACTAACTTTTACTTATTTTGTATTTTTTCAGGTAGTCAATAATCAATAATGGATCCTAATATTGATGAAGTTGGAGAGAAAAGTGAGGGTGTTAAAAGGGGTTACTTTTGTGGTCAATGCAAGAACAAATATTCAAAGAAGCAAAACTGGGAGGAACATTTTAATTCCAAAAAAAATATTTGTTACAATACAAGAGGTCCCAGAGTTTGGGCCCACAGCTTAGATATTGCAGTAAAGAAATACCAGGATGAAGTGCAGCAAAGAGATATGGCAAAGCAGTCATTTAGTTTGTTCACAAAATGTGCTAGTGCTAGACCTCAGAAAAATGAACCAACTTCATCAACTGCTAATCTAGAAAATGAAACTTTTTCACTAGATGTTTCACAGACTGAAGAAAGTGCTTCTCCTCCACCTAAGAAACAAAAGGTAAGTGAGGAATCTGCGCATCAGACTAACAAAACTGCTTTAGAGGAATTTGAAAATTCCCAAATCCAGAAGACATTGAATGCAATTTTGCGCCTAACAAAAGAAACTCACCAAGCTGTTGTGGTTAATAAAGAGAAGTCAAAATATGCCTTCAAGTTCAAGTGTTGCATCCAAATCTAATAAAGCAAAAAGCAACAAATTTGACATTTCCATAGCCCATTTAAGCAAGTGTAAATCAATACAAGAAATCCTGAACAATGATTTGATCAAATCTACATTCAAATTGGTGGAAAAGAAGGATCTAGGGCATGCTGATGATTCATTTTCAGTACCAAGTGATATAATGGAAAACATTGCAAATAGTGACACTAATATGCCTGATGTAGATATAGCTGTTGAGGATGAAGATGATGATAATCAAGAAGATATTGATGATGCTTCTGATGATAAAATGTTTACATTATATTGCATAGCTTGCACAGACCCCAAAGCATGTGCTTCAGACAAACATTCTAACATAAAAGGTTACTTCAATGTTAAAGATTTAACCTATGTATGCAAACAAGGAGAAAATCAAGAGAGATGGTTTAGAAATCTGAAAACCCACCTGAAGAGACATTTAATTAAACTTCAGCATCATCAAAGAGCTGCTGTTTATGAAGTGATGAAAACATCTTCTCGGAACACTACTAAACGCATAGAAGACTTACGTGGCAACATCTTATACTACATAATGAAAACAAACACTGCATGGGCTCTATATCCAGTACTTCTAGCTATATTACATAGGTCAGGTTGTGAGGTTGGAAATTTGAATCATAGCACACATGCGTGCGAGACAATTTGTGAGCTATTAGATAATCAACTTAAAGAACAAACTGTAAAGTGGTTCTTAGAACAAACTTCAGTAACAATAACAGCTGACATTGGAACAATTTGGGGATTAAGCATGCTAGTTGTATTAGTTATGAGTGAAGAAGATAAGACTGTAAAACTTGCTGGGATAAATTTAGTACGCAGCAAATCAGGAGTTTATTTGGCCAATGAAATTTTTGATGTGTTGAAGTCTCCTAATCACTTGAAACTATCTGAAGAAGCAATTAAATCCAAGGTATCTGGAATGGTTGGAGATGGGGCTTTTTGTAAGGACAACGAGCCATTTAAAAACGAAATGAAAAAGTTGTTTGGAGAAAATTTCAAATTTCGATGGGACTTAATGCATCTTGTGAACAGAGCCCACATTGATGCATTGAAGAAAATTTGTAAACTAAGTGAGCTTTTAGACTTTATTCAGAATCACTCTTCAAATCTGAGATCAGGCCTTGACTATACCAATATGGTTCTTGACAATATCATTGGTTTTAAGAGACCAAAACTCAAATCTGATACTCGCATGGTTAATTACGAATTTGATCAATTTGACAGATTTGTTGAAAATTGTGTTTTTTATCATCCACAAGAGAAAGAAATTAGTGCCAAGTTCTATGTATTGATTTCCTATGTAACAAAGATTATGTTGCAAGTAACTCAAAAAACCACAGTTAGTGCAGAATTTGTAGAAAATTTTTTTTATAAAGAAGGAGGGAAAACTGTTATGTTAAGAGTGATGGAAACAATTTCCAAATTAGCTAATGGAGGAAATGCAAATGATGTAGTTTCTGAATTTAAGCACGATACCACAGGGCAGCAAAAGGAACTAACAGCTGAGGATTACATCCTAAATGAAGTTTACAAATACATCAAGAAACGTTCTGATTACTACCAGGTTGCTGAAGTTGCTAGACCATCCAGAACCAGATCTGAAAGTAGTTTTACAAAAGACTCAGTGATAAATTGGCTGACAGAATATATAGAACAGCTGTGGAAAGGAATCACAGAGAGATTAAAGCATTTTGATAAAGATGGATCAACTGCCTGGAGTGAAGCACCAGCTGAAGGGACATTCTCCATTCTTGGTTACATTGTTGAACACAAAGGATCCATTAAGCCATCTCATTTGACTAAGCTGTGCAGAATTGTGAAGGAGGGTCCAGCTCCAGACACTAGATCTGCTATAATGATCACACAGAAAGCCATTGATCAGTGGCCAAGCATACATGGCGGTAAATTCACAACAAATGCCTACATGCAAGGTCTAACATAATCCACTGTTGCTGCTGCAATGAATAAATAAACTTAAGGTGAGTTATAAACTGTACATTATTGTATTATTATGTTTAGCTAAAACAATTTGTAATTGGTATGTCGTCAATTCAAGAGTTTACTATCATTAACCTATCTAGTGGTGTAAGGGGAAAAAAAGTAAATTCAGAGCTGTGCTCCAGTAAATTTTTTCAAATCTGGAGTCATGCCAGTGTCAACACTGGCAAAATCTTCACCTCTCCTCTGCCAAGAGGAATTACATGGATATCTCAAGTACTGCTGCGGCTGGAGTCAGGTTCAAGGTGGCAAACACTCCTGCAGCAGCTATTGCAACTGGTTTCTTGCAAGATCTCATCAAAACTGGCCATCTATCTGCTGATAAGGCATATCTAGCTGTTGACAGGATGAAGATGTGGAGGGGCAAGGTATCTGTAATAGGTGCCTCAGTGGAGGCCCTGGAGAAAAGGACAGAGGGAGAGGAGATCAAGGGAATTTTCTTTGATGGAAAACAAGAAGACAAAGATCATGAGGTACAATGAAGAAACTGGCCACTTCCATCCTGATATTACAACTGAAGAGCACTATAGTGTTACCTGGGAACCTGAGGGGGAGTATCTCTTCCATTGTACACCAGAAGAACTTGAAGGAAATGAGAAACCTGCATGGAAGATAGCTCAGGCTCTGTTTGAGTGGATTAGTGCTCATGGTGCTGAAGATACTATTGTGGTCCTTGGTGACTCCACAAACACAGGACCTGATGGAGGAGCCATCACTCACTTGGAGAGACTGCTAGGTCACAAATGTCACTGGCTGATATGCCAGTTGCATATTAATGAACTCAGCCTCAGGCACATGATCATCAAGCTTGATGGTCCCTACATGCACATGTCTGGGTTCAGTGGCCCAATAGGAAAACTTTTGGAGAAGATCAATGACATACCTGTCAACTTTAGCTTCAAGGCTCTGCCAGGAGAAGATATAATTGAACTGCCAGAAGACAATGTACAGAACCTTAGCACTGACCAGAAGAACTGCTACCTACTGATCAAGGCTCTCAAGACAGGAGATTTGAGCAAGGGAGTTGCTGGTCTGAAGTGTGGCCCACTGAATCAGTCATGCTGGCTGACTACAGGTGAGGCTCTGTTGATGCTGTGGATGAGGCAGTATGGTCTGAAGGGGGAGGTGTTGAAGAAGCTGGAGGTGCTGCTGAAGTTCTGCCTGGACTTCTACTTCAAGATGTATTTTGAGATCAAGGTGAAGCACCACATGAGGTATGGACCTCACCATATTGTGACCGCTCTGGGACTGCTAAGAAGCCAGACCTCTGAAGTCAGGAACATAATCACTCATGTGATAGTTTGTGGAGCATATCATGCTCACAGTGAGAACCTCATTGCCTCTCTCCTTTGCAGTGAGGATGAGGAGGAGAGGGCATGGGGGGTTGAGATGATCAAGAAGATCAGAGGTAAGTCTGAGTATAGAGACATGAGTCTGAGAACTCATAGAAACCCTAAACTGAATTTTGATGCCACTTCTCCAATTACTCTGATTAACTGGGATAAGCTGCAGGGCTGTACACAGGATTTCTGCATGGGGGCGGGGGTCAGAAATTGAAAATTCTTTATGATTGGGTTTCATTCGCTTAAGATGACAATGTAATTGTTTAATACTTGTGATCATATGGTGACACATATTTTAGTGAGTTAACGTTATTCTAATCATTATTGTAAAATAAAACGCAAATCTAGAAAATTTCAGGAAGTTTTAAAAAATAGATTTAATAAAAAGGTATTTTATTTTGCATTATACAACTATTGCAAACGTCAAGTTGATTTCATAAAATCCTCTAGGATTTCATCAACACTGATGCTGAGGTCCTGATGAATGTTAAGAGCAGCTAGACCATTCAAATGATTCTCAGACATGCTGTTCTGGAGATACATTTTTATTCTCCTAAGTGTAGAGAAAGATTGTTCGGCGCTTGCGATCGTTACTGGGATTACAGCTAGTTTTTAATTAAAATTGTAAATGACAGAAAATTTAGGCCAAACTATCGCAACAATGATTAAACCAGTGTTGCCAATTTACTGAAACAGAAAATCACAATATTTTAGCATAAAAATTCAGGAAAATTACAGAAAATTCAGGTGTGTGTATATATATATATATATATATATATATATATATATATATATAATTATAATATATATATATACAGGGCATCCCAAAAAAATGTATACACACTTTAAATACTTATAAAGGCAGTGTTTATTAAAATACATTTCATTTTCAAAATGTAATAGAATCTACAGACATTATTTAA
The DNA here is from genome assembly GCA_023014485.1 of Bathynomus jamesi. Taxonomy (NCBI): domain Eukaryota; kingdom Metazoa; phylum Arthropoda; class Malacostraca; order Isopoda; family Cirolanidae; genus Bathynomus; species Bathynomus jamesi. The sequence goes on along the minus strand of JAJOZX010007744.1, from coordinate 29,108 downwards.
TTGTTTTGTCAATGCCTGTTTTCAAACTGACGTCCATTCTGGTCCAGGCACTGCTGATAACGCGAAGCAATGGAATCGCAAACATCACGAAACATTTCGTTTGGTATTTGTGTGCATTCTCGTTCAATGGCTGCTCTCAATTCAGCGACTGTTGCAGGTTTTATAGCGTAGACTTTGTCTTTTAAGTATCCCCATAAAAAAAAGTCTAGTGGTGTGAGGTCTGGTGAACGCAGAGGGTATTCTATGAAACCCCTTCGTCCAATCCACATCCACATCGTGCCAAGTACCACTCGCAATACTCCACTCTTCGGTCCGGATCATCTTCATTAATAGCATGGACTAATCTTGGAATGTAACTTTTCCATTGACAGCGCTTCAAAATGCGTTGGACAGACGATTCTGAAATTCCTACCTCACGACTCGCTTGCCGCACAGATTTTCTTGGACTTTGGTGATACGTTTCCAGTACTCTTTCTTGCTTTGTGGGGCTTGTCGATGTCCGTGGTCTTCCGGAACGCTTCTTGTGGACATTCTGAACAGTTCCATTGGCTTCAAACTTATCTCTAATTCGAGTGATGGTAAGTCGCGTTGGTGGATCTGTTTGAAACTCCCTCCTAAACTGTCTTTGCACTTCAACTGCGTTTTCACACTTCCAGTAGCATTTTAGAATGAATTTCCTTTGTTCAAAGCTTAGTCTGACTGCCATTATTAATTCTAATGGGATTAACTTGGAAAGAAAGAAACATCAATTGAGCTATCAGCTGTTAAAGTGTGTATACATTTTTTTGGGACGCCCTGTATATGTGTGTGTGTGTGTGTGTGTGTGTGTGTGTGCATGTGCATGTGCAATGCAAATTCTTTGTAATGTAAGGTCTAATGTAAATTTATTCTCAATGTGGGGGGGTTTGAACCCTCAAAACCTCCCCTTGTGTACGGTCTTGGGATAAAGAGAAACTGTATGAGACACACTTCACTTGTAAGATGTCAAGAGAAGAAGTTGAGGAGCTTCTCAGGTCTCTACTTGAAGTTGAGAACTTCTCAGTTCACACTCAAAGCTGTGAAAGAGCAGTCCAGGAAGTTTCAGCTGCAGCTCATGCAGTGTATGGGTAAGAGAAAAGAGATGGTTTTGTTCATGCTAGGATCGATCACAGAGAATTGCTGCCAGTTTTCAAGTCAAAGCAAGACATTATGAACATGTTTTAGATCTCTACAAGACCTGCTAGACAAATCAAGGTGCTTTCAGAAGAAAAGATCTCAAAACATTCAGTTGACCAGCATATTATTACAAGCTGGGGGTGGAGGAGGAAGAATTGCAATTGCAAAAAAAAAGTTGAATGTCACAGCAGCTTGCAGAAAGGGAGGGGGCAGCTGCCATCACACTCAGTGATGCCAAAAAGAAAATAAATAAAAATTGGTGGTGTTTCTAAAAAAAAGAAAATGCAAGACCAAGAAAGAAGAACAAAAAGATTCTGCCTGATGAAGAGAACAACTGCGAAATATGGTGTATAGGAGACTAAAAATCATACAATTCCTTAGTTTTGGGCCATTTTGAGTGATTTCGGTTATTTTAGGGGTTATGAACCACTTTGGCTGATCTTAAATGGGTCCAAGCCTGCCCCTAGAAATGCTTAAGGGTGTATGTGAACAATATGGAACATATGGAGGTCATTTGAGGCTACCAAGTCTTTGAAATTAGCCAAAAATCCCATTTTTCAATAAGTGTGTGATTTTGAACACTTAAATGCAATTTTTTACAAAAGTTGCAGAAGACAAACCCCTCTTAAAATTCAATTTTACATAGGAATTCCAAGTTTTTCAATATTTGACCTGAGCATGATACACCCTATAGGCCAGTGAATCACTGTGTATAATGAACATACAATTACCTATGCCAATGCTTCTAGATTTGAGATTTAGAAAATATGTTGGAGATCGGTCCACTAACCATGGCTTCTATTATCTTATTGATTGACTCACCAAGCCTAGTGATAAATCTAAATATAAAATTGCAAATGACTGGTACAGTTAGGCACCTTATTGACTACAAACAGCATACTGACACTAGAAGGAGCACCATTTACAAATCTTGGAGCCCTTAATAAACTTCTAAAAATATTGTTATATGCAACATATAGTTCTACTAAAGTATTTCCCTAAGCATATAATTGTCTACATTGCCTTAGAATATCACAGTCATCTGAAAGACTATCCATTAGTATGTGGCCAAGATACTTAGTCTGGGTTACTTCTGACAGCACCCTACCATTCAATTGAAATTCAGGGAATTTTATATACTTGTAGGTCTTGGTCCTCATAATCATAATGACTTATCAGGATTATATTTTGTCATTATCCTTCCCATACCTTTCACACATCTTCAAAAGTGTGCTGAGCCCTTTTCAGAGCATTTTTTAAGCTTTTCCCACTGGGTGACAAAGGCAGATTGGGAAGTGGGGGAAGGGGGATTAAGGCAGGGGTGTGCTGCCAATTTCTTAATAACTGGTTCTGATACAAATAGGGGTATAAATCGGTGAGTGCCAATGGCGCGATTCATTAAGGTAGGGGGTTTGGGGTGAGCAGTAGCTCCTCCAGTGGGGTCTGGGGCAGAGCCCTGGAAGCCAATGCATTTTAGCTTTTGCAAACAGCATTTTGTAACATTTTGGCAGAAATTATTTAACATATTCTTTATACTCACTAATGACATAATTATCTAAAAATAAACTAATTTTTCATCAAAAAATAAATAAATATTGAAATGACCACTGCTTGTGATACTACCTATATTTTTCTATAAAATCCTAAAAAAATTTAGATATAAATAAATTTCTACTGACTTAAATATTTATTAAAAACAAACAAACAAAAGGTTTGGTGATCCAATCAAAATTTAACAACTGGTTTGGTGATCCAATCAAAATTTAACAACTGGTTTGGGCAAACTGGACTAAACCAGTCCCAGCACACCCATGGATTAAGGAGACTATGGATCCAGATGTTCCCTAATCAGGCCACCATCCCCATGTGGTCTGCAATAACACTAGCATTATCTATATATAAATATTCAATGTAAATTTTATATACATTTAGGATAAACAGTTCTAATTGTGGCATATGTGCATGTATTATATGTATTTATATGGCTTCCAAGACAATTCTATTTTTACAAATTTTGAAAATTCCGTGTCACCCAGTACCCTAAAATTTCATTTACTAGGTGACAAATTTTCTTCACTGGGTGACATTCATATTACCCACTCACTAGGGGGGTCATTCCAGGAAAAATCAGGCATTGCCTGAAACCACACCCACTTAGATTTTGCTTAAAATTGCTATTCATAGTTGTTTATGCTGGAAAAACATGAAATTTCAAGTTTCAGAGCAGAGTAACGGTTCAAAAGTTGTGGGCCCCCCCAATTTTGGTGGTGGGGGCTGGCCCCTTAATTTTTAAAAGTCTATAACTCAGTCCCTAATTGGCTAGGAAAAAAATTTATAAACAACTTGAAAGCTCAAATCCTTAAGAATAATTGATTCTAATTAATAAAATGCATTTAATTAAATAGTTAAAAAGTTATATCAGTTTGAATATTTTGGGGGGGGCCCCACTCCCTATGATACAGATATTCAAGATTTGTTTTCGTCATTTTATACCTCAATTATTCTTCTATATGACTCAGTCAATGACTGTATTTTTACCCTTCATTAGATCGTGGTGGAGGTTAAAAACACATTCTATTTGCTGGACTTTGAACTTACACTATTATGCCCATTTTACTTATCAAGCTCTAAGATGTTTTCCTTAACTTACAAGTGGATTAAGTATAGCTATCAGATAAACTTACTAGTGTTTTCCTAACACTCAATAATAATAATAACAACTGTCTCTCAACTTCATCAATTTTCAAAGGCAAAAAAATACTGCTAGTATAGTTTTGTTTTATTGAACAAATTAAGACATTACTTGAATAAAAGTAATTGCCATACAATACATTAAATCCAAAACATTTTTGGTACCTAGCCTAATTCTCAGTATCATGTATTTCAAAGATATACACAATAGCGTGTAGCATCATGAGCAATCTGGAGGCACATTTCAGGTTTTGTACAATCAACCTTGCTGATTTCAGAAAAGAAATAAAAAAATTTCTGCAACAAGCAGAACACCACCTTTTTCGCATGTAAAAAATACAAAATTCTTGTTAATTACAGTTGGCAACACTGACTGACATGGTACTTCTGGCAGCTTTCTAATTATTCTCAGTGAGTCATCCCCTGGAATTTCTTAGTTCTACGCTAGCTCGCTTGAGAGAAACAAGTGTTATTTCTGTGGATGGGGTGTTCAAAAACCCCAAGGTACTAACGAAAGGTGCGTTTTGTAATATATACATTATACACATTTCTTTGTTTTGTGGTGTTTTACATTGTTTATAAGTTTGTTATATGTCTTAGGGTATATATATATATAATATATATATATAATAATATATATATATTAGGGTGCATCAAACGCCCCAACTGATGTGGATTTTGCTGGCCAGTTCTGAGCTGTTGCTTCTTGTGTAGTTAGACCTATGGTGCCAATTTTTGGTCAATTTTTGAAATTTTCACATTCCCCTTTTTAATTGAAAATTTAATTTTTTTTGAGAAATTCTCCTTTTTCACGATAAAGTGACAACAACAAAGTTGTTTACAGAGTGAAAGTTTTCAATACTATGGATTTAACAGTATCAATCATCTATTCTTGTAGTATGCACTATCAGGCTATTTATTTAACACACTATTTAGAATATATTATTTTAGAAACACTATTTAAAAATACTTGCTTCGTTACAGACTGTTTTTCCATGAATGTGCGTGGTAGACAAGACTTATGCCAGTTTCTGCTCGGTACTCTGCCAACAGAAACGGACAAAATTATAAAAGGTTCCCGCCTTCCCACCTATGGGCAAGTATATCGCTCCTTCTCTTATAAAAAGAGCAAATTCGATAGATCCACTGGTTATTTCAAGAAAGTTCTCTATCAAGCTGCAAAGGAAGTTGCAGCACAAGTTGTTCTATTTTATATAAAGGGCGGCATACAACATGTAAGTGAGAAAAAGATTGCCGAGCATATAATGAGATTGCATGATGACGTGAATAACCTACAAAAATTCAAATCGACAAAAGAGACAGCGATAACAACATGAGAAAGATAAACGAATTTCGGGAAAAACTTGGCCTCTATGGCCAAAGAATGCCGTGGAAACTATTACAAATGAGGAAGATAAAGTTTTTCTCAAAGCATGATGTCTGATAGAAACAGCATCATTTGGCTCTTTGGACAAGAAAATGCTATATCTGCAATAAAACGGAATGAGAGAATGGCCAAAAGAAATGAATACTATCAAAAGCAAAAAGTAGACCAGCCTAGCACAAGTTGGGCAACAGATGATTATGAATCAGATGCTGACACTATCACTGGAACAAAACACGACAATGAAGATCAAGACAGTGGTTCTGATAGAGAGGAGTTTGATTTGGAGCCAAAACGAATGCACAAAAGAGTGAAAAAAAACTGGTGAAGACATTTTCATTCCCTATGATATCCTGAAAGACAAGAGAGTTACTTCTGTGGCAGCAAGGGCCCATGGAGTTACTCCAACTGCTGCTGTAGGTATAATATCTGCATTTGTGCAAGCCTGTGGAGGAGACACTGACAAACTTAGTTTGTCATATGCATCAGCATCTCGAGCAGCTGCAGCCAATGTAAAGGAAATGGCAGAAAAAATCCGAGGTTTATGGCAACCATCAGACATTGGAACCGTTCACTGGGATGGAAAGCTGATGAGAACGCTGAACAACAAACACCATGAAGAAGAACGTCTCCCAGTAAAGGCTTTGCCCAGCAAAATGACGAAATTTCAATCCGAGCAGCTAAATCATTTCAGTAGGTTTGGTACACTGATATATGCTAAGTATTGGTTTATGGCATCTAATGCCCTTGATGCTCCAATAAATGACTTGGAACTTATTAGGAATCTTAAAACATATTCTAAAATTGACCAAGAGGTGGCAGCTGTTGCTACCAAAGCCATTGAGCGTCATCTGTGGAGCTTAACAGCAGAAATGGTACCTGTGTCACTATTTAGCCAAAAGGTACCAGCAGAAATGAAAAGGAAAATTTCCAATAAAATGATAATGTCAAAAGATATGAAAAATTCATTCCAAAGGCATGGGGCTGGATTTGGTAAGCCAATATTTCCATCGCTTGATGCCCTACATGCAAACTCTCAAGATCTATCTTCCTTTGTCAATGATGGGTCATGGGTATTTTTCAAGACACTCCAATGCAACCCTACTTTCTTGCAGAACCCTGAAAATTGGGCGATCAATCCATCCTACAAGCAATGTCAGGAAAAAGTCTGCAATCTAAAGGTTGTTAATGATTCTGCCGAACGCGGTGTCAAATTGGCCAGTGATTATTTAAAGTCTTCTAAGAAAGAAACCCTCTACCAAGATACATTGCAAGTAGTTGAGGAAAATCGTGAAAAAATTGGCAATATGAGAAAAAAACAAATGTTTGAAAAAATTAAAATGGCTCCTGACAGCTTAACTTAAGGTGTTGTTTAGTGATAAATGCTTTAAACAGGATTCTGCCCATTTTGCTTGTTTCATAGTTCTGCTTTTGCTCTTTTTTGTAAATTTTTGCTAATTTTGTTAATTTTTGTCTTTTATTAATTTTCTAGTAAAAAATGGGAATGTGAAAAATTTAATAAAAAGGAAAAAATTGTTTATTTGTATTCACCACAATGAGGAGCAAGACATATGTGCCGGCCAGTGTAGTGTGATATCAATTTAAAATTTTCATGGGGCGTTTGATGCACCCTAATATATATACCTATGGATGATATTTATATACATAATACATATGTGTGTGTACAGTATATTTATATATATATATATTGGTAAACTTATTGTTTACCAATAAACCAAGCCTTATATATATATATACTCATAATCATATATATTTTTTAGTTATACATTTGTGTTTTTGTTTCAGTGTTCCTGTGTGATACTTGTTGAGTTTTGCTGGTACAATGAGCACGCAAAGAACACAGGGATCTGCCAGCCACATTGTCTTTGGTTCTCCACTATCAGAGCTTCCTCTGTCTGAACTTCCAACCTGTATACAAGTTGCAAGGCATTTCCTCTTCTTGAAGGAGAACAAGTACACCAGCAAGCAACAGGGAGATTCTTCCGGAGGTATGCCAAACACTCATTGACCTTTAGAATCGTGCTAACATACCATCACAGCCAATCAAGAATGTGAAGACCAAGCTGCTCCGATTGATGGAAAAAGGCTCACAAGCATCAAAGCAAGGCAAGCAGGCCACAAAAACCAAGAAGTTCGAGGAAAGCCTGAATCAATGGTTTGACATAGCTGTCTGCCAATGCGATGATCTGTCTGCATACCACTGTGAAAAAGAAATGAAAGTTCCACGATGAGAGCATGCCTTTCTGATCGACCAGAGAACCACGCGGATCATGCAAATCAGTCGGGTGGATACGAATGTGACTCAGATGACGGAGAGAAGGAAGTCAAGAGAGGATCGGATGCAAGAAAGACAAGAATAAGAGAATAGAAGAAAAACAGAATGGCAAGAGGTAGCATCCTCTGCAGATGTGGCCGAATCAGCTCAAGCAGAAGCAGACTCCAGTGGTGAAAGTGTTGGTGATGAGTGGATGGGTGATAGTGCCCAGGAGGACAGGAACATCACACTGATTCCCACTGTTGCTTTGGAAGCTGACTGGTATGATGTATCGAATAGGGCTGCTGCAGCTATCAGCACTGCAACATTGGCTGACTATGGCATCATTAGTTCTGATGATCAGATAAACGTAATTGACCACCACAAAGTATGGAGAGCATGGCAGAAGGTACAGAGGGATCTGAAGGAAGCAGTAACTTACCACGATATGGAAGTCACTGCTTTATTTTTTGATGGGTGGAAAGACATGACACTTGTCAAAGAGAAAAAGGGGAGCAAATGGTACAGCACAAAGAAAGTTGAGGACCACTATGTGCTGGTCGGAAAGCCTGGAACCTTCTATCTAAGCCATCTGACACTGGAACAAGGAACTGGCACTGTCATTGCGGATGGACTTCAAAATGTGATTGAAGAAATGGGTATTGCAGACAAGATAATTGCAGTGGGAACCGACAGCACAGCCACAAACACAGGGCACAGAAGTGGAGCAATACACCTGCTAGAGTGCCGCCTGGGTCGCCCTTTGCACTGGTTCATCTGTAGTCTGCATTTAAATGAATGCCCACTCCGCCACTTGTGCAAGGAACTCATCGGCCCAACAGAATCTGCAACTCAATGGAAAGGACCAATTGGCAAAGCTTTGGCCACATGTGAAAGTTTGCCACTTTCCTCTAGAGGAATTCAATGTATTGCTGATGGCCACACACTCCCGGATGTTGACCTTACTGAATTGAGTCGTGACCAAGCCTACCTCTACAGAATGATGAAAGCGATAAGGACTGGTGTCATTAATGAAGATCATCTACATGAGAAGCCTGGACCAATCTCCCATGCAAGATGGGTTACAACTGCCAGCAGAATTTGTCGGCTATATGTAGCGATGGCGCAGCCAAGTGATGAACTGTATTCACTCACACAGTTTGTCGTGTGCCACTATGGACCCATGTGGTTTAGCATCAAGTGCCATCCAAGGTGTACAGATGGCCCAAAACATTTCCTGGAGCAAATCAAGCTGCAACGATTACTGCCACCAGCTAGCAAGACTGTCACATGGCCTGTGATCCAAAGAAATGCATATTGGGCTCACCCTGAAAATGTTCTACTGGCAATGCTTGCAGATGCAGATCAAGCAAACTGGAAATTGGCCATCGATGTAATCAAGACCATTTGACGAGCTCCCAAACCTGCTCAACAGCAAGTCAGAGAATTTCAGCCACCAAAGATCAAACAAAGTGCTCAGAATTTGAAAGATTTACTTCCACCAGTGGAGGAGTGCACAATGTAACCACCACTCATGAAGCAGTTCTCTGTCGAACAACTCAATAAGATCACTGAAGAGCCCCTTGTTGTCAGGATGCCATGTCACTCCCAAGGTGTAGAATGCTGTGTTAGGATGGTAACTGAAGCATCTGGGGCAGTGTATGGAAAGGATTCAAGAGATGGTTACATTAGAGCAGTACTTAAATCCCATGACTTTATGCCGTCATTCAAAACTAAACAAAATTTTAATGTATCACTTACTAAATAAAACTATCTAGTCTACCTACCTACCTACCTACCTACCTACCTACCTACAGTGTATATGTTTATTCCAAAAATAAATTTTTCTATTTTTCCTGAAAAGCAGTACATTGTAAGGGGTCAAATGATAGCTCAAACCCTAGGAAAGCAAGTGTCCAAAAGTTATGGGTAACTAGCAATTTTCATGATTTTCACATGCGAAAAAGGTGGTGTTGCACTTGCTTGTCACAAAAAATTTTTGTTTTCATTTTTTAATTTAGGGAGGTCAATTGTACAAAACCTGAAATGTGCCTCTTGATCTGTTACACTTTGCCCAATTATGCTACATGCTAATACATAACTCTGGTGCAGATTGAATATTAGTTGATATTTCATGAAGGATGTTTTTGGCTTCTACCCAACAAACATCATCTTTATTAGTTGGGAAATAGTATCTATTATTTTTATTGGAAATAGGAGTAGTTAGAAACTTGATTTTATAATCTTGGAACTTTTCTGAATAATCTAAAATGATTCCTAGATATTTTCAACCATCATAAATACATACAACATACTTTCCCACAGGAAATTTTTGCTCATTTGATAAATCTGGACTCGTGTCTGAGTCACCTTGTTCAGAGGACATAACCCTAATAGCATTGTAGTCATTGGAGTCTGAAACTAAATAAGCTTTAATGTGACTCTAAGACATTGGCACAGTTCTGTGAAAACCTTGTGTGCCCTTCACTGTTATTACTTTTTCAAACCTACTACTGAGTTCTGTTTTATTATGATTTATTTGTTCTTTTGTAATGAATTTAAACTTGATAGACTCAAACTTTTGTGTACAAAAGTCATAGAAACTCTACAAGAATGTGTCTTGTTGTTGTTGTTGTTGTTTGCAAACTAGCTTTAGCTACTGCTCCCTTCACACTTTCTCCAATACCATCACAGCCATTTTTGCCATGACTACTAGCAAAAAAGTTCCACTCTGCCTTTATGCCAAAATCTGTTTCATGATGGCATAAATTGCTAAAATTAAAATGATTTTTGTATTGTCCAGCACAACCATCGGAAAAATATGTCATTGTTTTCACATTAGGAAATCTCACTTTAATGTTTTGAACTAAAAATTGTTGAAATATATACACTGCTGCGGTGTTATGATCTAAAGTCTAAACTATCACTAATGATACAATAGCTAGTGTGGCTCAATTTACCATCTTCCATTTTATATACAACCATTGGGTGTAATGTAACTTGTTCATTTGTCCAATGGAAGCTCTGTGGTGCATCTTGAGTGATGAAAGAATAGTTCTCAGAAAAGTCTCCCAGTACTAAAACTTCATCTCCACTGAGATTTTGCTTAAGGGTCTTCATGTAGAGGCTTTGACTCTTGGCTATATAATGATGACAAGTAAGAGAAGAAATTGATTCTGAAAGTTTTTCAATGAATTCCTCCACTGTAACAGTTACATTTGACAAAGTTGCCCTGTCAGTGCTGGTCCACTGGTCATATTCAATTGAATCCCTGGAAGTCAGCACATTTAATATGTTCAAATAGTTAGCTACACCAGAACATTCTCTACACTGGTGTAACAGACATTTAATGTTGTCCACATTGCAGACATTTTTTTGAATCAATCAATGAATGATAAGTCAAGTCCTTGTCACCAATTGCTGAAACCATTAATTTGGGGTTCTGGTGATAGGTACAAATACAAACTGAGTGTGGACCTGTACCCCCAGCAATAACACCATTTGGGTCTAAGAGCTGAAAATGTTGAAAAATTTGCACTTGAGTAAGTTTCTTTATACCTAAGATACAGTTCTTTTAAATTACTAAGTAAGAGGTGCTTTTGTTTGTAAATTTTGTTTCCATCTTCATCTCTGACACTAACACAGTCCCTTTTTCCTGGATACACCTGACTAAATTCTGGGTCCTCATAAAAAGCTGTCACATTAGAAATAATTTCATCACTTATCTTTTTCCATTTACTGTATTTAGGAACATTTGGCAATATTCCATACTGTTGCTTCATGCTCCTGGCTTTATCAACAAGATATCTACTAGCCCCAAAGAACTCTTGAGTTTTTGAGTCTGTGTAAGGGGATAGAGTAAGAATCTGCAACCTTCTTTGGTAGGAAGTTGTAGAGCTAAATGCTTCAGCGAGCTCCCTCATCATAGTTTTGTACCTATTAGATAAATAAAAGGTACAGGATATCAGAATTTTCTTAAATTGAAATTATTAATTTAAAGTACTTTAAGATCAGAACTTAAATAGAAAAAATATAAGAATACCTACCCTCTATGGATATTTTTTAGACATTGTTAAAATGGTGTGATTGTGTTCTGTATGTAAGAATGATATTGAAGAAAAGTTAAGCTATTGAAATTTAAAACATCTAAAATTATATACATCAGGGGTCTCTAAATTGTGACCATGAGTTGCTAATTTAGTTGAATTTGAGCAATCCTTACCTTTCCAATTCTTTTTCCATACATAATCTCTTGGATGTAGATGTTCCCTCATCCACAGACTCTGAGAAAGAATGTTCAAAATTCTTTTTCAAAGTAGATACACACTTGTCGTATTTGTCTGATGCTTTTTTAGATATCCTGTCAGTGTTGATACCATCTGAAATTAGGCATTATCCAAAATTTAGAATTACTGTAAGTTACAGCAACAAATTTTCATAATTTAATAACTAATCAGAATTCATTTATTGTACACTAGGTGAGGTACCTGGCATTGCCTGGGTTAATTGAATGCCTGGTTAGGTCATAAGATATCCCCCAAAAACCCTTCGCCCCCCTTTATGCAACTTGGGGGCTAACCCCTCTCCCCCACTTACCCAACTACCACCCTTCCCCCATTACTGCCCGGGATAAATTTCACAAACAGACAAACAGGCTAAACTACAGAAAAGAATGCAGCCGTGAAAATTTTGAGCTTCACATTGTGTCAAGATTTCTGAATCTGATCAGATATCCCCCAAAACCCCCCTGACCAAATAATTGAACTCCCAATTACTGTTGGCTCAATTATTTGGTCAATAAAACTATAGAAAAGAACAGTCATGAAAATCTTGAGCTTCACATTTCCACCTGTAATACAAACAGACAGGCTGATTGACTCTGTGTTAACATTCTTCATCCTATAAGAGGTTCCCGTGCCAAATTTGGTAGCTCTAGGTCAAACGGTTTGTGCTTGCATAAAGGACAGAGAGACAAACAGACAGACAGAAATGCGAAAATATATAATAGATAACTTTTTCTTTGCAATTCCTTAAATTGTTAAAGAATTATGTTTACAAGTTTGATAAAACTGCATTATTTTGATAACCTATGAAACAATGTATACACAAAGATAAAGAGTTTAGATGATTTTTAAAAATCATATAATGAATTTTCTAATAACTATACTTTTCAAAAATAAGTCCACAAATTATAATTCATACACTACTTACGGAATTTTATTGGTGAAATCTCCATTTCTTCAAGAATGTTCTTGGTTTGTTCTCTACACATTTCAATATCACTGATCTCACCAGGATTGTCAGTTTGCAAATGTGTACTTCCTGGACTGCTTTGAAATGAAGAGGTACTTGTAGATGACTCAGTTTCAAAAACATCATTAAATAATTTATCAGATTCTTCAAGTTCATTTAATCCTACAGAACAGTTTGTACAAACTTTCCAATTAAGGAGTGCAGGATTTTTTCTGTTATATTTAATGGTAAATTTCTTAAACCCTTTAAGATTCTTTTCTTGTGTGTCTCAAAGGGGTCACAACACTGTTTATGATAATTTAAATGGTAAGACATGTTTAAAATTTATATATTAGCTTCAGTTCCTGTAATAAGTAGAAAGAATATTAAATGTTAATGATTTTTAATAACAACAGGCAAACACAAGCACAGCCAATATAGGCAAGGCACTAAAATAATATGGCAAGCAGATACCATATATGAGCAGTGTTTATCATGTGGTCACAAAAGGCAAACTGAACTTTTAATAATCAAGGCTCATACTAATGGAAGGAGCCCTCAGACAATCTCATTTTGCTGTGACAAGTTGTAGCATGATTTCACAAGCGTGATACCACTCGACCTTACAAACAGGCAGGACAAATTCTCTCTTTATTTTAATAATGTGTGTGTGTGTGCAATATATATAGTTAGGATAAAACTATTATATAGTTAGTATAGCCCAATTCCTGAACTTGGGCTAATACCTCATCTTTTCACTAGCAAGTACCTTATAATAAAATGCAAAAAAATACACAGCTTAAAGGTAAAAATACACCATGTCATTGACTAAGTCATATAGAAGAGTAATTGAGGTACAAAATGCCATAAAAAAAAAATTTTGAATATCTATATCATAGGGGGTGGCCCCCCCCCCCTAGAAAAATATTAAAACTGATAACTTTTTAACTATTTGATTAAATGCATTTTATTACTTAGTAAATTATTCGGTTAATATGCAGCAAATAGCTCCACCTCGAGTTCATAATTTTTTATGTTAGCATTCGGTAGTATACAGCAATAGAATAAATTTGTTGAAAGCCAGACCCTGCGGAATTCAAAATTAACGAAGTTATTGATTTTTTAAGTTTTAACCATTTTTTTTTGTTTAGCGACCTGCCAGCAGGCATAAGACATCCTCGCTCTCAAACAATTTTCTGGAAATGTGTGGTCGACCAATCACAGTGCACCTTTTTTTAACCAATAGTAGGCTGTTAATCACTTAAAAACAACCAATTACAGACACGCCTTAATGAACCAATGACAACTAATTAGGAATTTTAAAGAACCAATCAAGTGGTTTCCCGACCGTGACATCACGGAAATTCCTCGGCCTTTGACACGGCTGAGATCGTTCTTTCTGTTTTAATTTTTGCCGCGTGAACAGTAGGGTGGCCCACTTTTCAATTTTTTTTGAAAAGTATAGGTGATCGTGGTTTTTCCCATTATTTGGTACTATACTAGCACATTGGTACCATTTTTACAAAAATTGATCAATATTTAGGGGTCTCGCATCGACCTTGAAATTACTAGTTTTTTTTTTAAAATGCGTACTTTTTAACTTTTTACTGAATCAAGCTAAATCATTAAGTAGGGGTGTTTTCTGAATCCTCTTAATGAGAGAAGTCGTTTGGTGTGCCTGCCAATGTCATACGACTAACGGTTTAAAGGTTGTGCCTGTATACAGGTAATAGCAATGTGCTAGTATAGTGCCAAATAATGGGAAAAACCACGATCACCTATACTTTTCAAAAAAATGAGTCACCATACCCGGGCGGAATGTATAATGTATATAGGTAATTAGAAAATGCACTATGCCTGTGCCAAGTACCTAACCTATTTCTTTTTTTGCAGATCATAACATTTTGAAATTCTGTCCGAGTTCCTCATCCTTTGTCATGGACAAATCGATGGCAACCATAACTGGAAGAACTCTTGAAGCTACAAATAGAGAGTCGTCAAAAGGAAAGGCGAAAATAACATCGCTACCTTCTCTAAGATCGGCCTCGGAAATTTTTTTAGTTGGCCAACCGTCGTCCTCCATCAGTGGTAGCAAATTGCCAACAAACACGGCAGGTTTTGCAATACTTCTTCAGTGTTATCCAGTACACTGCTAACAGGAAAGACGCATTCAAAGAAACCGTAAACAGTCTTAAAGTTTTGGAACATGGCCCGCATTAAAACAATCACAAAGCTCAACTGCGAACGGAAGCTAGAGGCATTGTGGAAAGAGTGGCACTTACTCCAAAAGAGCAGAAAACGAGAAACTGACGCCGGAGGAAAACGGCAGAAGTTTTCGGACAGTGTGGACAAGCTGTGGGATATCGGAGCATCTGACGCTGTCGAAGATATAAAGAAGAATCGACTGCTGTCCGACAAGGACAAGAAAGGAGACATTGACTTCTACCTCGATCAACGTGGTCCTCGGGTGGCACGATGAGCGGGAACGATAAAGTTTTCGCTGTAAAAAGAAAGCTACAGGAAGGAAGAAAACGTCCTCGCCAGGAACCGCAAACCTCGAAGTGTGCATACGAAGCCGGAGATGAGGCCATGGAGAATGATGATACTGGCATGTCAGGAGAGTCGGAGACAGAACTAGCGTTCCCCCTGCCGAAAGAGCCAAGTGTGTCTGTCAATCTTCCTCGGCAGAGGAAACGCTAGTTCTGTCTCCGACTCTCCTGACATGCCAGTATCATCATTCTCCATGGCCTCATCTCCGGCTTCGTATGCACACTTCGAGGTTTGCGGTTCCTGGCGAGGACGTTTTCTTCCTTCCTGTAGCTTTCTTTTTACAGCGAAAACTTTATCGTTCCCGCTCATCGTTGCCACCCGAGGACCACGTTGATCGAGGTAGAAGTCAATGTCTTCTTTCTTGTCCTTGTCGGACAGCAGTCGATTCTTTATATCTTCGACAGCGTCAGATGCTCCGATATCCCACAGCTTGTCCACACTGTCCGAAAATTTCTGCCGTTTTCCTCCGGCGTCAGTTTCTCGTTTTCTGCTCTTTTGGAGTAAGTGACACTCTTTCCACAATGCCTCTAGCTTCCGTTCGCAGTTGAGCTTTGTGATTGTTTTAATGCGGGCCATGTTCCAAAACTTTAAGACGTTGTTTACGGTTTCTTTGAATGCGTCTTTCCTGTTAGCAGTGTACTGGATAACACTGAAGAAGTATTGCAAAACCTGCCGTGTTTGTTGGCAATTTGCTACCACTAATGGAGGACGACGGTTGGCCAACTAAAAAAATTTCCGAGGCCGATCTTAGAGAAGGTAGCGATGTTGTTTTCGCCTTTCCTTTTGATGACTCTCTATTTGTAGCTTCAAGAGTTCTTCCAGTTATGGTTGCCATCGATTTGTCCATGACAAAGGATGAGGAACTCGGACAGAATTTCAAAATGTTATGATCTGCAAAAAAAGAAATAGGTTAGGTACCTGGCACAGGCATAGTGCATTTTCTAATTACCTATATACATTATACATTCCGCCCGGGTATGGTGACTCATTTTTTTGAAAAGTATAGGTGATCTTGGTTTTTCCCATTATTTGGCACTATACTAGCACATTGCTATTACCTGTATACAGGCACAACCTTTAAACCGAGTCGTATGACATTGGCATGCACACCAAACGACTTCTCTCATTAAGAGGATTCAGAAAACATCCCTACTTAATGATTTATCTTGATTCAGTAAAAAGTTAAAAAGTACGCATTTAAAAAAAAAAACTAGTAATTTCAAGGTCGATGCGAGACCCCTAAGTATTGATCAATTTTTGTAAAAATGGTACCAATGTGCTAGTATAGTGCCAAATAATGGGAAAAACCACGATCACCTATACTTTTAAAAAAAAAATTGAAAAGTGGGACACCCTAGTGAACAGGCTACGTTGAAGTGTTGCAAATTTTAGGAGACGATTCACGAGTGGGATATTTTCGTTAGTTTAAACGAAAATGACGAGAGCAAAAATACATAATAAGCAGTTTGGTAGTCCCGATAATACGTGAGTACCGGTTAGGTTAGGTAGGTTATGTTAGCAATAACATAATTTTACGGGTGCAAAATTTAGTTATTAGGGGTGTGTTTCCATGTGCTTTATTCAGAAATGCTACTCATTTGCCCTGTGTTTACTTGAAAATAAAGCAAAAAAAAAATCCTATTTTTTTCATTCTTTTAATTAAACGCGGGTCAAATGAGTGGCATTTCTGAGGAAAGCACATGAGAGTACACCCTAAAAACTAACTTTCGTACCAAAAGTCGAGGTGGGGCTATTTGTTGCATATTTACCCTTTTAAACATTAAGGGGCCAGCCCAAGCCCCAAAATTGGGGGGCCCATAACTTTTGAACTGTTACTCTGATTGGATTGCGCTAAGACTTGAGATTTCATGTTTTTGCACAAAAACAACCTGATATACGAAATTTGAGAAAAATCCAAGTCGAAGTCGTTACAAATTTATTTATTTTATTTATTTATTTATTATTTTTTTGCATGATTTGTCCTGGAATGGCGCTAAGTTAAAAAATGCTCTGGCTCTTTTACAGATGGAGAAATAAGAACTAGATCATTTGCATACATCAGATGATTAACAATCATTGTACCAATATAGCAGCCTATTTTACAAGTGTTCAGCCCAACAGATAGATTATCCATACAAACATTGAATAAGTAGGGGGATAGTATCCCTCCCTGCCTGACACCATTGGTCACAGAGAATGGCTCTGAATTAACCCCACCCCCATCTTACAATCATTGCCTGGTGATTATACCAGAATATTAATATACGGACCAAGTAACCAGGTACATTACTCTTTACAATTTCATGAATAATTTGTCATGATTAACACGATCAAATGCTTTAGAGGCATCCAGGAAACAAAAATACATTAGCATCTAGAGTTTGGTATTTACAGACCATTTCCTTCAAGGCATATACACATATCAGTACTCTTTCTCTCTCTGAAACCAAATTGGTTATCACTAGTGTACAGATAACCTTCAAGTCTATTAATGAGTATATATTCAAACACCTTCGACATAATACTGGCCAAGGCTATTGGCCTATAGTTATCTTTACTGTTGATTTTACCCTTTTTTTATCGTTTATAAAAGCTTCCTAATAAAAAGCCAAAAAATTGGGCAACTCAACCACATGAACGCTGAAATGTTATCGTATATCTGCCTTGTAATTGAGGCATTAAAAAAATGTCGAAAACGATAATTTTAGAACGAACGGTTTACACACCCTTTCTTTCTTTCCTCCTATTGATCCACGCGCGATGATAAGAAGCGTTACTGATTATTTTGAATCCAAAACTAAACTGCAGAGTACATCTCAAGTTTTATTATTGAAATTGTAATTGTAATTATTAGATTCGGTTTAATATCACTGATACGCGACGCGACAGAAATGGTCATGTCCGGTCACAGTCGCCACATGAGGAGTTAGAAAGTAAACATTGCAACAGGAAAGAAAGGAATCGGTAAAAAAGTTACGAAAATTAACATTTTTTCCTTCGGAAATAGATTGAAGAACAAGAAGAGAAACATGAAGAGAGAGAGTAAGAGAATTAGGGAATCATCAGGAGGTGTAGATCTAAGAGCAAGAAGCGGAGAGAGAGGAACTAGATATTGTGGCTGAAGATCTTAAAATGTGGACGAAAACTTTAACGCGAAAACAAAACTACAGTAGTTGACTTTCTGCTCAAAAAAAGTCTGGCCTATTGCCAGAATGAGGATTGTACCCTGGAAAATTCGCCAGAAAACAAACTAATCGAGACAAATATTTCTCTAAAAAGTATTTCACGGACTGGGACAGTTAGTTTGATCATTGTATCAGTTACTCGGAGACACTACTTACGTGACCTCGACAGGAAAAGTGTACTGCTTCTGTTGCAAGCTTCCCTCCTCTAGCACAGTGATGTACTCGAGACCTAAGCACCCGAGACTGAGACTGAGACCGAGATTGTGTACAATTTTTGCATGTATTCAATATTGTGTAATACCTAATTCCTAAGCTCTGTATTTCACATTCAGGAATAAAGATTATAAAGAGGTTATCAAGTGACAATTGCAAATTTCCTCATAATTTATTCACAAATTCATAGTTTGTGACTTTTTTCAGCAGTTAACTGTCTACTTAAAATAAGATAAGTGTTCGTTGCATTTGAAGAACATCAACATACTCAGCACGTCTGCTGATGTCCTGGATCTGTGGGGCCGCATTATTACACCCCTACAGCTAAACACACACTCAACCGGAGCACTGGAGGCAGGTACAGTTAGAATGTTCAATGCCAGGTGGCCAGAAAGAGAAACTTGGCCTGGTTCTGCTGCCAAAACTATGATGATCACTTCTGTCACATCAAGCTCGTTGATTGTGATTGTGTCCAGTTACCATAGCTTTAAGTATTCTCTTACTGAAGGCCTAATTCACTTACGGTGTAACAACTTAGTACATCCCTTCCAATTATCATTAGGCCACAGCATCTTGTTTCTTTGTTCCATTTATGCGTAATCATTTAGCATAATATAATTGCCTTTATATAAATGATATTCGTGTAATCATTGTCATAGTATTTCTCCCAATTATCATTAGGCTACAGCATCTTGTTTAGTAATCCATTACTGCGTAACTCTAGCCTACCTAATCCATTTACAGTGTACCAATTTAACGTGCATAATTTCCATTATCATTTGGCTGCATCGTTTATTCCATGTTCATTTATGCATGACCTTTAGCCTACATAATCAGTGTTACGTATTCTATTCAACGTACCAAAACATACGTGCATAATTTCTATTATCACTAGGTTTCATATTTTATGTTGTGTTCCATTTTGCATGCCATTAGCCTAACATAAATGAATGCGTTACTAGATCATTAAGCTCTCAACCATTTCTCTTATTGGCTAAGCTCCATGTCATCTTAGCATAATATAAAGGCCGTCAAATAATTGTTATTCACTATAATTATTGTCAATCATTTGTTATTCACTGTGAACAAATAACTTATTTATTTTCTTAATTAAATACAAAACACTGTGCTTTTTATAACCTTAACAATATTTGCTTGGGTGTAATCCAAGCTGGTGACCTCGAAGCAATTCGTATCACTCATAAATATTATAGCAGGCCTACTCTATTAGCCACTTTCAACCAGTGATACTGCAGGACATCATAAATTATCAACCCAGCCTGTCATTCTAACAATAAACTTGCATCAATTAATCACTAGCATTAAATTAATCATTATTACCTTAAACGGCTAAATCTAGGCCCACTATAACTCTAAGAGCACCCTTGAACCTAGCACGAGTTCTGTTTTTCAGTTGGAAGAGTTCCCCCTGCCTAGGTTTCCCCATAGCAACCCATTCCACGAATACAGACCACGTTAGTGCCAAAAATTGTATTTGAAGTTCTCAAATTGTAAATAAGTGGTTAAGGTAGGTGAATTAGTGGTCTTTTATGTAAAATAGGGGAAAATGTTTGGGATTATATACGGGAGGGATGGGCAATGTTGATGATATTGTATTCGATATAATTGTATTTCGTATCAAAATATTATCGTTGATACACGATACATCACTATTCAGAAAAAATATCCTTTAATTTAAATTTTCAACGTTATTTACTATTTAAGAAGTTACATTATATAACATTCTGGCATTAAAAATAAGAAAATTCTTAATTCGATAAATTTGTAGAGGTTACCTACCCTTCATCATATAAAAGAGAAAATAAAAATTTTAAAGTAAACTGAAGTATTCTTTAGAATTCTGTGAACTTTACACTTTGAACATTTAATCATGCATTTAGATGAAAATATTTACTGGTTCCTTCATTAAAAAATTATACATTTTTCATTTTAAATATTAAGAAATATATGAAAATATTTGATGAAATAAAAAAATAGTAGTTTTAAAATGTTCTTATCGGATAAGTTTCGGGCATAATTCGGAACTAAATGACGGCTGACAGGTGGCTAGGATTGATAATTATTTTCCTGATTTCGCCCACGTTAGGATGAAGTAAGTCGTACTTCATGCAACCTCAGGCTTTTATATACGGGGCGATTAGGTTAACCTGAGTTAACCTAACCTAAAAAATTTAGATCGTACAAGAAAATTCGACATGGTTACAAAGTCCGACTGGTAAAAAAGGTACGTGGCTTACTATGGAACCTGGGACCAGTGGCGGTCCTAGGTTACATGACGCCCTGGGCGAACCTCACCTTCAGCGCCCCCCCCCCCTGTTCGCCAACACACACACATTCGAATCCCCCCAAAATAAAGGACAGACATAACTCTTTCACAAAATAACTTTTTATTGGACTAATTGTTGGAACTTCAGAACCAAAACAAAGACTCAAATTTCTGAATTTTACAAATCCTTCATCACGTAAATAGAATAACTCACTTAAGAGAATGTAATTATGATACTATGAACAGGAAAAATACAAATTAAATTGCACAACTGCCATAAATAAACTAGAGAATCAAATTTCTAAATTGTACAAATGCTCTATCACATAAATAGAATAAGACACTTAAGAGAGGGTAATTATTATGCTACACTTTGAACAAGAAACAAAATAAATTGCACCACAGCACAACTGCCATCTAAAGCCTGACTCTTCTTACCTTCCTTGATGCAAAGTCATGAATTAAATCATCATATGAAATCTGCTCAGCAATTGTATGATTTATACTGATGATGGCCAGACCGGTAAGGCGTTCCTGTGACATAGTTGACCTCAGGTAGGATTTGATGAGCTTCAGCTTTGAAAAGCTCCTCTCTGCTTCAGCAACAGTGACTGGAAGAGTAAGACCAATTCTGAGAGCAGTCCACAAATTTGGATATATTTCAGAGAGCTCCCTTTCATGGATAAATGTCAGCAGTTCAAGCAAGGATATGGTCTTTGATGGCAAGTCAGGCAAGTTCTTCAGCTCCTGTGCAAGCTCTCTGCCATCCAAGTCAGATTGTCCCTTAAAGTGTAGTGTAGTACTAAGGTTCACACATTGTTCTGTCAGCTCCTCAAATGTGAGATTTTGGAAATGTGTCAGCACTCCAAACTTCTCTCCCACAATTTCCAACGTGGAAAATCTTTCCTGAATGGCTGATGTTGCAGCATCAACCACTGCATTGAAAAATGTCACCTCCAGCTTCTTCAAAGCATCAATCAAGGGCTCATCAGATGCTTCATAGGAGAAGTGCCGCTTTGTGGACCTCAGCCGTTTTTGTTTTAACACAGCCTCCACATTCATTTGTTCACAGATATCTGTGGCTGCCATTTGTGCAGCCACAAAACCTGTTGCCCTGTAATTGCGGAGACCTCTCTCTGTTTTTTTTAGGAGATTTACTGCAACATCAACGTGCATGCTAGGAGACTGCATCTGCTTGCTCACATGCTGAATTTGGCACAACAGGTCATGCCACACCACTGAACAAATGGCGAAGCGGTATGACCCAACCTCCTCTGACAGAGATTGAGCCTCGACCTTTATTACAGAGTCTTTGGTGTGGTCCCTCACCTCGATCAGTGCATCTCTCACTGCAGCTGCCTGATATCTCAGGGGCTCCACACTCTTGATCTTGCTTTCCCACCTTGTATCAGACCACATCTTCAATGTGATGTTCACATGTTTTTTCAAAATGGCCCATCGTTGTGTGGAGGCTGAAAACAAGTTGTAAAGCTTCTGCAAGATGCCAAAGTAACTTGTGGCATCAATAGATCCCTTAGCAGCATCGGCCACAAGCAAATTCAGAGAATGAGCCCCACATGGAACAAACAGAGCTCTGGGATTAATTTCTAGGAGCCTGGATTGAACACCCTTGTTTTTTCCCCTCATGTTGGCCCCGTTGTCGTATGATTGTCCTCTACAGTCCATGAAAGGAACTTTTAGCTCCTCCAGTCTCTTCAGAATCAGAGATGCCAAATGTTGACCAGTGGACTCCTCTGCCTCCAAAAACCCCATGAAATGTTCCTTTATATGGGGCTTCCCCTCCAGTGACACAACCCGAATCACAACTGACAACTGTTCAGTGTGGCTGATATCTGGAGTGCAATCTAGAATTATTGAAAAAAACTTTGATTGTTTGATGTCGCTCACCATTGCTGAAATGGTCTTGCTGCTCGACAAATCAATGAGTTCGTTTTGTATGTGGTGGCCGAGGTAGCTGGTGTGACTGGAGGTCCCTTTTTGGACACGGTTAATGTGCTCTTGCATTATAGGATCAAATTGTGCCATCAGTTCAACTTCTTTCAGAAAATTGCCATTTGATGGTGAGAACAATTTTTCTGTATGTCCCCTTAGTGCCAAATTCCTAACTGCCAGAGAATGCACAATAGCAGTGAGACGTGTCAGCACCGCTCTCCATCTCAACTTCTCAGCCTCCAGAAGTGCCATCTCCTGCTTGTCAATGGTCTCCCCCTTTCTCATCCTCACTGCCAGTTCTTTCCAGATTTTCATAGAATTTAGGTGTTCTGAACTGTTGTCATGTGATGTGAGCAATGAGCTTGCATGCTTCCAGTCCGAGAGTCCCAAACTTGTTAAATTTATTTTCCTCTTGGAAAATAATGTACAACAGAAACAGAAAAGGCTGTTGTTTTTTAAGGAATAGACCAACCAACTTCTGGTTATATTTTCCCCACTAACCAATGACTTCCTGAAGTATTGATGGTGGAAACTTCTTCCGTCACTGTCGTTTCTAGGGAATACAAAGTCAGATGGTACTTGACTTGGTCCCCTGGAAACCAGTTGTGTCCGAATTCTCTCAGTCAGAACTGAAGGCCAGTTAGCAGGGTCGGTGGACAGAGACTCATCCTCAGGAGGCGATTCTGCTCCAGGCATTTCTAATAGAAAGAACAAGAGCATTACTCATTAGTATACACACCTAAGTTAGATAACACATTATTCACAGCACTTTGTTATGGTGGTGGTGTTATGGAATTATGGTGGTGAAACACCACACATACCCAGTAACCCAGACCCAGTGATAATAACATTATAATTTATAACTGTTTGCAAAATGCTTTGCAGGGATGCACACACATACACATACACACACACGCACACACTCACAGACATATGTGCACACAAACTCACCTGAAGAGTCCTGCCGGGGAGAAGTAGAAGCAAATGGGTCTTCATCCTCAGGATCAGACTGCATTTGTGGAGACATATGTGAGGCTGAGGAGGTAGATGGCTCCTCAGCCTCAATAATGGCAGAAGTAGACGGCTTCTCATCCTGGCTAGTGGCAGAGGGTGTTCCAAAATATTTCAAAAGTGCCCCTGCAAATAGTAAAATAGAACATAACAGACCAATGCATGAATAGGCTAGTACAATTAATTTAACATGTTATTAAGCACAATTTATTAAACTTTTAGAATAGGAAACAAATGAATAATACAACCTCCTTGGTTAATGGCTAATTATATACATAATAGTACACTTCAAATGACTCAGAAAGCTATATCACAAAATAGCAGTGCAATATAGCAGTGAAGAGTAGATGACATAGCTCTATACCTTTATCTTTTGCTCGTTTCTCCTCTTCTTCTTTCCTCTTTTTTCTAAACTGAGCACCTGATAGCTTTGACCTCTTCTTATCCATTTGCGGTTATTTGACAGACCTTAGTGGCTTAGTGTGAAGATTCGTTCTGTAATAAATAATATACATTTCACTATTTAACCAAACCCAGAAAAATAACATTACATATGTTAAAGTATGGGCCTTTATTCCCAATAATATTAATCTGGAAGCATTTTGCATTGTTTAGGTCTTTTATGGGAAGGTTTATGGAAAATGCAATAGATGGTTTTTTATTAATAAAAATATATTTATTGATCTTTTATTATTTATTTTATTTTATTTTTTATTTTTATTTTTTTTCTTTATTTATTCTTATTTTATTTTTTTATTTTTTTTGCAGGCGCTCATGCCGCCCCTCCACAAATGCCGCCCTGTGCGGCTGCCCATATTGCCCATATGAGGAACCGCCACTGCCTGGGACATATATATATATATATATATATAATATATATATATATATATATACACTGTATATCCACCAGCCTTGGGTTCGATTCCCGGTGACGGCAGGCGGCGCGCAGCTCACCCATCTGTTCATCCTTCCAAACAAAATTGGTTGGTAATTGGAAACCCTTGATAACAGCCTGGTAGTTGGGAAGCTGGACTGCTGATCAAGACTGGGTGAAGACTTTGTAATTATTGACCACCTGTGGTGGGCCGTGGGTCGGATTCCACATTAAGCCGTAGGTCCAAAATGGACCAATAAGCTTGACGTTCGTCAGAATCAACAATTTGTACGGAAGCAAAACAAAGGTTTACCAAGGTGTGTATAAGTCCCTCTTTACTCCGCATACAGAGCGTGTGTGATACGGGGTGGCCACGATAGTTACTCTCCATCATTATTATTATTATAATAATAATATGGGCGTAGCAAGCTCGGTAGGGCGTCAAAAAAAAAAAAGACGCTGCGCAACCACTTTGACGCTTGGGGCAAATGGTCGATGAGCAAATCGGTAGCTTCCTGATGCTGCTGCTGCTCCTCTCGCCTGCAGTATTTCTGCCTTCGTTGTAAATCTTTTTTAAAGAGAAGGGGCAACAAGCCTGACCTCCGTGAAGAGAAGAATCATTGCACGGAACACTCGAAATGTTGAGAGGTATAATACTATAGGAATCGATAAATAATTATTTTTTACATGAAATAAAGTACAATTTTACGATTTTTTTTATAATAAAAACCCACTCTAATAGACAGAGTTTATTTCCACAGCAGTTTCGATGCCCACTGGCATCCTCTTCGGGTGGATACAGAAAAACAAAAGGGAAAACAGTCCAGGGACCATCAAGAAATTCGCATCTAGGTTAGATCCCCTTCTCCCCACACTGGAAGGGCATTTGTATTAAAGGGACCCCCTTATAAGTATATTCGTACAAATTAAAACTATCTTCTTCTTCTATACATACAGATTCTATTAGTTTGACATTATTACTGCATTTATTATTGCATTTACATTTTTTAACATGTAAATGGAATAATAAACGTAAATGTAAATGTGATAACGGAAGTAATAATGTGGAAATAAATATAAATGAAATAAATGTAATAATAAAGTTAACAAAATAAATGTAACAATTAGTGTAAAGGTAATAATAATAATAAATGTTAAAAATGTAAATGCAATAATAAATGCAGTAATTATGTCAAAATAATAGAATCTGTATGTATAGACCAAGAAGATAGTTTTAATTTGTGCGAATGTACTTATAAGCAGGACCAGTGTTGTCAACTTGGGCTACTTTTCGCAGATTGGGCTACTTTTTAGAGCCCTGCTAAAAACTAAAATTTTCTGCTATCTGCTACTTTTTGGGCTACTTGTAACGTACGTCGTCATAAATTACACGCAAGATAAGTTTCAAACTTGTTCTCTGCGGAGTATAAAAATTTGTGTGAACTATGCATAATTTGTATTTCAAGTGATATAAATTTGTGTGTAATATCTTAAAATGAGTAAGTTGGGTCAGTACGACAAAATTTTTTAAAAGAATGGCTACACTGTCAGGAATTTTGAAAGTGGCTTCAAGAAGTAGTGGGAGACAATACCAAAGCATCTTGCAAAGTTTGTCATGTACAGGTGAGAGCCCATAAAGCGGACCTGAAAAAGCATATGGAAACAAGTAAGCATAGATCAAACATGACAAAGGTGAGAAATCAACCAACTATACAATTTTCGTTGGTCCAATCTCCTGAAAACGAACTCTTAAAGTTTGAAATTAAATTAGCTGCTTATATTGGCTGTCATTCTTCTATCAGTGCTGTTGACCATTTAAGTAACATTTTAAATTACCAAACTACTTCGTCCAGTGGAATGTGTTCTAATATTTCTTTACATCGTACAAAATGTGCAGCCATACTGAAAAACGTCATTGAGCCAATTTTATTAAAAGATTTAGTTTCGGATTTAAAAGATTGTAAATTTTCATTAATATTAGATGAGTCAACAGACATTGCTTGCTTGAAGCATTTGTGCATTTGTGTCAGGTATTTTAGCAAACGCTTGAAAAAAGTTGTCACGCAGTTTCTTGGATTGATTCAGGTCACATCTACTACTGCTAATGCTTTATATGAACACTTGAAATTGTTTTTCAAAGAGTTACAGCTTGATTTAAATCAGTGTATGGCTATTGGTACTGATGGGGCATCAAATCTATGTGGGAAAAAACACTCCTTATATATTCTGATGAAACAGCAAAATCCTGATTTACAATTAATAAAATGCATTTGCCATTCTCTCCATCTTGTCTGTTCTCATGCGTCAGAAGAACTCCCTTCTAATCTAGATTTTATGCTGAGGGAAACGTATGGCTAGTTTCACCGTTCTGCCTTGAGGAGAGAGTCATATTTAAATCTTTATGAAACCATAAATGATGGCAAGGATCCACTTCAGTTGGTACCGTTGTCAGGCACAAGATGGCTAGCGAGAAGCGAGAGTGTAAATCGTCTTCTAAACCAATATTTAGAACTGAAAACTCACTTTCAAATTTTGAGTAACTCGGATAATGCTATTAATAATGACCGCTATTCTGTACGCCAACTTGCAGCGATGTATGAAGATCCCTCCAATGAATTATACTTTGGTTTTTTTTTTAGACCAATTTTAAAGGATTTTAACATTATGAATTTAAATTTCCAAAAAGAAAATGCTGACCACATTAGATTAATGAGTGAACTTGAGAAATTTGCTTTAACTATGCTCCGAAGAATTCTTTATCATCAAAATGTATCACTTGACGTTGATTTAAATTTTGAATCCATTTACTTACCTTTGGAAAAGGTAGACTTTGGACAAGAATTTTCGGCGATGTGCGTAAAAAAACTAAATGAAAATATGACCTATGAACAAATTGTTGCTACAGTATGAAAAAAAAGATGTTGAAGTTTTTTAAAACGAGTTTCTCAGGAATTATTAAAGCGAATTCCTGAAAATTTATCCTCCTTAAAAAAACTTGAGAATTTGTCTCCCTCAGTTTGCTTAAGCCAAATTCGTCCAAGTTTTAGTGAGTTACCTCTTGCTTTTATGTGTGATGATATCTCGACCATAGAAAGTCAGTGGCGAGCGCTTTTACCAGTTAATTGGTCACATTTTGAAAATGGAAAAATACCTAGTGACAGTCATGCGTTTTGGTGCAAGGTGGCTACTATAAAAAACGCTGCGGATGAATTTGTTTCCCAGGAGTTAGCAAATTTTGCTCAAACTATGCTCTCTTTCTCTATTAGCTATTAGTAATGCTGTCGTGGAGAGAGTATTTTCACAAGTAACATCTGTGAAAACTAAAATAAGGAACAAAATGGGACTAGAAATGTTAAATGCTCTAATTCGCCTTAAAACAACATTACGAAATGAAAATAAATGTTGCAGTGAGTTTGAACCAACCAAAGAAATGCTAAATTTATGCAATGTCTCAATGTACAGCAGAGCGTCAACTAGCAACGCAATGCAGTGCACAAAGGAAGAAGAGATTTTGGAATCGTGTTTATAATAATAAGGTTAAGAAAAATTACACACACACACACCACACACACACACACACACACACACACATATATATACAGGGTGGGCCGTAAGTTTCCATACATAGGAAAATAAACATTTTTTTATGGACAACCATTTTTATTTATTATATGCTCTACAGGTTGCCTTGTTTTGAAACACATTTCAATACGTGTTCCCCACTGTTGATGAACACGCATTAGCACAGTTGACGTTATGCTTGTAATGGCGTTGGTGATACGTTCCTTTAGATGATTTATGTCTCGTATCTTTTCCTGATACACCATGGCCTTCAAGTGCCCCCAAAGATAGAAATCAAGGGGGGTGAGATCTGGGGATCTGGGAGGCCACTCCACAGGACCACGCCGATCAATCCAAGCATCCGGAAACTGCTGATTCCAAATACCGACGCACGTGAAGACCATAATTTAAATTTTCTATTGTATGGAAACTTACGGCCCACCCTGTATATATATATAATATATTATATATATATATATACACACACACACACACAGGGTGTCCCATAAGTCCGGCACCATAGGAGAAATTCATATTTTTCTATTTCTACAAATCATAATTCATATGCTCGGGATGCCAATTTCCCGTCCACCATTCTGTTCAGTGACGAGGCTTTTTTTATGGAAATGGTGAGGTAAATCGACAGAACACCCGCTACTGGTATACCTCTTCAAAGGAACAAGGTGCATATCGGGTGATGGTATGGTGGGCATTTGGAAGGTATCGCATCATAGGCC